>JAJHSJ010000006.1:73933774-74198150 GCA_021015155.1 Magnolia officinalis | reverse complement strand
ATACAGGATCAAATTCATGACAAAGGCCAAAGAGGAATTTAGCAACACAGAACTCCTCCCTTTGTCGTCTCATGCTTTCATAATGCGTCAACAAAGGCTGATACACATTTAATTCCTCCCACATGCCTCGCAAGGTAAAGTAATATTCTCCTACACTCTTTATCTCCTTGTTGGAAGGAGAAAATATTCTGAAGCAATTCATAAACTGGTTAAGTTCTTTTCACCCGAATACATCTCCCTCAAGTTTTCCCATACTTCTTTAGTTGTCTTGAAAAGGATTACATTCACACTGATATATGGTTCCATGTTATTCCATAACAACGCTCTACTTTGGGCATCTTTTACTACCTAATCTTCATACTCTGGTAAGGTTTCTGCAGGTATGGGAGAGGTCAAATATTTTAACTCTCTTCCCTATAAGGAAAACTTCTACGGATGTGGCCCACCGTAGGTAATTTGCTCCGTTAAGTTTTTTCAATGTGATTTGTGAAGTCATCCATTCAGATGGAAACAAAATATTATTTTCATCTCACTTTTGGTATCCATATTCAGAACTTGAACACACAAAGGGAGAACTCTCAGCTCAATCTTACCACACACAACCCTGAGAATAAACATACCCACGAGCACAATCAATTTGGACACGACTCGCTTCACTGCTCGTCTTTCAGTTGTGGGCCTTGTGGCCATCAACAATCGTCACACATAACTTTAGCCTTCAAATCTGACCTTTGCCTTCGAATCTGACCGTAAACCACACAGTATATGATCGACGGTCCACTTTGGCCGATCTCAATGGCCGAATATAAAGGTGGACCTTACACACCTTCATAGAACATGATTACACACCACACCAAAGGGTAGTGCAAATATGGAATGACTTCAACTTAGATCAGGCCCAAGTACGTTAGGTTTCACCACGAGAAGGAAAAAGAAAAAAAAAAAAAGAAGGGTGTAGCCAGATCAAAGATGCTCTGATACCAAGTTGTGAATCATGTGAAAAAGGAGTAAAAAGGAGAAAAGAGAAAACCTTAACAGAATGAGAATAAGGCAGCCGGCTGCTCACACCCCCTCTCACCCTTTATTTTATTAAGATAGGGCTTCGCTTAAGGAGAAATTACAAGTATACCCCTCACACTAAAAGTTATTTACAAATACCATATTCCATGGGCCCAAAACACATATTCAGACCCAGAAATAAAACTCACTCGAATGTGACACAAAATATGGTCCACTTGACAACATGCATGACCCGTGGGGTCCACACATGTGATCAAAATGGCCATTAATAAAATATATACATGGGTTTTGCTAACATCCCCACCTTCATGCGGACGTTAGCAATGTCCCCTAACCTTTTTAAGGGCACATGGCATGACCTATCATCGATTTGAACCATTCATCCATTCATACAACTAGGAGCAAGACACGGTGCAAAAGTCATGCCATCACATGATCCTAAGCTTCCAATCAACATCATGAAAATGCAAAGTCAAGATTGTCCGGAGAAACAAAATAGGTCCAATCATCATCTTGAAACATCTAGTAGATAGATCCCACTTTGTATTTCTTATGGTTCTAAAGTAACACTCCAATTTGATTATTCTAACCATGTGATTTATGGCTCGTAAACAATGGACGGTTGTAACAAATTGGCTCTATTCAAGGAGTTAGGATCATCGGATCAGCATAATTCTTGCACCAAGGCATGCTCCTAGTTGTATGAATGAATGAATAGTTCAGGTCCCCCCTCCCTAAACGCAAGCACGCATGCACACACACACACACATCTAATATTAGATCCAATTTTGTAACAATTTTCGTCGTCTTATTTGACTTGGCTAGATTCTGCATTGACTCATACAAGTAAACTTATCTAGAGCTTTGGTGTTTCCTAGTCGGTGCAATTTTTGAGAAATTAGAAAATATATAATGTCCTAATAAAATTTAAGACACCATGATCAATGGAGAGGGCTACGAGAGAAATCATTCACAAGGACAACCCTTAGTCTCCACAAGCTAAGGGACAAAAAAGGTGATGTCATAACAAGAAAAGTAATATTTTTTTTATTAAAAAAAAATAATGTTTTTCATTTTATTTTTTTTTAAAAAAAAAAAAAAGAAAAAAAAGAAAGAAAGAAAAAAAAGAAAGGTAAAAACATAAATCAAGATAAAGGAAATGAGTATCCAAAATATAAAATCAAATTTTGATGGCAGCAGCAAAAGCAGGATCCAGGCAATGAAGCAAGAGTTCAAAATTTTGTGGATGAAGTGTCACATCACAGCCCTTAGTATCGGACATTAATGTTGTCACTAGATGGTGCATAAATTGGGTTTAAGAAGTTTGTTGAAACTGTCAAGTCAGCACAAAAAGGAAATAAACGAATCTAAAGAATTTCTTCACCTCCAAAGGATGCAGCAACAGCCACAGAACCAGCCAACAGCATCCCGCGCAGCAGTTGCTGCCCCAAGCAAACCCACTCGCCCACCTCCAGGAATATGGGTTTCCGGTAGGTGCTAAAGCACTAAATCCTGCAGCAATTGCTGGAGCAGCTAGCCCTATCAAAGAAAGAAAAATGTAAAATAAAAGATTTAGAATTCTCATGTCACAGAAGTTTTGCTTCAGAGATGCAAAACCTGATTCCGTGTTTGCGCGGTTGCGCGCCACACACCCCCACGTTCGTCCGCCCGTATGTGCCACTCCGTCCCCCCTCACCCTCAGTATATGCACCCTACCCACCCCCGTTTCATCTTCGCACCATGAGAACACTTCGTGCGATTCGTTGGACGGTTGTTTTGTGCAGCACTCGCTCTCTGGCCCCCCCTGACCTTGTCTGCACCATTGACCAGCACTTATCTACACTCCTAGCTTCCCTGCAGAGTTTTCAATTAGCATTCCATTCCACGACTATGAATGTTCAAAAGCAAGGTTTTTTGAATTTGAATCAAGCCCTCCTTGAAACCCCCAGTCTCATGACTGAAACATCTTGTTATCTGATGGTAACCGGTGTTCTTCCAGATTAAAAATGTGGTGACCATGCTATCTTTCAGTCTTTACTTATTTGAGAAACACTGCCCCCTGGAGAGGTGCATGAGTTACTTCTACCCCTTCTTTGACCAAATTCCCCGACGTCGAGACTTAGTGATTCTCCACCTTATGGTCTCCAAATTTATGAGCCTTGAGTGAATTCCGACTTGCCGTCTACTCTTGTTCCTCCCTCCGATCTGCTATTCTACGTTAGTCGCGCGCTTCCCACTGCATTCCTTCCACTCCACTGTCCTAAGCCGTTTGATCACTGATGTCTCCCCCATTATCAGATCGTCAAGGTGTCCACTGCATAATTGCATCTTTATAGAAAAGGCATACAACTTGTTAGTTTTGGCAATTTTCGTTTGGGAAACTCTCACTATCCCCTACTGCATGGATGTGCATCAACCCCGCAGTAAATTCTTACTGATGTGGATAACATACCAAATCACTACAAACAGATAATGATCCCTTACAACATTACATAACCACGAGAAGAATAGATAGTGAACTATGGTAACCAATGATAGGAAAAGAAACACAAGAAAAGGCAGATGGGAAAAAACAAACAAACAAACAAATTAAAAAGACTAGTTCAAGAGACATCCAAAAGAAACATTCATGCAGGACCAATGCATGAACTCAAATAATGTGAGAGATCAATTAGCAAATTAATTTAAATAATTAAAAAAATCACAAGCATGATAAACACCATCTCACATTCCATGATTCCAAGAAAAAGTTATGAAAAGTTCAAACCTAAATTAACAAGCATACATCCTGCATGACATTAAATACATGAAACTAGGATCTAATGGATGTAGGAACATCCAAATAGAATAGGGATTATCCTAACTCGAAAGGAAAAATCTAAAACTACCCAATGCAATCTAGATTTGGGTGTGGTAAGGCTAGGGTTTTAGGGAAATTCAGGAAAACTTAAATTAAGGTTAATTTGGGTAAATTGGTAAAGGATGGATTGGTTTTTAATGAATTAAAGTAGAACTAAGGGTTAGAGTTTTGGATGACTAGTGGCTAGGGATATTGGAGATGATGAAAGGATTTGGGAATTAGGGTTTGAAAAATTGTTGAATGTTGAAATTGGGATTTTTGGAATCGGGAATTAGGGTTTGGTTTGGATGGGGAATGGAGAGGGTTTTGATGGGAAAAGAGAAGGAAACAAAACGGATGAAGGGGGACCATATGGCCAGCCCTACAGGCTCGCATGTGGGGTCATACAGTCGCACGTGTGGGTTTGCTAGGGTAGGGTGTTGGGTCCCAAAGTTGAGTTTGATGCGGGGACGATGAAGGAGAAAGATTGGAAGAGTTTGGAAGGGGTTATGAGGAATCTAGATGGGAGAAAGCGACAATTGTTACAAGTACCTTGTAAAGAAGAAACTCAAAACGGGTAGATGAGAACATCATGCTCTCGTTAATGGAAGATCGGCCTCACACCAATCTTTCTTCCAAATCACATGGAAGACTTCTTCACATCTCATGAAGATTAGAGAAAAGAAAGAATTTTCTTTTCTTTTTTTTTAATGAGAAAAAACATCATTAGAGAGGTTACACCCTCCCCCTATATAGTCTCAAGAACTTTATAAAATTACAAACTAGTCCCTGTTTTGTCTTTTAACTAAAATAACCCTAGTCTAAGAAAAAAACATATAAAACCACTCATAAGGTATCCAAAGCATAAATCAAACATAAAACTAGATCCTAAAACATATATATGTCCTTTGGTGACAAGAATAGTCCACAATCAACGGCCTAATCATGTAATCCATGCGATCCAACGGTCCGATCGTCTCGTCCCTTAAATCCAACAGTCCAAATCACTCCTTAAAGCAACCCATATGCATTTTCCCAGTGTGGGGTCTTACAGATGCTCGCTCGTACATATACTATGAGGTCTTCGACACGGATACTCTCTTAGCCACAGAAAAACTAGGGCCCGCCTCTCTAATACGTGTACAAAGGCGTACGTGATGTGATGTCCTCATCAACTCTCCTCGACTGAGAAGAGTTCACCTCTGGTGGACTAAAACTCCTATAACACTCAAGGATGTCCAGATCCAGAGTCTGCATCTGTAACATCCCGGATTTTTGCCAACCTGGGATTAGACATCCTTAGGCATTAGGTCAATCTTAACACCTGATAACTTTTCAACGCTCAATTCAAAGCCTCAAATCCGTCTTAACCATTTCCTTCACAAATCTCACCTTTCACCACCTTGTTCCCTAAATTTTCTAAGTACTTTCACATTAGACACTATCTTAAGTTTAGGTATGAAGAACAATACTTAATCTAAACATTACTGCAAAGGAATAAGTACCACCTCGACCAGAAATAATTAGGATTAAATCCTTTAGAATTTAACAAAGTTAACTAAGTGCAAAACTCGATTAGCCATGAAATCCGTGGGATCGCTTTAAATACGATCTGCAAGACCAAAAACTTGCAAAATCAGTGACTCTAGGTTACCCTAAAGTTTAGAAACAAACTCATAAAATCAGTGACTCTAGTTACCTAAAGTTTAGAACCAAACTCATTTCCCCGGCTGCTCTCGGGAATGAAAACGAAACTTCGTATTAGGTCTAGATCGCACATCGGAAGTCGATTAACACGAAGTTAAGGAACTAGGACCGCCTCACTGGCTTGACAATCATTTCAAAAATCAGATCCAGCCGATGTCCCACGGCCATTCGTTTCAATCCGGAGCGAGGGAGTGTGAAAAACACTATTCCCTTTGAAATTAAAATATCTGGAATAGTGATCTGGCACCATTCGCTTGCGCATCAGTATTAAGCAACCAGACCGTCAGAATCAGACAAAAATTACACCCTCGGAGCAGGAAAAATTTCAGGAACATTTACATGTACTTGGAATTCGGATGTTGCTCACTGACCGTTGAACTGAAAGTGGTCCGCCACGTGCGATCTGGAAATCCGATCGATCGAGTCGAAAACGTAATCCCACGTAGATCCATGTGTGGAGAGCTTAAGTCTGACGTTTGGCTCAAGGAGGGCCACCAGAACCTCTCTTTGAGCTGGAAAGTGACAAATACCTATATTAGCAGTAACCCTTGAACAGGAGTCTATTTCGGTGAGTTTTGAGACTATATAAGGACCTTAAACCCTCTCTCATGGCAACCATACGAATTTGGGATTGAGAGAGGGGAAAGAGAGAGAAAGTGAGGGAGAAGTGGGAGGATCTCCCTACTATCGTTCCCTGCCACCACACGGCTGCACATCCCTTTCTTGACGCTTTTCCCGGCGTTTCCGGCGTCGTTCTAGGTAAGAAACCCTAACCCTAATCTGTTTTGGAGTTTAGACTGTTGTAGGTTGTGAAATAGCTAACCTATTTGTTCTCTAGGTTGCCAAACTGCCGAATACAGAAGCTTAGCAAACCTATCGATTCCGTTGCGATTCTACGACAAAAGGTGAGGACTTTAAGTGTATAAGTTACGTTTTTCAACGCTTTCAATGTCAGATAATGATAGATTCATGATCTGCATGCAATTGCACATGTAGAAAGTGTTTTCCGTTTCCTGTTTCGATTAACGTTGTAGAATATGGAATTTCACATACTCTAGGTATACGTAGAAATACCGTATACGTATTTTTTTGGAGAATGTTTGACATGTTTATTAATGTATGATTATACATATGGATAAAATACTAGTTTGGCGAAAGGAATCGCCGTAATACATGTTCACTTGTAATGCTACGTATGTTGAAATTGTGTATTTTAGAATACCGTATAGTGTAAAGTTTTGGAAATGTAATTGTCATGATTATTTGTTGTATGATTATGGATACATGGATAAAATACTCGTTTGGCTAAAGGATAACCCTAATACATGTTTTACTAACATACACCATGTATGTTGTAATAGTGTATCTAAGTGTTTGTGGAATGGTGAATGAGTATAGAATTCTCATTCGTGCTCGCCATGACTAATTGTCATGGATTCATGATTGATGTATTGGCGATACCCTTTGACGAAAGGATTTGCCCTAAGTCACGCCACGGCCAATATACACTATATATGCTAAAATGTGTGGCCCAAGTGTTTTGTGGAAATGACTGAATGAATATGGAACTTGGATTCCTGCTTGCCATGACTATCTGTCGTGGGTGTATGCGTGTTATGATTGGGGCAACTCCCTAGTGAAAGGATTTGGCCTAATGCCTATGTGATCGACATATGTCGTGTATGTTGATGTAGTTTGTTTAAGTGTTTTGAAATGTCTGAATATGTAGTAGTAGTTAGCAAATTGTAAAGTATAAGAGTGTTGAGATATGATTTCAACCTCTTTTAACTATGTGTATGATCTCCTTTGATAGTTGTGTGATTAGGAATTGAACATGTACAAACGCTTGTTGTTGTGATTCATAACATGCTCAACTGCTTTATGATTTTAACTATGTTATGCATATGTTTAAATTTATATTTCGTTGTATGATCCGTCATGGGTGATGGGAGCGGAGGGAGCAACGAGTGCGGCAACAGCCCTGGCAGCCCTAAACGGATAATACCAGACCTTGACTGTATGAGTTGAATCTTGATCCAGTACTGCTTTGTCTATCTGTAATTGATTGTGTTTGGGGCTATGATTATGGCCCAGGCAATCGGTAACGGGATTGAACTCGCTGGCTGAGATTCATTTGCCACGTGGGATGTGTTCGACGAACTCGAGTCGTGCGTTGCCTGTCGGCAGTGGCTAGGCCACACGAAGTTGTTTATGCACTTCATGTCGTGCAGCTAAAGGGCGATCGTGCTAGTTGAGCTCGTCAAGTAACCCAATCTGCCTTATGCATGTTCACCCTGTTTGGACGCTACTGCTTTGAACCTAGGGTACCAAACTTACCAGTGAAACCCCTTTTAACCATGGTACCTCGATACGCTAAGACGCATGAGCCGGGCATGGTGGTATGGGACCACCGTGGTCGAGCTGTCGGCCTACGCTGGGGCCATGTGCCTCCCCGTAGTGACCATTGCGCAACCAAACTCGTGAGCCGAATACGGTGGTATGAGAACTGTATTCGAGCTGTCGATACTTACGGCGAGAGCGAGTACGGTGAGACCTGTGCTCGTGCTGACGGGCGACGAGTCCTCCGTAGTATCTTCAAGTATACTCCAAGGGTCTGTGATTGGCGACGAGTCTTTCACAGCACTAGAGTATGAGTTGAGCCGAGTACGGTGAGACCTGTACTCGAGCTGACGGCTAGTGATTGAGCCGAGTACGGTGAGACCTGTACTCGAGCTGACGGCCAGCAATTGAGCAGCATACGGTGAGATCTGTATCCGCGCTGACGGGTGACGAGCCTTTGCGATGCCTTCACTTGCTTCTCAAACCATATGTCGTATGAGATTAACTAGGATTGACGACCCTAGAATGGATCATGTTTGGGAATGATACAAGGGAAGTACCTTAGTTTCCCAATACTGCTGTTTGAAATGGACTAATAAAAACTTGGTAATCATGAGCATCATCGCACCGCATGTGCTTTGTAGATATGGCGCACTGAGGAGTAAGCATTCGCGAACGTAAGATGATGTCGCTTGAGGGTGGTTTGGCAAGGCATACAGCATCATGTCATTTCATTTTCGCACTTAACAAGAGTAGTTAGAAATGTTTGATTTGTACTGCTTTATCATTACTGCTTGATTGATTGATAACATGTTACCTATGCTTTACTGTTCCAATGAGTTGATTACTCACTCCCACGTTACGGGACGGTGTTGTACACACAACCAGATTTGTTGAGTTTCAGGTGGTGGCGATGCTTGTGAAGCAGAGCCGGACTACTTCTATGATGATAGGAGAATTCTCCTATCTGTATCTCTCTGGCAGGTCATGAAGACCTGATTGTATTATTGATGGGGCTATGGTACATGGGATAGGAGGCATTACACTTCCTCACATTGGTACATTTTAGAACTGCACTTGTATTTATTTAACCTGGTAATGTTATCACACTCTGGAGACTCATCATAAGTTATATATTTTATTTATCTATCACAGTCTTCCGCTTGCAAATTTAACTGTCTCTGAGTATGATATGCTGTTTTGGCTTAATCTCACTCATGTTCAATGCACGAATACAGTCAACATTCAATCATCATTCATTTTGTTGCATAAGTGATGTTCTGGAACTCGGGAGTTGAGTTTATGTTCGACCCCCGATTTTCAGGGCGTTATAGCATCTCTGCCTTTGTAATCCATGTGCTATCAGAAACCAGCCTGTTCTTCCACTTGACAAGGAATTTCTTAAATCCCCCATGGCGAGTGGAAATCGCTTGCGCATCCAGTATATCTTCGACTTGTTCACTTTGCAGGCAAGGAGGGTAAGGGTGGTAAAGGCTGGGATAATGGATTAGGTATAGGTTATAGGTTAGGGACTGGATTATGGTTTATGGGAGGGTCTGAAAATGGATCAGAAGGTGAAGCAGTAGGACCCTTGTATCGTACTCGATCTTCCACATTAAAAGTAGAGCAAATTCCCATGGTAGGTGGAACGTCTACTACATACACATTGGGACCCAGTTTGTGCAGTATTTTGTATGATCCTGCACTACGCGCTTACAATTTCTTAACAGCCCCATGTGGGAACCGTTCAAGTTCAAGCCTCATAAGAACCATGGCATGATCTCTTACCTGTAATTCTTGAAAATCTGCCATGAGAATCAGCAACTGCTTTATATTTTTCATTACTTAAGTTAACCTACTTGCTGATATCACTATGCAACTCATGAATGTGACGTGCAAACTCATGTTCTGGCTCAGATGGCCGATGGGACACAAACATAAGTATGAGATCTACGGGTTTCCTAGGTTTGTAGCCATGCACAACCTCAAATGAAATCATGTCTATGGACCTATTAATGGAACTATTATACGCTAACTCGACTATAGGCAAAACAGTATCCCAAGTTCTGACGTGATCTCCCACAAGGCATCTAAGCAGATTTCCAAGACTCCTATTGACGATCTCAATCTGACCGTCTGTTTGAGGATGATAGGCAGATGAAAATTGAAGCCTTGCCCCCATCATGTGCCATAGTATCTTCCAAAAATAGCTCATAAAACGTACATCACGATAAGACACTATGGTCTTTGGTAGACCATGTAAACACACTACCTCCCCAAAGAAAAGTTTAAACACATTGGAGGCATCCGACATTTTTTAGCACAGAATGAAATGAGCCATTTTGAAAAAACGGTCCACAACCACAAATATGTAATCATGTTTCTTAATAGTCTTTGGTAAACCCAACACGAAATCCATACTGATGTCCTGCCATGGAGTATGGGGCACTGGCAAAGGTGCATACAATTTTGTATTTTGCTTTATCTGCTTCGCTAGTTGACAAGTCTTACACTACCCAACTATCTTGGTTACATCTCGTTTGAGACTTGACCAATAGAACCTATCCTCCACAAGGGCAATGGTCTTGTCCCTCTCCAAATGACCAGCTACCCCTCCTGCATTAGGTTCCCAAACTATGAAATCACGGAGGGAAGTACAAGGAATACAGAGTCTGTCGCCTTTAAATAGTAACTCATTGATGATGACAAACTCGCGATTGTCACTCAACTGACCATCTCATAATAACGTGTACAGCTCACCAAAGTTTGGGCATGTAGGATACTCTTCTCTCAACCACTCAAACCCAGTCACTTCCACACTCATACTCTGGAGTAGTGCCACACAACGACTGAGGGCATCAACAGGTTTGTTCTCGACCCCGAGTCTCCGACCTTATATTTAAGAACGAAAGAATATTCCTGAAGAAAATAGACCCATTTAGCATGCCTAGGGTTTAGTTTCTTTTGGGAATTGAGGTAACGTGAGGCCTCATGGTTAGTAAATAAGACAAATTCTTGTAGTAATAGATAATGACGCCAATGACGCAAGGATTGAACGACCGCATAGAACTCTCTGTAATAAGTAAAATATCGTTGCTTTACCTTATTCAGCTTCTCACCAAAATAAGAAACGAGGTGCCTTTCCTGACCAAGTACTCCACCTATACCTACCTCAGATGCATGATGCATCACACGCAACTTCAAAGACTTGAGAAAAGTTTGTAAGGCGCATGACGAAAGCTTCGGTCGTCTTGCCCTAAATCTCCTTAAATGCTCTAGAGGCAGCTTTAGTCCATACGAACTCCCCTTTCTTTATGCAATCAGTGATGGGAGCCATGATAGAACTAAACCCTCTAATGAACTGCTTATAGAAAGTTGTTAAGCCATGAAAGCTTCGCACCTTGTGAATATTGCGCGGTTCAAGTCACTCAACTATGGGCCTAATTTTTTCGAGGTCCACTCTCATGACCTCAGATGATATTATGAACCCTAAGAAGATAATGCTCTTTGATATGAATGTGCACTTCTTAAGGTTGGCATAAAGCTTTTCAGTTATAAGGACCTCGTAAACCTACTTCAGATGGTGAAGATGTTGTTCCTTTGATGTGATATAGATAAGAATGTCATCGAAATACACCACAAAGAACTTACTCATAAAGGGTCTCAATACCTGGGCCATCACCCTCATAAATGTGCTCAGGGCATTAGTCAAGCCAAAGGGCATGACTAGCCACTCGTATAGCCCATCCTTCGTCTTGAAGGTTGTCTTCCATTCATCTTTTAGGCGTATATGTATTTGGTGATACCCACTCTAGAGGTCAATCTTCAAAAAGATGATGGCACCCGCCATCATGTCTAACATATCATCAAGACGCAATATAGGAAACAGGTACTTCACCATGATCTTATTGGTGGCTCTATTGTCCACACACATGTGCCACGTGTCATATTTCTTAGGCATGAGAAGCGCTAGCACGGCACACAGACTCAAACTCTCTTAAATGAAATCCTTTCTAAGGAGCTCATCTACCTGCTTCTTCAACTCTGCATGCTCCGTAGGGTTCATTCGATAATGAGGAAGGTTTGGTAGTCGCCTCAGGGACAAGATCAATGGCATGTTAGATGTCCCCCATGGGTGGAAGCTCATCTGGTAAGTCCTCTAGGAATATATCGTGAAACTCATCCAGAATTGGAATCACCTCAAGAGGTCCCTCTACACTAACCTCGGGTGTAACTTCTCTAGCCACTAAGGCATACACCATCGAATCCACCTTAGCCTCTCTCGTAAACTCCTTGGCGTTGATAACATGGAGCAACTTGGGTTAGGATCTCCTCGTATTCGACTTCCCCTCAGCTATCTTCTCTACATTGCTTTTTAGTGGGAGAGGAACTAGAGTGATCTTCTTGCCCTGATGCATATATGAACAAACATTTGAGCAACCATATATCATTACATCACAGTCAAATAACCAAGGTTGCCCTAAAACAATGTGTCCAACATCCATAGGCAAAACGTCACACCACAACGAATTAGAATATGATCCAAAATGAATAGGCACAAGACATCACTAGGTAACAGGCATGGAAGATGCGTCAACCCATGAAACTCTAAAGGGCTGAGGGTGCGGTTCGGGTTTCAAACCCAAACGGGATAAAGTGCTAGTGGAGACCACATTTGTACAACTACCACTATCGACTATCACCTTGCAATTCTTCTCTCCACATTTTACATAGGTGTAAAAAATCGTAATCCGATACCAGTCATCAGTCTCCTTAGCATTGGTCAAGGCGCACCTAACTACTGCAAGTGGTGTGGTCTCTTCTTCCTCTACTTCCTCGTCACTAGTAAATGGTTGTTTGACATGGTATAAGAGCGGAAGGTCCTATGTTCGAATTTCGAGAGCAACAAATATGCCTCGCTAATATATTATTATCCCACGGGGGGTCAGGAAAATTAGGTCCGGCCCAAGGACCGGGAAATCAAGCCCGGCCTATTTATGGTGTGTCCCTCCACCCTTGTCAGTATGTTCCCGCGCGGAGTTCCCACCCCCGCACGAGGGGGGTTGGAGTAATAAAGTCCCTTTGTATACATTGATACACCACACTCTGCAAGCTTAAGCTTTTAGAGTAAATGGTTGTTTGACACTTGAGGCTTGGATTGACTTTCCACGTCAAACTTAGTCTCTTGAGGATAATTCTTAACACTTGAATCCTGAGAGTCAAAATGCCTCCCAACTGGTGCTTTGAGATAGTATTCAATGTCTCGCACCACTTGTTACATGTGCTCCAAAGTGCCAACATCACAAGAATAGTTCTCATTGGATCTCGAATCGGAGGCCAATCCCTGAATCTGAACAGTCGAATGATCGGGTCCTCCTCAAAGTCACATCACATCATGTATTCCTCGAACTTGGCGATGTAATCTGACACAGTTAGGGATCCTTGATGCAAGGCATGTCACTGGTCTAGGAGCCTCTAGCAGTAAGAGAGAGGGAGATACTTTTCTTCAAGGACCAATTTCATCTCAGCCGAGTGCACAACTGGGAGTTCTCCACTCCTCTCAATTTTATGCTCCATGTTAGTCCAAAAAAGTATGGCCTGGCCCACCAGCTTCATCTTAGCAAATCTCGCTCGACAGGCATTAGACATATCATACCACTCAAAATAGTGGTCCATGTCTGTCACCCGATCAGGGAATGCTTTGGGGTCCAAACGACCATCAAAACTGGGAGTCAACTTTCACACCCTTCATGGCTTGCACATCAGGGTCATGACGGTCACGACGTTCCTCACGTTGTGGTTGCACTTGTGCTCGGCTACGGCCAACGCCTTGGCCACGACCACGCCCTTGCCTATCAACTTGATTTCCAGCTTGAGATTGAACATCTTCCCTAGTGTCAGGGTTCACCTGAAGGAAGGCCTCAAGCTGATTGACGCATGCATTGGTCGCGGTCAATTGAGTGGCGGTGGTTCTATTGTGCGCTCCAATGGTCGTCAGACGGTGGTTGATAGCGTTAAGGGCCTTTGCAATCTGCTCTAGATTCATAGTGGGATGTAGACCAAAACCATGCCCAGAACAAGTGGGCATACACAAGGGAACTCAAAAAGGGGTAAACTTAGATCCTAGGGCAATGTTATGACAAAGAGAAAACAACATAGAGACCAAACTGGACACACTAGAAACGCTAACATGAAAATTCAGCAAGCTGTCAACATCAAATACTACGTTGAAAATTCAGTAGGACAGTAATCTAAGAGTACCAAACTGAAAATTTAGCAAGAGTGTAATCTGAAAATTCAGCAAGGTAACAACATGAGATTACTACACTGAAAATTCAGCAATGGTATTAGTGGAAAACGCTAGCTGAAAATTCAGCGATGGGACACTCCACACTAGGAACAAAAATCAGCAATATGATCCTAAATTCTATATGCAATGTATGCTCTAATAACCCTAGATGTAAGCTCTACCCTAGATGTGACTCTAACCTAAGTGCAACACAAAAATCCTATGCTAAACCTATTGGCTCTAATACCAAATTTGATGCAGGACCAATGCATGAACTCAAATAATGCGAGAAATCAATCAGCAAATTAATTTAAATAATAATAATAATAATAATAAACACAAGCATGCTAAATACCATCTCACATTCCATGATTCCAAGAAAAAGTTATGAAAAGTTCAAACCTAAATTAACAAGCATTAATCCTGCATGACATTAAATACATGAAATTAGGATCTAATGGATGTAGGAACATCCAAATAGCATAGGGATTATACCAACTTAAAAGGGAAAATCTAAAACTACCTAGGGCTATCTAGATTTGGGTGTCGGTAAGGCTAGGGTTTAGGGAAATTGGGGAAAACTTGAAATTAGGTTTGGAAAATTTTTTGAAATTGGGGATTTTTGGAATCAGGAATTAGGGTTTGGGTTTGGATGGGGGAATGGAGAGGTTTTTTATGGGAAAAGAGAAGGAAATAAAAAGGAAGAAGGGGGACCGTACAGCTAGCCCTACGGGCTCACACGTGTGGCCATACGGTCGCACATGTGGGTTTGGTAGGGGTACTGTTTTGGGTTCCAAAGTTGGGTTTGATGTGGGGATGATGAAAGAGAAAGGTTGGAAGAGTTTGGAAGGGGTTATGAGGAATCTAGATGGGAGAAAGCGAAAATTGTTACAAATACCTTGTAAATCTTTTAATGTCACTTGAAGTTTCTGTTAAAAAAATCCACTATTTCCTAAAATTTCCCCAAATGTTCCCACGAACTGCAATATAGTACATGGTATATGGGATATTTCTTGATGTTTCCGACGATATTTCCATTTCCCAAGGGAGCGATGGATAGTGTAATACCATAACTTTGAACACCGCACACAAGTATGAGAAGCTCCTATACCAACTAGAGTTCAAGCCTTTGTCAGTGCCTAGGTTGCCACGACTAGTAAAATTCTTACCCTCGAGAATCTTAGGGTTAGGAAGTGTCAACTAGAGCTCCCTAGCATGTGCTTTTTATGTCTTTTCATGAGGTGACTACATACATGTTTCTCCACTAGAGTGTGACCAAAGCCATATCATCTTTACCTTTTTGGGTTGGCTAATGGGTGTTTTTGACTTTTTGGGAAATGATACAAAGAATGATGTCTTTGTGTACAGCATAAAAACTATTATCCCCGGAGGAACTGTATAATCATTGGGTTTATACCAATGAACAAAAAAGGCACAACTTGAGCAATGAGTTCATAAATTGAATAGAAGACCTAGCCAAGAGAACTCTTACTCCAGATGTGCTCAAAAGGACCATATTATACAATAATGAGAATGAACAAGAATTCTTGCCTAAAATATATGATCCTTTTTTGAACGGTCCATATCATGGAACAACCAAAAAGTCACCTAGCTCATTTCAACCAAGATTATCTCGATGATGGTTGCCTTACACAAATATGCGGGCATTTTATAAGGAATGGAAGATGTTCAATAATGAAGTAGCATCAATCGATATGACAAAAGAAGGATCAATTCCATGGTCACCACTTGGAAGGTTGGGATCTGTGGAGGGTTAGAAAAGAGTGATTAGGCCAAGTGTAGCACCCATGTCTAGTGTCATAAAGCTCAAGTTTAGTGGGTGCTCCCTGGGAAACCCAGGTCCCTATGGAGCGGGAAACACTTTGAGAAATGAAATTGGGGAGGTATTGGTGGCTTTCTCCAAGCCTCGCGGAGAGGTTGGGTCAAATGCAATGGAAACTCTCGCCCAAAGAGAGGGGTTAAACGTTTGCTACTCTTATTCTAAAAAGCTAATTATTGAACAAGATGCTCACAACAACACTTAGTGAGCCATAGAAAAATTGTCAAGGCCTTAGAGGCTAGAAATGTTATTCTTAAGACTTACTAACTACTAATTTTTTAGCTTTTTGTTCCATTGTCTTGAGGGATGCCAATGAGGTGGACAATGACCTCGCTGTGTAGGGATTGACAAGCACGTCACTTGCAATTGATCCTTTAGAGTGGGCTATGAAAAATTTTCAAGGGCCTTGGAGGCGTGGGTTGTGTATTCTTGAGATTAAATTAATTATACTGTTAGTTGCTAACTTGGGAGCTTTGTGTTCCATTCTTAGTTGCAGGATCCTTCTAACTAGGTGTAGCTCCTGCTTGGAATCCCCTCTTTGGACATTAGCTCTCACCCCCGCTTCCTACCTATTTGAACCTGTTTCCATTTTGAAAGAAAAGCTTCCCCACTCCCACACTCAAATTTGTTGTCCGCTTCACTTCCTGCTTCGTGCAACTATAGTTCCATTGTCTTGAAGATGCCAATGAGATGACCGGTAGCTCGATTAAGAAGGATTGACAAGATGGTCAGTCGCTATTGGTCCTTTGGTGTATCTATCATGTTTTATCTTTTTCTCGTAATAAAATTATAGTTACTTTCGTGGGGGGGGGGGGGGAGGAGAGAGAGAGAGAGAGAGAGAGAGAGAGAGAGGGAAACTAGATTTTCATTTCTAGTTAGATTGACAAAAGGTTTCATTTTATTCACTGCAGATGACAATTTACAACAGTCCAAAATCACAGATAAAACCCAAATGCACAACATGTAATTTTATTTTATTTTTTATTTTTTGAAAGGTCACATGGTATAAGTTTCATGTATGTTCGAGAACAAACCAATTTGAATAAGATAAACACAAGTGACATGCTCTAAAGCACTGTCGGGTATATAAAATGAGAAGGAAAACTAATGCACATTGTCATAGTAACAAGCTAAACCCAACGAGGCTGGAATCAAATCTGAACAAGAGGAACCGATTGGAAAACTGGATGCAAGGATTTACACGAATGTTTTCAGTGGCAAACAGTTACAAGTCTTATAAAAGGTAGGTGTAATAAGATACAACAAAATGAGAATTGCCAATACTATAAATGCAAGGAAAGATTGAAGAGGTAATTCTCCGTACAAGTTCCACTAAGCCACACGTGTATGGATCTGCGCGACTTGTGAGGTGGTGGCCACCATGAACATGCTCTAGCCCGAAAATCAAGAGGATCTGCACATCAGGAGGGCCACATGTGGGGGTTGAATATAGACTGCTGGTCATCTTTCTTCCAACTGTCAAGTTTTATTCTGCATGTGTGACCACCCGATGAATGCAGCCCGAGTAACAGGCCTGAGCATGCTAAAAAATGATAATAATGGGAAAAAAAAAAAAATGAATGGTCGAGGTCCATATTGGCACATGCTCCACAAATCGCATCTTTCAGTATCTCCTTGTTCCAATTGCCCCAGCACTTCTCTTACAGAATAAATTGCTTTTCTTTTTGTATCACAACAAATGGTCTAATGCCAGTAGACTACTGTCAGAAAAGAATGTGTAGGATTCCATAAAGTAATACATGAGCACTGAAATTGTATATGATAGGCCTTATCTCACTTAACTGACTAGTTTGAGTAGACATACCATTTGTATCCACTTGACATCAAGCCATGTTGCCAACAACCGTAGAGCGACACGATGTCGAGCATCATAGCCCTTTCTCACTTTAGAATGTTTCTTCTCATCCGCAGGTGTGTCCGCTACACAGGCAGAAAGAAGCTCAAACAAAATCATCACTTTCCGCTGATATTTGACCAATATTCCCTCTACCATGGATTCATCATCACAACTTCTGACAGGCTCATTCAGTGCCTCATTTGTGTCAGACATCGTCTTAGAATTTGTCGGGTTCAACGTTTCAGGCGGGGCATCTGCCACTTCAGGAAACTGCATCTTGCTGGTAGATGTTTTCTCGCGGCATTCACGTTCATACTCACAGTGTTTCTCCCTCGCTGTCGCAGGCGAAACAGCACTATCTTGCAAGCTCATTGTCATAGAATCGACAGCTTTCATCACCGCATGCTCCTGTTCGTCTCTTTCTGAAGTGGTGCCATTGTTGTCTTCCGAGAGTATACTCAAAAACTGAGATATCATGAATAAATTAATTGATACAGAAAATGGAGATACCCATTGAATGAAAAGGGAATTAATGTACATGTAGCACACTTATGAGTTACAGGAAATCAATGGTAACTTTCATAAATATGAAAGTTTCCATCTTTGGCAAGGCAATTCGCAGACTACAATTCTAAGAACTATATTTTACTAATCATTGGAGAATATGGAGAACCCAGAGACAAATTAAGCATGAAGATAGCAATAATGATTAGCTGAAGACATAAATATAGGAAACTAAGGTAAAATGTGGGCTTTTGCTAGAAGTAACTGGTAGTGGAACATGATCTGCTGTAAACAATTCAAACCAGTTTTTGCCTAATGTGGTGCAAACTCCTAATTATCTAGGCCCAGCTCTTTATCGCCACAGCTACCACCACCTCCATGTGATTACAATCAGATAAAATATGGGCACATATCAGAATATTGAGAAAGAATTTTGAGAATTTCTTTTGTATTTTGGTTCCTACCAAAGTATCCCATATCGGTATCGGTTGATGTAACGGTGCCCTCCGATACCAATACGGATACGGGGGCGTAACGGTGCAAAAAAAAAAAATTTGCCAAAAAAAAAAAAAATTAAAAATGGATTAAATCTGGAATATTCTAAGCATTCCAAATATGCATTCATTTATAAATTGGAACATGTTTATGGTGGTGTAACGGTCCACTCGTTGGTGAGAAGTTGTATCGGACTGTCTGATGAATTTATGAACCAGATAACCAGAATTTGACTATAAAATTCATATATTTAATTTTCTAACTATCTACTATCAATGATAGATATATTAGAATGAATGTAATATGAAAATATCTTACATGTGTAGGTGTTTACAATTATTTTTGAGGAATTTCTGGAACATACCTGTGGCTGTGACTATGATTCCTATTTGTGACCTGTCATTCTACTATGATTAACACATCATATTCTACCATTCAAACAGCAATTCAACATTCAATTAAAAAATAATTAATATAAAAAATTAAAAAAAAAAAAAAAAAAAAAAAATTAAAAAAAATAAAAAAAAAAAAAATAATATAAAATAAATAAATAAAACAATATATAAAAAAACAAATATGCATTAACATATATATCTATCTACTATGATTAACACATCATATTCTAACCATTAAAACAACAAAACATTCAATAAAAATTGATTTTCAAATTTTTTTAAAAAGGGCAAAAAATAGTGCGTAAATAGAAAAAAATTATAAAAAAATTTAAAATGACATCAACAATCTGTAAAATGCACATTAACATGTTCTACTATGATTAACACATCATATTCTATCATTAAAACAGCAAAACATTATATAAAAATTGAATTTTCGAATTTTAAAAAAAAAAAGGCCGAAAATAGTGCGTAAATAGAAAAAAATTATAAAAAAATATAAAATGACATCAACAATCTGTAAAATGCACATTAACATGTTCTACTATGATTAACACATCAAACTTTACCATTAAAACAGCAAAACGTTCAATAAAAATTGATTTTTCGAATTTTTAAAAAAAAGGCCCAAAAATAGTGCGTAAATAGAAAAAATTATAAAAAAAAATATAAAATGACATCAACAATGTGTAAAATGGACATTAATATCTTCTATTATGATTAATACATCATATTCTACCATTAAAACAGTAAAAAATTCAATAAAAAGTATAAATACCTATTTTTGAGGAATTTCTGAAAAGTAGCCCACGGAGCTTCGAATCAAGAAAATCCTCAATATAAGTTGTTTTTATCTGAAATATCATGCTAAGATTGGTTGAAAATAGCAATAGAATGATTTAGGAAGGGTTTGGAAGAAAGAAGTTTCAAAAAAAGTGAAAAAACGGACCTTAAAAAGCCCAAAAAAAAGTGACCGTTTTCTGACCGTTACTGGGCAGTAACGGTCGTTACGCCCCGTAACGGCCGTTATGGGGCTGTTACAGCTACAAAATCGGTGGGGTGCCCGTTACGGCCCCGTATCGCGTAACGGACACGGCTGTTACCGATACGTAATGGCCGATACGCCCGTATCGTAACCGATACGGGACACCCTGGTTCCTACAGTGGAGAGCACTGGTCAGGTTGGCTTCACAGAGCAACAACAACATCCTGCTCTCAACTGTGGAAGGATAATGAGGCAGTGCAGAGTTGGGCTCAACCCACCCATAGAGCTGCACTCAGCCGGACTAACACCTTTTTTCTTTAATTTCTGTTCTGTTTTTCATTTCCCTCCCTCCCTCATTTACATTTTTATTCTTTATATATATATATATATAATATATATATATATATAATATATAAGATATATAGTATATATAAATATAATAATAAACAAATAAAAGATTGACTTGTACAGAGACATTAGGTACAGGGCATACAGCTATAGAAGTTGATATTGTCAAGTATCTGCATAAAAAATGGCAACTGGTCATCATCAAGACTCAACCAAGTCTTGTGGTTTTTTAGAAACAAAAGGAAAAGACACATTTGGTAGGCTCAAGGAGTGTGACTGCCCATATGCATGCAAAAAGACACTCAATATGGCACGCAAGTACTTCAATCAAACTATCTAAAGAGCACGTTTCATTGTGGAAGGTGATGGGAGACAATGAGAGCTTTGATGAACCTGATCACGATTCATGTGCAACATAAATCTAAATGGTTGTAAGGTAGGGCCCCTTTCAATAATAAAGCCACAAATGAAGGAAAATTTTGCAGTTAAAATTAAGATTCCAGCACACAAAATCTCTCCATTAGCTTTGATAAGCAATACCAAACCTTGATCTTCAATCTCTAACATTCCAAGCAAAATGCAGCATTTACACAAGATCCAACAGTTAATTCTGAGATTCAACAATCAAGCAACTTTCCAAACATGCCAGATCTGTGCAGAAATGTAAACAGAAGTATAGAAGTCTATCCATTGAAATAGGGTTTCCACCCTCCAAATACCCAAATCATTTCAGGCCTTCACCCCTCGAAACAAAACACAGCAACGTTTCTTCTAAGCTAACCCATACAGATGAAAAGAAACAACCCTACATGAACTCCCTGCTAATCTTAAAAAGAATCTAAAACTGCTTTCAAACTTTGGCCACAGATATAAGTATATTGCAGCACTTTAAACACTGACTAAAAACATCTAGTGAAGAAACAAAGCACTCTTTAAACCGTAACCTAATCCCTGCATGACAGATGTCCAAAGCCCATGCTATTTGGACACCTTAACTTAAAATCAGCCATGCACGCATAACTATGCATAAGGCCAGACATAAGCAGGGAATGCACACTATTCCTTTTGCAGCTCCTGCCATGTGGCTGCATATGGTGTGTCCCTTTGGGAATTGCTTCAGGCATACATTGTTGAAGTTTCCCCAGATGGACACTTGGTTCTTTGTCTATGTTGTCTTGTTACTTTCTTCTTTAAATCCACTTCAAGGAATATTCCAAAACTAGAAGTGAATGGATGATCCTTATTGTCCATTTGGGGCTCACTAATGGATGTTTTTATGGACAACAAAAAGAAAAATATATTAAAGAGAAACAGGATTAGAAAACTAACAGGCCGAAACAAAAAAGAGCCTGCCACCAAAGGAGTCACTAATGGATATTTCAAAAGAAAAAGTGCCAAAGGTTCAAATTCAACACACAAGATTAATAGAGGATAGGATTGTTAAGCAATCGGATTTTGGGGAGTCTTATCTGCAGTGAGTCACATAATATGGACAGTTTGAATCGATGTATATGGGTGAGACGTCTATGAAGTTTGTGCGCATACATATGGTTGGTCATATTCTGCCAGAGTAACAACATTTTTCTCTCTTTTGCAAGCTTAAATATGTCAATTGTTGACCGCTGACACCACATGGAGTGCCTCTTGTCCATAGAGAAAAACATTGATCCTCTAGAAGATTATGACCATCCACCTCATGCATATAACCATTGTATATGTTACACAAACATGCATTAATCCAAGACATCCAAATCATGGATTCATTATAGATGGGGCCGAACAAGCAATCATAGTGGTTGGACAATAATAACCTGTGATTAGTGGATATTTGTTGTTGCAATTGAGTTGACAATTTTCCTTTTAGTTGACCAGTGATGACCACAAATGGAACAATTGGGATCATTTGTTGATTCTGATACTTAAGATAATGACCTAAACAAGGTCGAGAAAAATTGCTTTCAGATTGGCCAATGCGGACGTCTTGGAGACATATGGACCGAAGTCGATACTCGAGGTGATATGGCTTCTCAGATATTGATGGCCTTACTGGTACGATTCACCCCGTATCACACCAATACGCCCAAGTGTATCGGTCACAGGCCAATTCAAATAAAAAGGATATTTTCTCCCATTTTATCCTCCTTTCTCCTTATTTTCTTCGTTTAAAGGATAGAGGGAGCTTAGAAAACTATTTTTGAGTAAATATAGGTCTATTTTGGAGATCAGAAACAAGATTTCCACAAGATCCAATGAATTGAAGAGGAGTGGACCATTTTGGAAAAATCCAGAAATTGGTTGACCGTCACTTTTTCATTTTCGTTTGTTTGATGTATTTCAATTTTCTACATGAAGGGGCCCTATCCAACAAATGGTCTTATTTGTGTTCAATTAGGGTCTATTTGGTTGATTTCCCCAATTTTTCACATTTAACCATTTTCTTACCAACTTTCAACCAATTAGAAATGTCACAGTAAACAGATAAATATCAATTTTTTATGAGGCCAAAATGGCCATTACAGAAAAATGGCCAATGTTACCATATTGGTCTCAAAATAGCCTGTAACAGTCCGTAATGGGGCCAAAATAGATTTTTTTTTTTCAAAAAATAAAAATAAAAAAGGTCGTAACAACCATTACGGCTCATATTGTAAAGGTAATTGAGGTGGCGATTACAACCATCATTACCGTTATGGAATACCTTGATTGGAAAGAGTTGAGCAAGATGTTTGCTTCTTAGGAGTGGCTCAACACAAAACATTTGCAGAAGACATCGGTTGGGTTGTACAAACCTTAAGAGACACAATTACTAGAAGAAAGTCTGAAAAAAATTTCAAGGTGATGGAACCACTCATTATAGTAATGTCTCATGCACATTCATTATTGCATTTGTTGTTATTGGTTATTAATAAGTTGTTTTTATGATGTAATCATTAAAGTCTTTATTTTCATTATTACAATATAGAATAATTTAAATTCAAAGATACCAATATGCTACATCATTTGATGAGGATGAAGAGGTTCGTATCAAGCTGAACAATGTGCTAAAGAGATTAGAGCCTGACTTAGGTTTGCAGACAGAGGCATCAAACAAAGTACAAGTCTTTAATTATTGGTCTTTTGTTTAAAGATAATTAATTATTGATATTTAATTTTGTCATTTCAATGCTTAAAACGCTATAAATATTTTGGTGCATTGTCCACAGTTGAAAATATATAGACTTCACATGGGCAGCTTCTCTCCAATGCATTTACACAGAGGGCAATCTTTCAGACATCTCTAGGTAAGATATGGATACTTTTTTACAATTACGTAATTAAAGAAATTATTTTGTTAGTGATGTAAAGTTGTGCATTTGACAGATTACTATTATGTATATAACATAAGCTTTTTTAATATAGTTGATAGGTGGCTTCATTTTGTAGAAAGTGCAAAACTCTCAAAACAATAGTTTTGCGGCAGACAACTTCCTCTGGCTGTGAGAGGAAATAGAGTTGTTCTGCACCTATTCATTTGAAGCAAAGGAATAGGTTGCAAGCTTAGACATTGGATCAGCTCATCAACATGCATTACAAGAAGTTGAAATTATGGAATGCAAAGCATGTGGCAAACCTGATTGAAGAAGGCAGCTTTTGTTCAATAAACTTAGACAATATTTACGATGAAGAGGACCCACTTCAGCCTTGGCTGGAACAAAGGAAGAAAAGGGTAAAAGAGAACAATGACGAAGTCGAGGTGCACAATGCAATGTTATGTGCATGCTAGTAAGCGAGTCGTGCAGTTGTCTTGGAGCCGGAGAGGGTTATGGAAGATTTTACCCAATGAAAGAGTAGCAGCAGCGAAACTGAGACAAATGATGATGACAACGATCATGATGATGATGATGCACCTGTTAGTCCTACTTCTAGTGTTGCTTAGCACATTGTGGTACAACCACCTACAAAGTTCAAAGCCAATGAGCATCAACGAAGTAAACAAGGCTAGACTTATAAGTATAATAATTCATGATACAACCAAGAGAGGAGCATCATGGGGACGCTCGCACCAGTGGCACTGGAGGAGATGGGTCACAAAACATCTGACAGCCTATGGATATAGATATGGATATTGGATATGACAATGGGTAACAAGGGAAGCCTGCTGAGGTACTTCCTCGTTGTACAAGTCCTGAATATGATCCCTATGGAGCATGTCAATATGAGAGATATAGACGTCCAAATTCAAGTAATTCGTCATTGCAGTCTCATTCTTAGCAGTATGAACAATACTAGGGGCAGTACAGGTATGACTATGGTGATGCTATAACTATGGGTTTACATCAAGCACTAGTGGATATTCTTGCTCTGGTTTGACATAGCACATGCCCAATGGCAGTGATGATTGTGATCAGTCATCCTTAGATTTCATTGACATGATCTCTCCCTCTGGCTCTGGTTATCATGGATATGTGACATCCATTCCACAGCTACAGTTTGATGACAACGACGTGGAGGTTGAGCAGCCGTAGCCAGCATGATTTTCTTTCTGGTGGTACCACAATTGCCAAATGGTATTTTTTATTTATTTATGTTTGTCTTTTGGGCTGTTAGCCTTTAACGTCTAACGATTATTTGAATCTTTGTGCCTCTGCAATAACATGCATATATAAATATAAATAAATGATTGTCACATCATTGCATTCATGCTCATTATGATATTATTTACATTGAATCATTAATGTAGATATTTAAAAAGTTAAATATTGAAATTTTGTAGTCAATCTAAACCTATCAGGTTAATATAATCATCAAACAATCCAAAACAACACTCTTACCAAAAGAATGGACCATCACACTATCACAAACATGTTCAAAACTAGAAAAAAAAAATATACATATTTGGTTATTGGGATTTTTTGGATTTTTTTTTAAAAAAAATTTCAACGTTATAAAGCCATTGCAGGGGCCATAACAGCCCATAAAGGTAATGGTTTCAACGGTAGGTATCTTAGTAAGAACATTGTCTCACAAAAAATTGAGGATAAATTAAACCTCAAAGAACATAAGTATCCACGCCCATACTAGATTCGTTGGTTAAAAATGGAAAAAAATAAAATAATAAAAAATTAAAAATTGTCCAAGTGCTTAGTTTCCTTCTCTATTAGATCTAAGCGCAAGGATGAGGTGTGGTATGATGTAGTCTCCATGGATGCATGCAACATTTTATTACGGAGACTGTAGGTGGGACTGAGATATGGTGCATTTAACCTAGGCTAACACCTATTCCTTCATCAATGATGGTGTTATTATCACATTACACCAATGAAACATCTTCCAACACCCAAATCCAATAAAGACGAGGGTCAGAAATTGCTCAGTGTATTTTTTTTTTTTTTTTTTTTAAAGAAGAAGAAGATGAAATCAAGGAGATTGTCATAATTTATGTCTTGATTGCTAAATAAGACACAAAACAATCAAATGTTCCACCTCTCATAAAAGAACTCGTTCATGAATATGAGGACTTGGTGCCTGAAGAACTCCCGGCTAGACTTCCTTTTATGAGGAACATTCATTGCCAGATTGATTTAGTGCCGAATTTTATTCTACTGAATTTTACACAATACCGAATGAGTCCATCCGAACATACCGAGCTCCACCGACAGGTTACTAAGTTGCTACATAAGAGTTTAATTTGGGAAAATATGGCATCATGTGTTGTTCCTGCATTATTAACTCCTAAGAAGGATGGATCTTGGAGGATGTGTGTGGACAGTCGTGCAATTAACATGATTATTATTAAGTATTGGTTTTCTATTCCTCACTTGGATGATATGTTGGACATGTTGCATGAAGCAAGGGTTTCTCTCACATCAACCAATAGAGCAAATATCTTCAAATATGTATCTGGCCTAAGAACGAGTGGAAGATCACATTTAAGACTCGAGATGGGTTGTACGAGTGGCTCGTCATGCAATTCAACCTTTCAAATGTATCATGCACTTTCAAGAGGCTAATGAGAGAGTTACTATGCCCCTTCATCGGGAACTTCTTAGTTATTTAGTTTTATAATATCCTTATTTTTTGTCTTGATTCATCTGTTCACCTTGATCATTAACAACGAATATTTGATATACTATGGAGGGAGTCACTTTTTGTTAACTTGAAAAAATGCCCATTCCTTGTTGTTATTATTGTGTTTTTTAGGGTATATTGTGTCTGCAAAAGGGATCAAAGTTGACCAAGATAAAATTAAGGCCATTGAGAAGTGGCCCCACACCATAAAGCCTTTAAGAGGTCAGTTCTTTCCACGGCTTTGCGATATTTTACCAAAGATTTATATGAAATTTCGATACAATTACATATTTGTCACCCGCTACATGCACAGAGGCAAGTTCGACTGAATCGGCGGATTGAACCTTCAATACCATAAAAAAGAGATGACAGAGGCTTCAATCCTTGCACTTCCGAACTTCAATAGTCTTTGAAGCGGAAAGCTAATTTCAAGCGTTAACATTGGCGTGGTGTTGAGTCGGGAAGAAAAGCCAATCACTTTCTTTAACGAGAAGCTTAATAATGCACAAAAAAACTATTCCACGTATGATCTCGAGTTCTATGTAGTGGTCCAGGCACTATGACATTGGAGGCATCACATCATTCATCGAAAATTCGTTCTCTACTCGGACCATGAGTCGTTAAAATATCTCAACTTCCAAAAGAAGTTTGAGTGCTCATCATGCAAAATGGATGGCTTTTCTACAAGAATATATTTTCCTTTTACGTGACTGCGTCACAAAGCTAGAAGTCAAAACAAAGCAGCAGATGCTTTGCATATGAGGGTGGTTCTATGAGAAACACTCGCCGTGAAGATCATGGATTATGAGCATAGATCTGAATATCAGGACAGTATCGTATTAACCAATGCAATTTTATCATATCCGTATCGGCATGAGACGATATGCACTATGGGGCCATATTGGCCCAATAATTTTTTTTTTTTTTTTTTTTTAAATGACCCGTATTGGCCTGTATAGGGCCATATCAGATCTGATATGGTGTACTGTATCGGTCGGACCAATACGGGCTTAAAATGCACCAACCGGCCCACTATTTTCAATTTTACCCTTTCCTCTCTACTTCTATCAAACTTTGGCTCCTCTATGAAAGGAGCATCACCCAATCCATTTTTTTGGTTTCGGTCATCTCAAGGATTGTTTGAAACCCATTTTCAACCGGATCTACTTAAGTTTTGAAAATCAAAACTCGATTTTTTAGATCGAATCTATGATTGAAGTAGTAGTAGACAGTAAGTTTTGAAGATCAAAACTTGGTTTTTTAGATTGAATCAACAGATTGAAGCAGTAGTACCCGGTTTGGAGAAAATCCAAAAAAAGGTAAAATACCTATTTTTTTTCATATATTATTTGTGAAATCGAGTCAAAATTATAGTATAAACACAAATCGAAGGAATCATGCTTGATTTCTTCTCGATTTGGGGATTTTTTTTTTCCTATTTATTGTAACTTTCGGAAAATTTCAGATCTATTTCTTTTTTCTTTTTTCAATCAAATGGTGTAATGATGAATGAATACTCTTCTAATACTATAGATCTCTATTAATCTCTCTTTTTCCTATTTATGCTAAAATTTTCTGAATGTTTCAAATATTTATATTTTTTCTTTTTTCAATCAAATAGTGTAATGATGCATGAATACCCTTCTAATACTATAGATCTATTGATTTCTTCTCAATTTGGAGATTTTTTTAAAAAAAATTTCTATTGAATTTTCTGAAATTTTCAGATTTACTCTTTTTTTTTAATCAAATGGTTATAGTGATGCATGAATACCCTTCTAATACTATATATTTACATATTTCTTCTAGATTTGGAGATTTTTTAAATTTTTTCCGATTTATGCTCGAATGTTTTGAAATTTCCAGATTTATTTATTAATTTTTCAATCAAATGGTGTAATGACGCATGCATACCCTCCTAATACTATAGATCTACAGATTTCTTCTCGCTTTGGTGAATTTTTTTTATTTTTTATTTTATTTTTCCCTACTTGTGCTCGAATTTTCTAAATTTTCATATTTATTTATTCTTTTCTTTTTCCAACCCAACATACAACATTCTTACCAAATAATGGTCCAATACACCATTGAATACAACACGAACAAAAAAAATGATAAATTCTTGCATATCTCATTTTTCCCTTTTTTTAAAAATATTTTTCTGTTTTTTTTTTAACTAGAAAAAATTATGTCTGCTATGGGTTGATACAGGTTTGATACCGATATGCGACGTCATATCATATCATTTTTTAGCCTGGCTGATACGCCCACCGATGCTGATGTTCAAAACAATGGTTACGAGGCATTAAAAGAACGATACAAGGACTCCATTTTAGCAAAGTGCTCGATAGATATGTGGATGACCAAGATTAGAAGTGTGAATTCAACTCACACAATGGATATTTATTCAAGGGTCTCGCTTATGCATTCCCGAAGAATCATTTCAGGAGAAGATCCTCTATGAAATACACGGAGGTCGATGAACGCTTTGAAAGAGATAAAACATTGGCCCATGGTAGAAGAAAAATACTATTTGCCCCATCTGTGCCATGACATTAAACGGTTTGTAACACAATGCCATCAATGTTAAGTCTCCAAAGATCATGTGAAAACGCTAGCCTATATATGCTACTTCCCATTCTAGTCGCACCTTGGGTGTTCATAAGACTCAAAGGGGAGCAGATACAATTTTCGTTGTGATAAACCATCTTTCAAAGATGGCTCACTTCATGTCATGTAAAAGGATGATAAAAGATACGCATATCACCAACATATTCTTCACGGAAATTGTGCAACTTCATAGGATACAAAAAACAGTAACTTCGAACTACGATCCAAAGTTTGTGGGGCACTTCTATGACACTTTATGGAAGCAGTTAGAGACGAAACTTCAATTCTCCAGTACATATCATCGTCAAACATATGGCTAAACCGAGGTAGTCAACAGGAGCCTTGATAACCTCTTATGTATCATAGGCGATAATTTATCTCAATGGGACTTAGCTCTATCCTAAGATGACTTAACCTACAACAGCTCACTAAATCGTACCACTAGAAAATCTCCTTTTGAGATTATAAATGAAAGAAGTCCACATCATATACTTGACTTAATACCATTAATAGTACAAGATCAAGTGAGTGGAGATGTGGATGCTTTCACCAAGCATATTCAAGACCTAAAAGCTTAGATGAAAAGAAGACAGAAGAGAGCAACCCTAGGTACTGAGAAGCTACGAATGAACATGATGCGGACACAAGCGCATTCAAGGTACGAAGAAAGCGTCAACCACAAGTGCCGTCCTTGTGGATAGGCGACTATTGAGGAGCTGAAGACCTTTCACATGTGATTGGACATATAGAAGACCCCACTCAGGGAAGACACATGTGAAGGAAGATTGGAGAAAGAAGACCGAGCGCCCGAACTTTCCCGCACTTATGTTATTTGCGCGTTTTTGCTTAGTTAGGGGTCTTTTAGTAATTTTATGTCTTTATAGGGATCTTTAGTAATGTTATGTCTTTACTTGCTTATTCTAGGGGTATTTTAGTACTTTTATGTCTTTATTTGCTTATTTAAGTGGGTTAAAGCCCTAGATACGAATTTCAACTATTGATTAATGAAAAGCAAACCCTTTGGTTGCCTCCTTCCTCTCTTCTCTCTAATGGTGCTTCTTCTCTTCCTTGATCTTCCTCTTTAATTTCTTCTTGTGCCCCTCCAACTTCTTCAAGGTAATTATTTCTTCTTTCTATTTTTCAGTTTTGGCTATCCTTCTTCGATCAAAATCTTGAGAACGATCTAAACCCTAAACCCCCAAATTCTCAAATCCCTAATCCGAGAAACTTCTTGGTTCTTCGGACTAGTGATCTTCATTGATCGATTGGGTGTGACCATGCAAGATCGGGAGGTCTCATCCTCGCCGGATCCAACCTAAGTAATAATTGAATGCCATACTCCATGGTTGTGATGATGGCCCGCTCCATTGCATGTTTCCTTTATGATTTTCTCAATTATGATGATTACTACTAGAATTTTAGATCATTAATTCCTTTTATTTCCGTTGTTTAATTATGTTCATGAGCATGCATCATAATTAGGGTTGTCCTGCGTCAAATTTGGTATCAAAGCATAGGCTTGCATGGTTTTTGTCTAGATCGAGTTATCAAATTAGGGTTTTGATTTTTAGGTTTAATTTTGGAAAGTTCCAGATTTAGAAAGTTTTTATTTAGAAACTTTCCAGATTTCCAGATAGAAAGTCTCCAGATTTAAAAACTTTCCAGATTAGAAAGTTCAAATTTAGAAACTTTCCAGATTTCCAGATTTAGAAAGTTTCCAGATTTAGAAAGTTTCCAATTTAAACTTTCAGATTTAGAAAGTTTTCAATTTTAGAAAGTTCCTAATCTGAAAAATTTCAGATTTGAGTTGTTTCCTGTTTCAACTTAATTGTGTCAGTTCATAGTAGTTTTGCATTCATCGCATTCATCTTGAAAGTCATAACACCTAGTAGTCTAGTTGGGTAGAGTTTGGTTCAAGTCTTCATTGTATGCCCACGAGAAGAGGTAGAGGTTTCGGACTTCAACCTACCATGAATAACGAGCAGTTATCTGAGCAACTTGCTCAATTGATACAAAAGATAACCGCCCTAGAAGCGGGTCAAAAGCGTGAGTTTGCCCGCCTTGAGAACCAAATTACCACTATCATGACTAAGGTCGAGCAACTAGAGGCGTCCCAAAAGGAAAACCCCGTTGTAGGGTATGATGCGCACTCCCAAGTGAGAGGAATCATTGAAGAACGCGCTGCCACACGTGGTGGTAGTGAGGATAGAGATCGTGGTAATGGTCGTGGTGTGGTGCGAGAGGCACGAGCACATGTGATCATCAAGACCGCTATGATCCAGATGAGCGTGCGATGAAGAGTGTGAGAGTTGAGGCCCCGAGTTTTGATGGGCGCTTGGATCCCAGGCATTCCTTGACTGGGTTGCTGACATGGACCACTACTTTGAGTGGTATGGCATGTCGGAAAACCGTCAAATGCGGTTTGCTAAGATGAAGCTTGTGGGTCAAGCCAAGCTCTTCTGGACCAACACCGAGCGTAGGATAGAGAGTTGGTAGAGCCCCTATCACACATTGGTATGAGATGAAAGAGAAGTTGAAGGAGAAGTACCTTCCTCTCTCATACCGTCAGAAGCTCCTTGACCAATGGCAATCCTTACGCCAAGGGTCAATGTCTGTCGCTGACTACATCGCTAAATTTGAAGAGTATATGATGCGATGCGATGTGATATCCGAGAAGACCCTCTAGTAACGCTCTCGGTTTCAAGACGGGCCTTTGTGCGGATCTTCAGCGCGAGCTTATGACTCGGCCCTTAACGGACTTGGATGAAGCATATCAAGTCGTGCAGGAGTTAGAGCAATATCTGAAGGCTCCTGTCATTCGTCGTTTTGAGTCCCGAGACTCCAGTGCTAGATCTAGTTCCCAGGGAACTAGACCTAATATTGGTAGTCAACCTAGGGCACAGGCGACCATTCCGCCTAGGCCTAGGGAGGACAAGGGCAAAGGGGTTCTTGGTGCCGGTCCTAGTAACATGAGCCAAGTGAGGTGCTATGAGTGTGGCAATCTTGGTCACATGTCTAATCAGTGTCCTACGAAGAGCCGTGGGAGAACCTTAGTTATAGGCGAGTCCCACGAGGGTGGAGATGACCAGGGTGACTATGAAGTTGAAGAGTATCACCCTGAAGGAGGACTTACTGATGAAGAAGATGGGAGAAGCAACGCTTGCAGTAGTCAGGCGTGTGCTAGCTCAGTCTAGAAGTAGTGTTGACTGGCGTCGAAGCACTATCTTCTACACTATTGCCAAGTGTGGTGAAAAGAATTGTAAGGTGATAGTGGACAGTGGAAGTTGTCAGAATGTGATTTCCACTAGCACCTTAGCATCGCTTAAAACTGAAATCCACACCTCATCCAGACCCGTATAAAGTTTCTTGGGTTGACAAGACATCCCTACCTGTCACCCAGCAATGTCTAGTCCCCATCGAGTTTGGGTCATACAAAGAGTCCCTGTGTGGTGTGATGTTTTACCTATGGATGTGGGACATGTTATCCTAGGTAGACCGTGGCTATTCGATAATGATGTCACGATCTTTGGCCGTTCGAATGCGTGTACTTTTATGTATAACGGTAAAAAGATCAAACTTAATCCCATGCCACCTGAGAATACACTAGGGAAGAAGAAGGATGAGAAGGCAAGTGAGCCTAGAGGAATGGGGAAATCCAAACCTAAGTCTCTACATATAATCAGCGCAAGAGAGTTTGAAAAAGAGGCTAAGGAGGATTCTATGGTGTATGCCCTTGTGGCTAGAGAGATTACACCTGAGGTTCCATTAGAGTTGCCCCGTGAGGTGACCTCGGTCCTGAAGGAATACAGTGATGTATTTCCTGAAGACTTACCGAATGAGTTGCCACCTATGAGGGACATACAGCATGCCATTGATCTTGTCCCAGGGTCTACTTTACCGAACCTTCCTCACTACAGGATGAACCCTGCAGAGCATGCAGAGTTGAAGAAGCAAGTTGATGAGCTTCTGCAAAAGGGTTTCATCCAAGAGAGTATGAGCCCGTGTGCCGTGCCTGCATTGTTGACGCCAAAGAAAGACGGCACGTGGCGCATGTGTGTGGACAGTCGTGCCATAAACAAAATTACTGTTAAGTATAGGTTTCCTATACCTAGACTTGATGATATGCTTGACATGATGGCCAGGTCCACTATATTCTCTAAGATAGACCTCAAGAGTGGATATCACCAAATCCGTATACGCCCAGGAGATGAGTGGAAGACGGCGTTTAAGACGAAAGATGGGCTGTATGAGTGGTTGGTCATGCCCTTCGGCTTGACTAACGCACCCAGTACTTTCATGCGGGTGATGACACAAACTTTGAGGCCGTTCATGGAAAAATTCCTAGTGGTGTACTTTGACGATATTCTTATTTATAGTACCACTAAGGAATCACACCTTGAACATTTAAAGAAGGTCTGTAGTGTCCTTAGGAAGGAAAAATTGTACGCTAATCTTAAGAAATGTGCATTCATGTCTAGCCAAGTTGTGTTCTTAGGATTTATAGTGTCATCTGAAGGGATGCGCGCAGACCCTGAAAAAGTCAGGGCCATAGTTGAGTGGCCAGAACCAAGGAACATTCATGAGGTGCGAAGCTTTCACGGCCTAGCAACTTTTTATCGTCGGTTCATTAGGGGTTTTAGCACGATCATGGCTCCCATTACCGAGTGCATGAAAAAGGGAGAGTTCGTGTGGTCTAAAGCCGCAGTCAAGGCTTTTAAAGAAATTAAGGGCAAGATGGTGGAAGCTCCTGTCATGCGTCTACCTGACTTTTCTAAAGTCTTTGAAGTAGCGTGTGATGCGTCTGGTGTCGGTATAGGTGGAGTGTTGAGTCAAGAAGGACACCCAGTGGCCTATTTCAGTGAGAAACTGAATGAGGCAAAACAAAAATACTCCACTTACGACAAAGAATTTTATGCGGTAGTGCAATCCCTGAGACATTGGCGACACTATCTCCTACCGCAAGAATTCGTTTTGTTTTCTGACCATGAGGCTTTGAGATATTTGCATTCTCAGAAGAAACTCAACCCAAGGCATGCCAAGTGGGTAGCGTTTCTTCAGGAATATTCGTTTGTTTTGAAACACAAGGCCGGGGTTGAAAACAAACCAGCGGATGCCCTTAGTAGGAGAGTGGCGTTGCTCAACTCTTGAGTGTAGAGGTAGTCGGATTTGAGCAACTGAAAGATGAATACCCCATATGTCCTGATTTTGGGGGGTACTTACGCGTCGCTCTCTAGTGACCAGCATATTATGGGTGAATATGTTCTTAAAGATGGTTTCTTTTCAAGGGAGACAGACTTTGTATTCCCCGTATGTCCCTTCGTGAATTCCTCATCTGGGAGCTTCATTCAGGAGGGATAGCTGGCCATTTTGGTCGTGATAAGACCATTGCCCTCGTGGAAGATCGTTTCTATTGGCCAAGTCTCAAGCGAGACGTAGCCAAAGTTTTAGGGCAGTGTCGAACATGTCAGCTGGCAAAGCAAAGAAAGCAAAATACCGGGCTGTACACGCCATTGCCAGTGCCACATGCTCCGTGGCAGGACATTAGTATGGACTTCGTGCTTGGGCTTCCCAAGACTATATAAAAAAGCACGATTCCGTTTTTGTCGTTGTGGACCGTTTTTCTAAAATGGCGCATTTCCTCCCATGTTCGAAGACGTCGGATGCGTCTCATGTTGCTCGTCTTTTTTGATGGTGTGGTGCGTCTCCATGGGTTACCTAAAACCATAGTGTCTGATCGTGATGTTCGATTTACTAGCTATTTTGGAAGACACTGTGGCACATTATGGGAACTCGTTTGCAATTTTCTACTGCTTACCACCCACAAACAGATGGTCAAACTGAAGTGGTAAACCGTAGCCTTGGAAATCTTCTACGTTGTCTAGTGGGTGAACATGTTAAGACTTGGGACCTAATTTTACCAACTGCTGAACTTGCTTATAATGGGTCAGTTAATAGATCTACAGGGTTGAGTCCTTTTGAAATTGTAAGTGGTTATAAACCTAGAATGCCCATAGATCTCTTACCTATGTCTGTTACCCAAAGGTCTTCTGAGTCAGCCGATGCATTTGCACGCCATATTCATGATTTGCATACACATATTAGACAGCGGTTAAATAAGAGCAATGATGATTATAAAGTTTCAGCTGATTCTCATCGTAGAGTGCAAGAATTTCAAGAAGGAGACTGTAATGGTGCGAATAAGGCCAGAGCGATTCCTCAAGGATCTGCTAAAAAAATTACAAGCGCGTAGTGCTGGACCATTCAAGATATTACAAAAGGTTGGGTCCAACGCGTATCGGATTGACCTTCCACCTGAAATGAGCATTAATCCAACTTTTAATGTGGAAGATCTAGTCCGTACCATACTCCCATTGTTGATACATCGTCCCTTTCATGGCCTTTTTCTGAGTTTGCTACCCAACCCCTTCCACCACCTCCTCCACCCATTACCCATAAAGAAGAAATTGAGAAAATCTTGGATGACGAGATAGTATCCACGAGAGATGGAGGTTTCCAAAGGTATCTTGTCAAGTGGAAGAACAAACCATCGTCTGAATCTACGTGGCTGTCGGGCGACGCATTGCAGGGTATTGATCCAGATCTGCTAGAGCGCTACAAAAGTTTCAACTCGTCGGAGTCGAGTTTTTCTCACCCGAGGGGAATTGATGCGGACACAAGCGCATTCAAGGTGTACCAACGAAAAAAGCGTCAACCACAAGTGTCGTCCTTGTGGATAGGCGACTATTGAGGAGCTGAAGACCTTTCACATGTGATTGGACATATAGAAGACCCCACTCAGGGAAGACACATGTGAAGGAAGATTGGAGAAAGAAGACCGAGCGCCGAACTTTCCCGCACTTATGTTATTTGCGCGTTTTTGCTTAGTTAGGGGTTTTTAGTATTTTATGTCTTTATTAGGGGTCTTTTAGTAATGTTATGTCTTTACTTGCTTATTCTAGGGGTATTTTAGTAATTTTATGTCTTTATTTGCTTATTTAAGTGGGCTAAAGCCCTAAATACGAATTTCAACTATTGATTAATGAAAAACAAACCCTTTGGTTGCCTCTTCCTCTCTTCTCTCTAATGGTGCTTCTTCTCTTCCCTTGATCTTCTCTTCTAATTTCTTCTTGTGCCCCTCCAACTTCTTCAAGGTAATTATTTCCTTCTTTCTATTTTTCAGTTTTGGCTATTCCTTCTTCGATCAAAATCTTGAGAACCGATCTAAACCCTAAACCCCCAAATTCTCAAATCCCTAATCCGAGAAACTTCTTGGTTCTTCGGACTAGTGATCTTCATTGATCGATTGGGTGTGACCATGCAAGATCGGAGGTCTCATCCCTCGCCGGATCCAACCTAAGTAATAATTGAATGCCATACTCCATGGTTGTGATGATGGCCCGCTCCATTGCATGTTTCCTTTATGATTTTCTCAATTATGATGATTACTACTAGAATTTTAGATCATTAATTCCTTTTATTTCCGTTGTTTAATTATGTTCATGAGCATGCATCATAATTAGGGTTGTCCTGCGTCAGAACATCAACGGGAGAAGCCATATAAAGAACGTGACTTAGTTATGGCTTATCTCCACAAAGAAAGGTTTCGGAGTGGAACTTACAACAAGCTCAAGTCTAAGAAGATTGGTCAATGTTGTGAGTTAAGAGGAAGTTAAATGAAAATGCCTCACTGACTTCTAGTGTCAAATTTGTTCAAGTACCATGGCGAGGTATCTGAAGTGCAAGATGAAGTCATTATCGATATGGATAATCAACTCCCGAAGAAATGAAGAAGTAAGTTGAACAAGTGTTGTGCATAAGGTATCCCAAAACAGTTACGTAATAGTCGCAATGGTCATTACGTAACGATTACCATTACACATTACCGGGTCGTAATGGCCGTTACGGGAAAGGGAAAAAAAAAAAGACCCATAACAGGCTCGTAACGGTTCATTAAAGGGTCCTTAGGGACTATACCTAAAATTGCAAATTTGTATTCATCTTACTATTTAATAACTCATAATCAGATTTCGTTAAATAAATATTTGCTACTTGACAATTTAAAACAGACTTTCCAAGTACTTAAATATTATTTAATGGATGAAAATGGGAGTTCGAAAAAAAAAAAAAAACCATTATGGTTGTTATAGCCCATATCGTAACGGTAACCGGTGTTTTAAGTATCAACGACATCAACCAATATATCCCACGATATATCTTGTATCCCACCTATGCAATACAAAACGCACAAGTAGTGGGATATATCTCACATGTTCAATCCGATGAGTATTTTCGATTTTCAATCCTTTTCTTTTTCTATAAATCATGTTAAATCAATGTCAAATTGTTACAAATTGGGAGCTTCGATTTCGAGATTTAGAGGATATGGGCTGATGTGGACATCAGTGGTGCACCCTTTAGAGTGTACCAAAGGAGGCATCGCCAACAGAGTACCAGAGAGGAGTTGATGTGGATGGACGTTGGATCCATCGAACCCATTTTCTGACGTGCGATGAGTGCAGGAGCGGTATGACCGCACCCTGACCGCAGGCCCATGGGTCGAATTTCACACCATGAGTCGGATTTCACACCCTGTCACACAGGTGTTTTAGTTTTAAGCATTTTTTTGTTCTTTTTCCTTGTTTCGGGGGCTTTATTATATTTTTTTTATTTTTCGTTTTTTTGTTATTTCCTTGTTTTCAGAGGCTTTAGTGCACTTTTACTTTTTCATGACTTATATATACACTGTGAGAAACCTTATTTTATATCATTAAATGAATAAGAGTTCGTATGTTTTGTTTGTTCCCTCTTTTATCAAGAGATTAAGGTTTTAGGATTGGCCCTTGGGTGTTGAAGATTCCACCCCGGTTTCAAGTTTCCTTCTTTCTAAATCTTCGAGGTGCAGGAAAAAGTAAGAATCATCCATCTTTTTTTCTTTTGATAACAAAGGATCCGTACTTTCTTCATCTCAAACCTTCCCTTTTTCATCCATTTCGTTCATCTCTGGATATCCCCTTTTGGTTTGAACAGAAAAGAGGAATGGCTAGTTCGGAGAGTTAGATCCAAACTTGACCGTGGACTAACTTATGCTACATCTAAGATATCCTCATATCCCTAGGTCCTCCATTTTCACTATTTACGTAATTTTATGCTAATGGGCATGATCCTGACGAAATGATCTCATCTTTGTGTTGAGATTTGCCTAATCCCTTTGATTGAAAAGAGTTAGTTGATTAATTTATTTATTTGAATATCTTCAACCTAATTATACATGCATCTAGGATTAGGTCATCACATGTCCCTACATCATGGGCCGAGTTGCGAAAAATTGAAGAAAAAAAAATCAAAAATTTTCAATTTCTCGTAAATCGGTTGCAATTTTTGTGTCCAAATATAAAATCAAACATGTATGTCCTGATCTAGTGATTCTTCTTATGCTTTTGAATGTATTGCTTATGTTTCCGCACGTCTTCTTCAATTTATAAATTATATGAATAGACTTCAAATATACTTGTATCAATTCAATTAGACAACGCATAGATTAGGACCCCATACAAAGAAAACCTATTATGTGCACTTGTTTTTTGTAATGTTTTAATTTATAAGTGTGTATTGATGTCTTTTTAACAATCATTGAAGTTTTGTTGAAAAATTCAACCAATTTCCCAATATTTCCCTATGTTTCCAACAACATCGATAGATTACGCGATACAACCGATATATCCCATGTGATAACCGATACGTATCCGTATCCCAAGGGTGCGATACGTAATGTGATACTGATATTTCAAACACTAACGGTAACAGCGGTACCTTGGTTGCGCATGAAGACTACTAACACTCGATGGATCCAATACAAGAATGGAAGAACAAGTCTTATCCTAAATGCACATAGATCACGAGCGACGAATTGAAAAAATTAAAACCGAACATCTACTATGTGTATGAGGCGTCCAACTCATCGAAGTGAAGTTCTCTCCATTTTATTTTATTTTATTTTATTTTATTTTTTTTTTTTTTATTATTTATTTATTTGGGGGGGGGGGGGGGGGGGAATGTACTAATTTTGGATGGTTTGTTGATAGATTTAGGGCCTAAATATCAAGAATTACTTTGTGAAAGATATGGAAGCTAATTTAAAGATGTGATTGAAGATTTTGAGAGCTATTTCTTAGATTTGTTTTTACTATTATTAGGCTTGTTGCTATCTTAAGTAGATTAAATTGATTTGAAATAAATCTAATAGTTGGAGTATTTTCATTAAAGATACATAGAGATTGTCTTTAAGGTCTATAGAAAGGGGAGTGGTATAGGAGGTAGCCATTCCAATTTTTCCAAGTTGTACATTTTCCTAACTATTGTACGAGAAGAAGTTTAATATCAATAAAGTTGTTTCTCCCTCTCTACTCAAATATTCTTGTGGGTGTACTCTTGTCCATTTCTTTGCAATTCGGATGTCATGATCTCATTGACTCGATGACTAGGTTGAACCAGTAGAGCCCAAATTGGACCGATAGTATGGTTTATAAATGGTTTTGGGTATAACCCAAATAGCAGTAGTAATATGGTGTATGATTGATTTCCATGGTTTAGCAAAGGTTTACACGTTGGGCTCTACCTTGGAATTTTAGATGTTTTGAAATATAGAAGTTCCAATAATGGTTTGAGTTAGCTTCTATATTTGAAGTCAAGTTAAAGCAAGTTTCCAAATTAGCTAGTTAGCAATTTACCTTAGTTATCTCAACTAGCTATGTTTCTCAAGCAAGGAATGTTTTTTGTTGGTTTATGAGACATCTCCAATAACAATGTGCCAACCGCTCCCAAGCCCAGTTAAAGGATTAGGGTTGATGTCTAGGGGGAAAGCAATCAGGATTCATAAAGCTGGCCATAAAACGTTGGGATGAAGACACGGTGATGGTGATTGTTTTAGTTTGCCTATAAATTAGATTGGTTGCTGGAGAAGATCTAGAAGAACTCTGGCCATAGAGAAGTTTTACATTTTTTAAAGAATTTTATGAAATCTTAGTTTGCTAGTTGGGAGCAGTTTTTTACAATTAAAAAGTTCGGTTTTAGAGTAGTATACATGGTTATAAAGATACGTTTAGGAAAAGTTGTGTCAGAGATGAAAGGGCAGCCCCTATAATGCATTATTATCTGCTTTTGCGTATGGAATTATTTTTGGCAATTGTGGAATCCATTGAAAGAGATTACACCTTGTTTTCTCTATCCTGTATATCAAAAGCTGCTTACCAACCAAAACTCAAACCTGCTCCTCAGCATAGATTGAAGGATTCAATAAGAAGTAAATCATATTAAGTATTAACAAAAGTGAATCATATCAACAATGTTTTCTCTTTGATAGAGGGTGACTCAAAGACATGAAACTAAATATGTAGAAAAAAGAAGGCATACAGCTCCAATGTGATGCTTAGCCGGTGATGATATTGCAGTTTCCTCGAGTCCGGACCATGCTTTAGGATCTATCTCTAGGAACCTGCAAGTTGATGATTGGTATTTGGTACATCATAGAAGAAAAATGTGACAAAAAAATGTCTTAACCAATTGATTTGGATGCTGAGGGAACCGTGACTCGTCACATCCCGATGTGGCTCACATGTGAGAGATCCAAGCCGCTTGTCATGGGGGTACCGCCATGTACATCCACTCATTTGTCATGGGGGTCCCACCATGTACATCCACTCATTTGGAAGGTCACATGTGCATTCATTGTGGACCTCAGACCAATCAGATTCAATCCTGCATTGCATTTATCCACCACATGGCCCACATGATGAATGGACCGACCAAATTTTCTGGCCAGACACAGCAGGGCCCACCTGATGAGCGGATTTTATTTCAGACGCAACATGTTGACGCATGTGAGCTATAGGTCCCGTAAAATCCACCCAATGAACGTTCTCAAATGCCCACTCGATGAATGAGCGTGCATTAACATCTCACTCAGGATTGGCTTACCAAGAGAAAAACTTCAAAACACAGGCACTTGAAATTACTGACAAATTGCATGCCTGGCATGCAAGCAAGTCAAATTGAATTGCTCAAATTATGGTTCCCATTTTAGATATATCATCATCGTTGTCATCTAAGCCTTTTCCCAACTAACTGGGGTCGGATACATGAATCCTTTTCCACCATTCCACTCTATCAAGGGCCATAACTTTGGTCAGACCATAGGTCATTAAGTCTTTTCTTACCGCCTCCACCCACATCCGTATGGGCCTTCCTCTTGCCCTTTTAGAGCTCCATTTTGGATGTATCATGAACCATAAATTGCATAATTTGATTATCTCTGTCAGATTTGTGGACAGCTATTAGACGGTTAAAACTGAAAACTATCCAATGATCTTATTTCAACCAGTGTTTTAAATAGCAAATAGCGTCTAGCATAACATTCACCCCTCTGAAGCGTGAGGCGAAAGCTACATAGCAGGTAGCATAACTTCTAGATTTTTAATTAAGGTTGCACTTGGCTGCACCAATTTCATGATTTCTGCACCAAATTAGACCGATTAATAATGAAATTTAACAAAATTTCATGATATTTTGTGCAACCAAACGCAACCCAAAGTAATAGGAGAGGGCAATGATTAAGTATAAAGGTAAAGAAAGAGCAACGAAACTGATTTAATACTTCTAGTTTATGATTTCACTAAAAGCATTGAAAAGATTAAAAAATTAGAAAAATGTAGCAAATCAATGAAAATATTAATTGATTTTAATATTGCGATTAAAAATAACTTGTAATGTGAGCTACGTAGTGTGTAGCATAGTTTGTGGAGCGTGTAGCATCTGCAAATTATCACGTAGCGTAGCCTATAAGCTATTTTTATTAGCTACCTAGCGTCAAGGCTCCAATTTCTGAGTGCCAGCGTATCAAGCATCATACGCTACCTGAGTATCATATAACTCCACGTTAACCAAACTACGCACTAAAACCACGTGCCCTAATTTCAAGAACCGAATTATTCAAGCGCCATTATAGAAAAAAAAAAATTGAACTTTTGGAGAAGATGACGAAGGATTAGAAGGAGACCGGAAAACAGGACGAAGAAGGCAGTGGCTTGGATGAGTCCATAGCTGGGATTCTTCAGGTACGGAATCCTCTTTGCTGAAGGCTTCATTGCCGCTGTCTCCGTGAGATAGGAGAGATGAGGAACCGAACAGTCGGAACTGGTGGATTTGGGCTTGGCGAAGGGCGAGAGCGAAAAGTGCTCCCGCTGCATATCTGTGTGTGGGCGACAGTGTGCCAATTTTCATTCCACGCTGCCACCAAAGAAGAAGCAGCAGCAGGTGAGGAGAAGAAGCGCCTGCGGACGTTCTATCTGCTCTGAAGATGGCGAGAATTTCCGTTTGTTCTTCACAAGCTGGATTGGAGAAAACGTCTTCCCTTGCTAGAAATCTGGAAAGCAGTCGAGATTGAAATTTCTTCTTCTTTTCTTATTTTTTTAATGTGAAAGACTTTGGAATTGGGATTTGAGTTGATGAATGAGAGGAGATGGGAGGAGGAATGACGGTTCCTGACTTGTTATAACAGCCATTTGCCAGACGGTGTCATCGCATTGGGTAGGCCCCGCCGTGACCAGGCCCCAGATTTTCAAGAGAAAGTTCGGTACGGTGGCGGACTGTAGGGAGCGGATGGACGCGGATTTCCTGCGAAAGCCTTTCGCAGGAAGTTCCTGCGCAAGGATGATGGGTGGGGCCAACCACCATGTTTGTAGGAAATATACTCCGTTCATCCGTTTGGAGAGCTCATTTTATCACAAGCCACCAAAAATAATGTGGATTCAAAACTCAATTGGACCACACCAGAGGGAAAATTGGGAAAAGAAATACCTACCGTTGAAACTTTCCTGAGATCCACCTTGATGTTTATCTACCATCCAAACCGTTTATAAGGTCATTACCACATAGATGAAACGAAAATATAAAAAGTTAACCTGAAAAAAAAGCTTTTGTTGTCACAAAAATGTTTCAACGGTTTTCAGTGAATCCTCGATGTTTCCTCTGGTGTGGCCCAATTGAGTTTTGGATCCACCTCATTTTTAGTGGCTTGTCCTAAAATGAGCTCTCCAAACGGATGAACAGAGTATATTTCCTAAAAAGATGGTGGTGGCCCCACCCATCATCCCTGCGCAGGAACTTCCTGCGAAAGGCTTTCGCAGGAAATCCGCGTCCGGAGCGGATTACGTGAGACCCCGGATCTACATAGGTAGGTGAGACACTTGACTGTGGGGCTAACAGTGATGTATACACTTTAAATCCACACCGTCCAACCATTTTGAAAGCTCACTTTAGTATATCAACCCAAAAATGAAGCTGATTCAATTATTAGGTGGATCATACCATAAGGAAACATTCTTGATTAAATCCTCACCGTTAAAAACCTCATGAATTCCATCGGGATGTTTATTTGCCATCCTACCTGTTAATAAGGTCACAAACATCTGGATGAATAGACCACACAAATATCATCTTGATCGGGAGGTTTTGTAGCCCACAGTCAGGGGCCTCACCCACCTTGGTGGATCCGGGGTCTCACCTAATGCGCCCCCGGATTGTGATGGATGATACGCACGGAGCTGATTCGGTCAAGTCGGGGGCGCGGATTGGTTGCTACCCCTGCCTCTCTCTGCTCTATGAGGGGACCACCGGGATGTATGGGTTAGATCCAAGGGTTAAGTGGGTTACGCTGTAGGGAGCAGCAGCAACAACCAGCATTAAAACCTTTCCAAGGCTCCCCATGATGTTTATTTACCATCCAATCCATCAATAAGCTTACTTTTTTAGGGCTCACTTTTATGTTTAGTTGTCATCCAACTAATTCATAAGGTAACATAAATTGGATGAAGGAAAAATATAAATATCAAGTTAATTCAAAACTCCTCAAGTTGCCAAGAAGTTTTTACTGGTGGGAGTTCAATACCAACTGTGAGGTGTACTTGATCCTTGGATATGCCTCATTTTGAGCTTACCTTGTAGGATGATATGAAAAAATGGATGGACATTATAGATAAACCCATACAATAAAATGGGCCCTTCAAAAGCCAACCTCTTTCGAACTCGGGACAGGCAAATGTAATACCCAATTCACATATGTGGGGCTGTTGGCGTGAGCTGTTATGAGAGAGATTATAGGAATCCCTTCATATAAGGGATTTTATTCTAGCAAAATGAAAATTTGAAATTTGTATAGTCAAGAATAGATAGGATTTTCTTGATATATACGTATTCATTCTTTGTAAAGATATACGGAAGAAATAAAGAAAAGATTTTTTACCATGAATTTTGTCATGGTATCAAAGCAAGTTTTGATCTTGTGTCCTACCTCCCTTCCCTAGCCGACCTCTCTTTTCTTTTTCTTCGCCCCATCTCTTCCCATGGTAGCTACAAGCGATATCAATCATTCCATTGAATCCCAAAACCAACACCAATCCACATCCATTATCACCGAATTGACCAACCGAATGACAGAAATCTTGACTAAGACTTCGACTCCGACCCAGACCACTGAAACTTCCGCTCCTCCAATCGGCATCAAGTTGGACGGCACCAACTACGCTCTTTGGTCCCAAGTGGTTGAGATGTACATCTCTGGCAAAGATAAATTGGGATACATCAACGGTGATTTCCACCAACCTCTACAAACCGATCCATCCTTTCGAAAGTGGCGCACAGACAATGCCATTGTCAAGGGATGGCTGATCAATTCCATGGACCCATCGTTGATCAACAACTTCATTCGATTCCCGACCGTGAAACGGGTGTGGGATTCTATTGCTACTACTTACTTTGATGGAAGTGATACTTCTCAAGTATATGACCTTCGGCGGCGTGTGACACGCCTGAAACAAACAGGTGGTTCTCTTGAAAAATATTTTACTGGCCTCCAGGGATTATGGCGTGAAATTGATTTCCGTCGTCCAAACCCCATGGAATGCATTGCTGATATTAAGCACTACAATGACATGCTTTAGGAAGACCGAGTATATGTCTTCTTGGATGGCCTCGATGATCGGCTTGATAAGGTTTGAGGCGATGTATTACAAATGCGTTTGTTTCCCACAATTGAACAGGCGTATACTCATGTTCGTCGGGAAGCTAACCAACAAACTGTCATGACAACTGGTGATCACACTGAAACTCCGGGAGCAGTTCTGGCCTCAAAAAGTTTCAGACCAAGGCAGTCCACTCCGCCCTCTACCAAGTCTCTATCTCTGGACAATGGAAAAACAGATATGCCCTCCAAGCCGCGAGCCTCATCTGATGGCTCAAAGTGTTCCCATTGTGGTAATATGAAACATACTCGTGACACCTACTTCAAATTACATGGATATCCCGATTGGTGGAATGAACTTCAGGCTCACAAACGCCGTGATGGAGAACCAGGAAAGGTTGCGGTGGCTACAACAGAACCGAGTCTCTCTCTTGAGACCTCTCAGGGAGATTTACCCATCACCGATCGAGGTAAATATGGTACTGCCCTCTGTAGTTCTTCTCGGAATATTGATGACGGTGCTTGGCTACTTGACTCTGGAGCAACCGACCACATGACCTTCGACGCCGCTGATTTCACACAACCTTCCTCTCCACGATGCACCAGCATTGCAAATGCCAATGGGGATCTCTCTCCAGTCACAGGGGCTGGCACTGTGAAGCTATCACCCACTTTATCACTGTCTCATACCTTGCTTGTCCCCTCTCTTTCCCATAAGTTGTTATCTGTTAGTCAAGTCACCACAGCCCTAAACTGTGTTGTACTCATGTATTCTACCTTTTGTCTGATTCAAGATATTCTTACGAAGGAGATCATTGGGCGTGGTACTGAGAGAGGGGGGCTATATTATGTGGAAGATTTCAGTGTGGGCCGTGCACATCACATGCATCCTCCGACTAACAAACAAGAGCGACAGCTTTGGCTTTGGCATCATCGGTTAGGACATCCGTCTTTTGGTTATATGAAACATTTATTTCCTACTTTGTTTTCCACTATGTCAAATTTGGACTTCAAATGTGACACTTGCATTCTCGCTAAGAGTCATCGAACTACATATCCTTTAAGTATAAATAAAAGTGATGTTCCCTTTGCTTTAATTCACTCTGATGTTTGGGGTCCTTCTCCGGTTTCAACTATGTCTGGGTTTCGCTGGTTTGTGATATTTGTTGATGATTGTACTCGCATGACTTGGCTTTATTTGTTGAAACATAAAGATGAAGTATTGAGTGTCTTCCAGTCTTTTCACACAATGGTTCAAACTCAATTCTCAGCGAAGATTCAGATACTTCGCTCTGATAATGGTGGCGAATATGTCAACCACCAGTTCTGTGCCTATTTCCACCTTCATGGTCTTATTCATGAGACCTCCTGCCCACAAACTCCTCAGCAAAATGGAGTGGCTGAGAGAAAAAACCGACATATCCTTGAAACGGCCCGGGCTCTGTTACTTGGAGCTCATGTATCTCATAGGCATTGGGCCGATGCTGTTGCCACGGCCGTGCATCTCCTCAATCGGATGCCCTCCAAGGTCTTGCATTTTAAGACTCCTCTTCAGACTCTTTCGACTAATGTTTTCTTACCTATCATGCTACTGATTCTTCCCCGGATTTTTGGATGTGTCGCATTTGTCCACCTTCATAAGAATCAGCGCACGAAGCTTGATCCTTGTGCCATCAGATGTCTCTTCTTGGGGTATGCCATACATCAAAAAGGGTACCGGTGTTATGATCCAGTCACCAACCACATGTATGTGACTATGGATGTCACGTTTCTCGAAAATGACTCCTTCTCTTCTTCCTTACCCAATTCTTCTCTTCAGGGGGAGATCAGTAATAAAGAGCTGAATTGGTTAAGATTTGATTGGCCGGGATTTTCTAACAATGAAATCCCAGTAAATGAGGAACCAAATACTGAGTTAGGTGTGTCTTCAGAAGCTGATACAGTTTCCAGAGGAGTATCTCCATCACCTGAAGCTGACATAGAACCTGAAATCCTGGTAAATGAGGAACCAAATACTGAGCTAGGTGTGTCTTCAAAAGCTGATACAGTTTCCAGAGGAGTATCTACACCACCTGAAGCTGACATAGAACCCTCTCATCTCTCAGTACCTGAAGACCCATCTCCTGAGAATATCCCTGAGGTAACCTCTCCTACTATACCTCTAAATTCTGATGATATGGATATCCTTGTTGGCTATACTCTCCCTTTCAAGCATAACCATGGCAAACCACCAAACAAATATTCTCCGAATATTGGAGAACGAAGTTCAAAATATCCAATTGTCAACTATGTGTCCACAACAAGACTTTCCAAACCACTTTAGACATTCGTACATGAACTTTCCTCATGTCGTGTTCCCACCGATATTCATGAAGCTCTAACAGATTCTAAGCGAACTTAGGCTGTGAAAGAAGAAATGGGGGCACTACTGAAAAATGAAACATGGACTCTTGTTTCCTTACCCAAAGGAAAAATGACGGTGGATTGTAAATGGGTGTTTTCCATCAAACACAAAGCAGATGGCTCAATTGACAAATACAAAGCAAGGCTAGTAGCAAAGGGCTACACGCAAACATACGGTGTAGATTATCAAGAAACTTTCTCACTAGTGGCAAAGCTGAACACGGTTAGGGTGCTGCTATCCCTCGCAGCAAATCTGGAATGACCATTGCACCAGTTTGATGTAAAGAATGCTTTTCTCCATGGTGAACTTGAAGAGGAAGTCTATATGGATGTTCCACCTGGCTACACAATAACTTCTGAGGCTAAAGTGGTGTGCAAATTACAGCGAGCACTGTATGGATTAAAACAGTCACCTAGAACATGGTTCGGACGATTCAACTTGGCAATGAAGAAATATGGCTTTCAACAAAGCAACTCAGACCATACACTATTCTTAAAGTACCACGGGGCAAGGTAACAGCCTTAATAATATATGTAGATGACATGATTATTATAGGAAATGATCCAGATGAAATCTCAAGACTCCAAGAGCATTTGGCAACTGAATTCGAAATGAAGAATCTAGGAGGACTCAAATACTTCCTGGGTATTAAAGTTGCTAGATCGAAGCAAGGTATATTTCTTTCCCAACGAAAATATGTTCTAGGTTTACTATCAGAGATAGGACTACTGGAGTGTAAGCCTGCAAACACACCTATTGTCCAAAACCACAAACTTGGAGTATATTCAAATCAAGTGCCGACAAACAAAGAGAGATACCAGAGATTGGTTAGGAAGCTTATTTATCTCTCACATACTCGCCCAGATATCACTTATGCTATGAGCATAGTTAGTCAATTCATGCATTGTCCGAGCGAGGATCACATAGATGCAGTAATCAGAATTCTATGTTACCTAAAGTCCTCTCCAGGAAAAGGGCTTATGTTCTCAAAAAATAATCACCTAAAAGTTGAGGGATATACAGATGCAGATTGGGCAGGGAATATATCGGATAGAAAGTCTACCTCCGGATACTTCATGTTTGTTAGCGGAAACCTCGTTACATGGAAAAGTAAGAAGCAAAACGTGGTGGCTTTATCAAGTGCTGAAGCTGAGTTTCGTGAGATGGGTAAGGGTCTTTGTGAGCTTCTCTGGCTCAAAAGACTGTTAACAGAAATCGGCTTTGCCCCGAAATGTGAGATGGACCTATTCTGTGATAACAAGGCCGCCATTGATATTTCACACAATCTAGTTCAGCATGACCGAAGCAAACATATAGAGGTGGATCGACATTTCATCAAACAAAATCTTGAGACAAAGATAATTCGATTTCTTTTTATTAAGTCTGAAGACTAGCTGACAGATATCCTTACAAAAGCTGTATGCAGCAGGATTTTTTACAACTCACTTGACAAGTTGGGCATCAGAGACCTGTATGCACCAACTTGAGGGGGAGTGTTGGCGTGAGCTGTTATGAGAGAGATTATAGGAATCCCTTCATATAAGAGATTTTATTCTAACAAAATGAAAATTTAAAATTTGTATAGCCAAGAATAGATAGGATTTTCTTAATATATACGTATTCATTCTTTGTAAAGATATACGGAAGAAATAAAGAAAAGATTTTTTACCATGAATTTTGTCAGGGGCTACCTTTCTCTGTGTGTTGTATGAGGCGACTTGGCTGGTACTTGAGAAATGGCTATGTGGGTGGAACCCAAACGGTAAGGCCCACATCAATATAGGCATTATATCCTTATGTTATTTATCTGTTCTGCCAACTTATTTTAGGGCATGGTTTTAAAAATAAAGTAAATATAAATTTCAGTTGGACCACACCATGAGAAAGAGTGGTAGTTGAATGCTTACCATTAAAAATTCACAGATCCACTGTAATATTTTTTGATAAGGTCACATTAACCTGGATAAAAGAAAAAAAAAAAAAAAAATACAAATTTCAACTTGATCCAAAACTTTTGTGGCCCATAGGAGGTCTTTAATAGTCCATAACCACTGTTTTTCATAGTGCTGTTTACCTAAATTTTGTATATGATTTAGCTGCCAAATATATTGAGATGAGTGCTACTATTAGGTCCCACCCACATCACTGGTTCCAAATCACACTGATGTTGTATAACCACTTCTTTCAACCGTTTTGCTAGCTCATTGATGAGTCCAAAAATGAAGCATATCTAAATCTCCAATGGACAATACCACTCCAAATGATGCTGATAGAACACACGCTGTTAAAAACTTATAATGCCCACCGTAATGTTTATTAGCTATCCAACTTGTTAGTAAAGCCACACAAACCTGGATGAAGGGAAAACACAAATATCAGTTTAATGCAAAACGTTTGTGGTCATTTAATCATTACAGGCTTAGAAAAAGTTCTAAACAGTTGGCATTCAATCATCAATGTTTTATATGGTATAGTCCATCTGAGATTTAGATATGCTTCATTCTTAGGGCCATGCCCTAATATGAGCTGGCAAAATGGATAAATGGTGTGGATATACAACGCAGCTTAAGGTAGGACCCACAGACACGGCCTGAATGAACTTGGTGTCACTTGGACTGACCGGATCTGATCCGATGCACGGCAATTAAATTAAGGAGAAATTGTATACTTGGCATATGTGTAATTCAAATTAAACGACCTATCATAAACCAAAAATAAAAATTATACAATGGTCAAGGCCAAAAAGTAGAGGTTAGGATTGCTCAACCATTATAATTTTGGGACGGTGACTTACCGAAAGTGACTTCCATGATTTAATCCGTTTAATTTGAATGGTTGACATGTGTACAATATTATTTAAATAAGGTATTTACATCCGTACGTCGAATCTGAGAGGAAGATGAAGATGGATTAGAGCATCTGGGCTGGTGCATTAGCTGGGTCGCTCCTTTTCGAGAAAAGGCTCGAGCTCTAAGTGTCCCACTGTGATGTATGTATTTATCCACACCGTCCACCTATTTTTCCATATCATTTTAGGGTACAAGCCCAAAAACGAGGTAGATCCAAGGCTCACGTGAACCATATCACATGTCTGCTATTGAAATCTTTCTAAGGCTTAGTGTGATGTCTATTTGCCATCCAAACTGTTCATAAGGTCACGTGGACCTAGATGAAGACAACATACAAATATCAGCGTGATTCAAAACTTCCGTAGCCCTCAAGAAGTATTTAATGGTAGGAGTTTAATTCCCACTGTGTGGTCTACTTGAGCCTTGGATCTGTCTCATTTTTGGGTTAATAATGGAAAGTTATATAGAAAAATGGATGGACGGTATGGATAAATCCATAAATCACAGTGGGATCCTCGGAGCTTCAGCCTGTTACGAGCTTGGGACAACATGCGGTAGTACCCCATCCGCGTCCCACCTGGACCAACTCGGTCCAGGAGTGGGGCACCATTATGCCTATTTTCCGTCCAACCTGTTCATAAGGTCACATAGACCTGGCGAAGGAAAAAAACAAATATCAGCTTGATCAATACTTCGTTGACTCCCATAATGTTTTTAATGGTAAGCGTTCAATCCACACATGGGAGTTTTTAATGGTAAGCGTTCAATCCCCACTGTGTGGTCCACTTGATCCTTGGATCTGTCTCATTTTCTATATTGATGCCCTAAAATGCTCTAAAATTTGGATGAACGGCATGGATAAATTCTACACATCATAGTAACCCCACGGAGCCCTTTTTGACCGAGTCTGTCCAAGCAGGGCAGGACGGCGAAAACTAAGAGAGATCGATTTGGTCAAGGTTGGACGCATGCTTTTATCTTGTCAGAAATTGAGATGTAGAAAATAAATAAAGTGAACAATATTTGGAATGGTACGTTCAACTGACTAGAATATAATAAGAACAATGAAAATTCAGGCAAAACTAAACCTAAAGACCGGCTCAAACCTGTAGAGACGGCTTGTGCACATGATTTGTTAATTGGTTTTTAGGTCAGCGGACTTTAGGCTGAGCTTGTACATGTTTATGGGCTAGAAAACAGTGTATATATTGTTGATAGAGTGCTTTTAATCTAGTGCAATGCTATTCCGTTAATTGAAGAATTCTTGAGTCCATCAAAGCATGTTGTGATGATCCCAGTTAATCGAGATCTACTTCAGTTGACCAAGAAACTCTATTGATGTCTCGGTCGACCGAAGGTGATCGAGCAGAATGTGTAAGTGTAGGTTTTTGTTTCTAATTTCATACGAAAGTGTATAAATAAGCTTTTAATTACACAATTAGGGCAGAATAAAAAATGAGCTTTTGCACATTTTTAATGGTTTTTGAAAGAAGTTAAGGTTTTTCATATGTAAATTGTTCCATCTCTCGTGACTTTCTATTCCTTCTGCAAGAGCTTTTCTATGTAAAATTTGTGTGCTCTCTGTAGTTGCTTGAATTTTTCTTTCCCTATTGTGTTGTGTGATTCCATCTAAGGTTGCTTAATTCCACGACAAGAAAATCGTGTTAGGGCTTGTTGCGTTCCCAACAAAGTGGCATGAAAGCTAACGTTGGGTTTTCAGATTGAATCAGAGACATGGCATTGAGGGGATCGAATGTGAAATTTGAGATAGAAGTTCACAGGTAAAAACAATTTTAAATTGTTGATGTTGAAAATGAAAACCCTCCTAATTTAACAAAAGTTATAATACGCACTCCTTGCGAAAATGAAACGTCGTAAATCAATGAAAGAAGATGATTGGTGTGAACTCGAGTAGATGACAATTAACACAATTCAATTGTGCTTTGTCGATGAAGTCTTTTACAATGTCATCAATGAAACGACTACGGCAGGCCTATGGGTGAAGTTGAAGAGCATGTACATGATGAAGTCCCTCTCCAATCATGTATATTTAAAGAGACAGCTTTGCAATTTGAAGATAACGAAAAGGTCGGATTTCTCTGAGCACATTAACGCCTTTAACAAGCTGATTTGTAAGTTAACAAGTGTGGAGGTGAAGATCAATGAAGAAGACAAAATCCTAATTTTACTGACATCTCTCCCGAAGTCCTACGAATATCTAGTTGATACTCTTTACTATGGTAAGGATACCTTGGACGTTGATACCATTATCTCCACCCTTACAGTCAAAGCAGTTGAGAACGAATAATGGAGGGGAAGGTACCTTTACGGGTGCGCTGGTTGCTCAAGGAAGATCATATGAGCGAGAGAAGGGGAAGTTGCGATCGAGGTCTAAATTGAAGGGTAAAGGGAAGTCACAGTATTGGAATTATGGTAGGACAAGACATGAAAAAGAACTGTACAAATCCCAAAACCCGTAAGGAGGATAAATTAAAGATTTTCCAAAGGAGGCCAATTCAACGGAATCCGATGAGGGGACGAGTGGTCGCGATGTATTATTCGTGTCTAATGTCATGCCCCAAACTCAGAAACCAGGCTCACAAAATTTCTAATCGCCGAATCCAATGCTAACAGCCTCCATAGTACCCAATTCTTAGCTTCTAGCACCTATACGCTAGATTCTGATCCTGAGATCTTTCAAGGAGGATTTTCCAACGTACATTTAACTTGTAATAAGCATAACCACAAGTTTACCCAAATCACAAAGGCAACATCATCATCACATATCCACTAATATAAAGATTTGAATACAATGCTGAAAGGGAAATACATAGGTCAAAATCAAAGCTTCAGGAGTCCGTTGCACGCTCCAAGCTCAATTCTGCTGCAACCTAACGCCACCTGCACGTATCTATCGTGCATAAGCTTATAGAAAGCTTAGAGGGTGGTGTAAGTGTGTGCACAAGGTAAGTGCCAAGCATATAGATATCAGAGTAAGCGGAAATACTGCAAGTCTATAAATCATTCAATATTAGAATATGCAATGCGGATCGGCTATGCAAATGCAGAATCATAGAGAGTCAAATATCAGATGCCGATGATGTAATGCAATATGCAAATCCTGAAGAGCCACGAATACCATCAGCATCATCTAGTCCATATAAATGCAAAAATGTAGCAACCCAGAATACCATATGTCGCGGATGCAATGCAATATGTGATGCGAATGAAATGACCAAGTTGGAGTGTGAAGTCGGGATGATAGTATGTAGTATCGCAGGCTACGAGGTCTATCACAAAGGACTTCTATCCAAACCAGTCCCATACCTAAATTTGGATAGTAAAACTCAATGTGGTAAACTCCTGATCTCAGGTTAGTCGCGCGCCCCAACTGAAATCCTGGCCATTGCGAAGGTACACGTAACAAATAGTTGCGCACCACCAGCCCGAGTGGACAGTGAATGAATGAATAAAATGCTGAGTATGCAACTCTTGTTCCACTAATCAGTACTGTACATCTCTGGGATCATCACCGGGGTCTAGCACACTCCCAACCAGATTGCCGACTCATCACGCGCAACCAGGTGAGTGGAAGAGACCTCACTATCCATCTGACCAGTAGTCAGCTAATACCTACCCGGTACGTTGATAGCGGACCCATTTATGAGTTGGTCAAACTCAGCCTAGTTTTGCCCACTACGAATCGGGGCAATAAGGTCACACCCCCTTCCAACCGATCACGATACAGTGGGAGACGTGGCCTACTGGTATTCGGCACTCGGGCACTCATATAATCCACTCAGTCTAGATGTTGGAGCGTCTCCTGGCCACGGAGGTTTAAGGACTTTCACCCACGGACATCCAAAGTGCCTAGTCACTCGAACCAAACATTTTCGGTATCCCATCTATCCATCCACGACATGCCTGTGGAGGCTACAGCCCTGACGTCGCTAGAGCATACAGTAATCATGACACATAATACAAGATGCATGAGTCATACAATCTAGTCATGCATCAATCCTACGTATACCGTGCGCTCATGTGAGACAATCTCCGCCTATCAGGGAGTCTCATAACAACCTGCCCAATGACATATGCAATGGTCAACCACATCTCATAATAAACATGCAGATGATGCGTATGGGCATATACATGATGTTATGCTGTCACATACTCATAATCGGTATCGATAATCGACCTTGATAATCGGAATCAGCCTCGATAATCGGAATCGACCTCGACAATCAGAATTGGCCTCGATAATCGGCCTCGACAATCGAAATCGGCCTAAACAATCGAAATCGACCTCGACAATCGGAATTGACCTCGACAATCAGAATCGGCCTCGACAATCGGAATCGGCAATCAGCCTAACAAAGGGCCTAAGGGAAGGTTACAATGTGGACATTTAACCATCATCGCCCATCAATGTGGACATTCAACCATCATTGCTCCCAAGGAGTAGCCCACATAGAGCCAAACATTTAGTGGGCCCACAGCCTCACACAAAGGCCTAATATACATGGCAATGGGCCTTAACGAATAGGCTGAAAATACATCACAATGGGCCTCATCATATAGGCCAGAAATATATTACAATGGGCCTTACCAAATGGGCCGAAAATACATCACAATGGGCCTCATATATGGGCTGGAAATATATCACAATGGGCCGCTCATATGGGCTTAATATACATCACAATGGGCCACGACCCATGGGCCCTAAATACATCACAATGGGCTACGGCCCATGGGCCTCAATATACATCGAGTGGGCTGCACCAATGGGCTCAATATAGAACAATTGGGCCGCATCAACGGGCCGCACCAATGGGCCTCATATACATCAAGTGGGCCGCATCAATGGGCCGCACCAATGGGCCTCATACACAACAAGCGGGCCGCATCAATGGGCCGCACCAATAGGCCTCATATACATAAAATAGGTCGTAATACGTGGGCCTCATACATTCCAAAAATGAATCATATCGAAAGATCATTTGAACCACACCCTAAATGGCAGAGATGATGATTGGAAAAATCATCTGGACCATACCACAAATAGTAGTGGAGATAATGATTTTCACCACTAAACAATTACCATGGGCTAGGGCCCACCATAGCGTTTATTCTCCATCCAATCCGATCATAAGGTCACAAAGACCAAGATTAAGATGGAAAACAAATTTCATATTGATCGAGGACTCCTGTGATACCAAAAAGGATCTCAATGGTAGCCGTTCAACCCCCACTGGTATTTGCAGTGTGGTCCACCTAATAGGTCTGCCTCATTTTTACTCTCAAGCCTTGAGACAAGCTTACTAATTGGATGGATGGTCAGGATGACATACATTTAGTGTGACTTGCTGGCCCATCGTCCAGATGGACAGTCTGGATATCAGAGGTGGGTCCCACCAGATGGACCGGCAGTGTGGATATACATACATTAGGGGATCCAAGGAATTTACTGACGTCAATCATCAGCTATATATAGATGGTGTGAGGTTCCCCAGCCAAACCGTCCAACAGGTGGGTCCCACATGGGGCCCACCACGTACATATATATAAGCAATATATGTATATAATATTATATTATTATTTTATTATACTTTCTTTTCTTTTTTTAAAGAGCATTAGCGTCTAGCGTCCAGGTACGTTGGATGGACGGACGACGTGGATTATAGAATAGATACATCAAGGTGGGTCCCACTCACATGTGTCACACGTGTGGGATGGGCCATGTCCATGACAAATGGACGGATGGTGTGGATTAAATCCATGCATCATGGTGGATTCCATGTGCTGGGTACAACATGGTTAGGCTCCACCTGAAATCTGAATCTGCCTCATCCCAAGTTCATGGCCTGGGATCGCTGGATGGATGGTGCAGATGTAAGGCACGTACGTCCAGGTAGGGTCCACACGTGCGTGGTCCACCAGTCACCAGATCAAGCTGATAATTTGTAATTTCCCTTCAACCAGCCCTGCATGACCGACCGATCATGCAGGACTGAGAAACGGGTAGCAATGGTGGGCCTGATAAGTGGGCGGCTTGGATAGAAATACATAAATCAGGGTGAGGTCCATGTATGTGGCCCACCAGCTTGGAATCAAGCCTATATTTTTGATCTCCCTCCGGACAGGTCTACACAACCGACCGGTCATGCAGGCCATACTGGGCAACCATGGCCATAGGTCGACAGTGGGGTGGTCCACATATGGATAACGTGGATAAAATTCAAACATCATGGGTGGGCCATCAACAGGAAAAGAGAGATGAAAAGAGAGAGAGAGAGAGAGAGAGAGAGAGAGAGAGAGAGAGAGAGAGAGAGAGAGAGAGAGAGAGAGAGAGAGAGAGAGAGAGAGAGAATTACGTGGAGGGGAGAGGCTCCACCACTATGACCCCTCCCTAGGTGAGCCATACAAATACAATTCATACATCAAAATGGGTCCCAAATCATGTGGGCCCTAAATCAAAAACCATAATCTAATCCTATGAACACCCACCTTTAGATCTTGGACTCCTCCTTCCACCGATGCAATCTAGACCTCCAAGGGGACAATATCAACGGTCAAGATGGACTTTAGATGGTGGTGATGGGAGGTAGGAAGGTGGGCCACATAAGCTCTATCCATGCAGCTTGGAGCTTGGACATGGGTTGCTTGCTTGAAAAAAATGGAGAAAATGAGAGAGAGAGAGAGAGAGAGAGAGAGAGAGAGAGAGAGAGAGAGAGAGAGAGAGAGAGAGGAGATGGGTGTGAGTGATGGAATGATGGGGAGAGGGATCGGTGAAGTGATTGAAAGTTGACTTTTTGGGGTTACTTGTACTTAATTGGGGATGGGATAAAGTAACGGGTTGAGTGATGGGTATACTTTGACAAGTGAGGTGATTGATGTGATGGATTCTACTGGGATTTGCAACACGCGGCGTTTTCCTAGAATTGAATGCGGGCCCACATCTCCTGGCCCGGGTATCGCCTCGGCGCGCGAGACGTGACATTGGAACCAGGGCGACGGCGCGATCGCAAGGGTACAAGTCTCGGGTCGAGCCGACTCTGGAATACGGGATATGACTCAGGGCGCATAACTACTATATACGAGTCGCGGGTCACCGAAATTCGACCAGGAAGACCGCAGAAGCCTACAGAACGATACAGTTTAGGATACGGGCCTGACAGCTCTCCCCTCCTAATAAAAATTTCATCTTCGAAATTTACAGAACAGACAAGGGAAGGGGAAACATCATCAAGTATATATATCAAGGCACAATCAATCTACAAAAGGATGGAAATAACACTCTTTAATCTCAACCTCGCCCTCACCAGATGCCTCATCAACACTATGATGACTCCACTGATCCTTAGATCCCGGATCAGAAACGATCGAAGGTGAAATACTATGTAGCCTCACAATCTCAACGATGAGGAGTTATATCAGAAAATCTCTAAGTTATTTGAACTCAGGGATCTAACCATTTTAAGTTCTCAACAATCATACGATACAGGATAGCTATCAGTAGATATATGATGTTATCTTCAGGTATTCCCAAGTTATGCTCTGATACCAACTTCTTTCATGCCCCAAACTCGGAAACCGGGCTCGCAAAATTCCCGATCGCCGAATCTAGTGCCAACAGCCTCCGCAGTGCCCCATTCTCGGCTCTCAGCGCCCATACGCTAGAGTCCGATCCTGGGATCCTACAAGGAGGATTTTTCAACGTACATTTAACTTGTAATAAGCATAACCACAAGTTTACCCAAATCACAAAGGCAACATCATCATCACATATCCACTAATATAAACATTTGAATACAATGCTGAAATGGAAATACATATGTCAAAATCAAAGCTCCAGGAGTCCGCTGCACACTCCAAGCTCAATGCTACTGTAACCTAACGCCACCTACACGCATCTATCGTGCATAAGCTTATAGAAAGCTTAGAAGGTAGTGTAAGTGTGTGCACAAGGTAAGTGTCAAGCATATAGATATCAGAGTAAGCGGAAATACTGCAAGTCTATAAATCATTCAATATCATAATATGCAATGCGGATCGGCTATGCAAATGCGGAATCATAGAGAGCCAAATATCAGATGCCGATGATGCAATGCAATGTGTAAATCCTGAAGAGCCATGAATACCATCAACCTCATCTAGTCCATATGAATGCAGAAACGTAGCAATCTAGAATACCATATGCCGCGGATGCAATGCAATATACGGTGCGAATGAAATGATCAAGCTGGAGTGTGAAGTCGGGATGATAATAGGTAGTATCGCAGGCTATGGGTCCATCACAAAGGACTTCTATCCAAACCAGTCCCATACCTAAATTTGGATAGTCAGACTCAATGTGGTAAACTCCTGATCTCAGGTTAGTCGTGTGCCCCAACCGAAATCCTAACCATTACGAAGGTACACGTAATAAATAGTTGCGCACCTCTAGCCTGAGTGAACAGTGAATGAATAGTAAAATGCTGAGTATGCAACTCCTGCTCCACCAATCAGTACTGTACATCTCTGAGATTATCACCGGGGTCTAGTACACTCCCAACCAGATTGTCGCCCCATCGCGCGCTACCAGGTGAGTGGAAGAGACACTATCCGTCTGACCAGTAGTCAGCCAATACTACCCGGCACGTCGATAGCGGACCCATTTATGAGTTGGTCAAACTCAGCTTAGTTTTATCCACTACGAATCGGGACGATAAGGCCACACCCCCTTCCAACCGACCACGATACAGTGAGAGACGCGGCCTACTGGTATTCGGCACTCGGGAGCTGATTGTAAAACCCGTATCCTAGTTCGTACTGTTCCGATGAATCCTGCTATCCTTTCCGTCGAAGTCCGGCAGTTTGTGACTGATAATTGACGTTGCGCACGACCGTAAGTCGTATCCTTTAAATTCGAGTCGGTTTAATCCGAGACCATACCGTTGTGACCGCGCCGTCACCGCGATTCCAACGCCGCGTCTCATGCGCCAATCCGACGCTTAGATCATAAGATGCGGACCATACATTATAATAACCGTGGACCGCACATTGCGGGACCCACCATCCCATGTGGCACAAATCCCTAGGTAATTATGAGAGTGATGGATGACATCACCCTACCCTAGCTATAGCCACCCTAGCCTAGCTATAGCCACCCTACCCTAGCCCTTCTTACAAGCACTTATGGCTAGCCACCACCCCTAGCCCTTCTTACAAGCATTTAATGCTAGCCACCCTCTCTTACAAGTCATCATTGCCTACCTAAGCTACTCTCCCTCTCTCTTATCTCTCCCTCCTCTCCTTTATTTCTCATTCCTTCATTTTCAAAGCAACAAAAAAAATCCCACGTCCAAGCTTCTAAGTGAGAGAGAGAGAGTTTGTGTGGCCCACCTTTCCCTCTCAAAACTTCTCATCCTAGCCCTTGATTTCCCATCTCCACCGTCAAAGTGAAGCACAAGGAGATAGGCTTTTCAACGGACCAAAGAGATCAACCGGTGGGTGCCTTCATAGGGTAGTTTTCATGTTTTTCTTAGATGGGCCAAGTGAGGCCTACCGATCAATGGTATGGATCTCACTTGGGACCTTAAGATGTGGCCGATGGCCCACTTTGATTATCATTTGATGTACGATTAGATGCAAGGGAGGACCCATAGTGTCGGGGTCCCTCCATCACACGTGTGTCCCACTCTTTTTCTCTCTCCCTCTCTCTTTACATTTTTTTTTCTTTTCTTGTGATGATATAGTTGTGTGGCCCACTTGGATGGACCCCACAATAGGGCATGCTTTGGATCCAAACCATCTAAAGGTGGGGCCCACTTTACATATGTATGGTAACCACACCACCTCACCATGTGTGGCCCACGTATAAAGGGCCCACCTCAAAGGCTTTGCACGCCCAAACAAAAAAAAAAAAAAGAAAAGAAAAGAAAAGAGTCCAGGGACTCTCTGGACGTTAAAACAAAAATGCAAATATCAGCCTTTTCTAAGGCATTGAAAGTGGGTCACTTGTATAGGACCCACCTTGATGTATGTGTTCAATCTACGCCATCCGTTTTATTCTCAAGTTCATTTTAGGCGTTGGTATGAAAAATAAGATCAATCCGACTATCTGGCGGGCCGTAGCCAACGAAACATTATTTACACCGTTGAAATACGCCTCGATGTTTCTTTTCACCAAAACCCATCGAATATTGGGCTCGATGGGTTTGTATTGAGTAATGGGGAATAATGGCGGGGTCGGATTTCATTGATGCGGGCCCTATCCCAGAAAAACCTCAAAAAATTACGTGTTTTCAAAAAAATAAAAATAAAAAAAATAAAAGGCAGCAGTGCTGCCGCCGCTGACAGCGCCAGAGGCGCAGGCGCTGCCTGCGCGTGCAGCGAGCGGACTGCTGGTTCCACGGCCCTCAGCCGTGGTCCCCACCATGATGTATATTTTTTGTATCCACGCCGTCCATGAGGTGGACCACCCCTGAGGTGGGTCCCCTCCAAAAATCAGTCAGATCCAACGCTCGAGTGGCCCACATTGCCAGAAACAGTGTGAATTGAACTCTACCATTGAATCCCTTCCTGGCCCCACAGAAGTTTTGGGATTTGTACGAAATTTGTTTTTCCCCTTCATCCAGGTCTGCGTGACCTCATGAACGGTTTGGATGGCTTATAAGCAACATGGTGGGCCCCACGTGGAGCCCACAGTGATGTATGCGTTTAATCCCACCGTCCAGGCGGACGGTGGGAACCCTCTATAATGTATTTGTTTCCCCACCGTCCAGGGACGGTGGGGGTGCACGTGTGTGCTGCGTGTGTGTCGTGTGCGTGCGCGCGTGGTGGGGGTATATATATATATATATATATATATTATATCATCTATATATATATATACATATATATATATATATATATATATATCATATATTTTAGATATATATATATATATTTATATACTATTATATATGTTATATTGTATATATACTATATATATATATTATATATACATTTGTTAGTGGGCCTTAGGGATTTTAATAGTGGAAATCATCATTACCACTTGTATTTTGGTGTGTGGCCACCTTGGTATACATGTAAGGCCCACGTGATTAGGCCCATCTGGATGAATTTGTGGCCCGTTGTTGAGGCCCACCTTGATGTATATATAGTCCGTGTGTTTAGGCCCATTCAATGTAATTGTGGCCCATGTTACAGGCCCATTGTGATGTATTCAAAGGCCCGTGGGATATGGCCCATTGCAATGTACATAAGGCCCCTTGATGTGGCCCACTTGATTTATAAAAGGCCCATATGATGCGGCCCATTTGATGAATATAAGGCCCATGGGTCGAGGCCCAACAGGATGTCCTTAGGGTCCATTGCAATGAGGGATTCCTCCATAGTGTGTGTAATAATGTTTGATGACAGGTTTTGCCTTGGGAGAAATGGTGGTTTGACGTCCACGTTATAAGAATAATGTTGGTTAAATGTCCGCATTATAACTCTTCCTAGGGCCCATTAGTAGGCCCACATTTGTTGATAGTTCACCACTTTATAACATGCTTAGTATAGCTCCATGATTCATACCCATACGCATCATATGTATGCTTGATATGAGTAGTGACTGAGCATAGCATACGCCATTGGGCAGACCACTTAGGGGACTCCTTATGAGGCGGAGTGCCCCACATTATCGCATTGTACGCGTATGGATTGCTGCATGATTTGACGGTGTGATTCATGCATCTCGCATATGTGTGACTTGATCACTGCACGCCCTAGCGACATCAGGGCCGCGGCTCCATAGGCACATCGTGGATGGCCGTATCGGATACCGGAAATACTTTGTTCTAGCACTGTGGGCACTTAGGATGTCCTTGGGTGAGAATCCCAGAACCCTTTTGGTACCAGGAGGTGCCCCAACGTCTAGACCGAGTGGATACACGAGCGCCCGAGTGCCGAATACCAGTAGGCCGCGTCTCCCACTGTGTTGTGGTCGGTTGGAAGGGGGTGTGGCCTTATCCGCCTGAGTGAGGGGGTTATAAGCTAGGCTGAGTTTGACCAGCTCGCAAATGTGTCCGCTATCGACGAGCTGGGTAGGTGTTGGCAGACTACTGGTCAGGCGGATAGTGTGGTCTCTTCCACTTGCTTGACTGTGCAGCTCGGGAGGAGGCAGTCAGTGTGAGGTGTATTAGACCCCGGTGATATCCAGAGAGGAACTGTACTGATATGTGTACATGACGAGGAATGACATGCTTGTATTGCATCTCGCATATGGCATTCGGCTACGTAGGCCTTGCATTGCGTCGGTATGGCCGATAGCATTCATGTTTCGCATCGCATGGCCTTGGTATGGCCGATATCATTCATACCTTACATTACATAGCTCTGGTTGTATTCATGGACTTACCGCATATTTTCGCATTACTCTGATATTGTACACTTGGCGTTTGCCTTGTACACACACTTACACCACCCTCTAAGCTTTTGTAAGCTTATGCACGACCGTTGCGTGCAGGTAGCGTTGGACAGCAGCTGCGCTGAGGCAGGAGCGCGTATCAGATCTTTTTGGAGCTTTTTGATCACCTTGTATTTTCCTTTCTGCATTGTACTTAAAAGTTTTTGATATAGTGGATATGTGGTGATGTTGTTTTGTGACTTGGTTATGCTTTTGGTTATGCTCCATTACATTACAAAAAAAATTCATACTGAAAATCCTCCTTGTAGGATCCCAGGATCGGAATCTGGCGTATGGGCGCTGGAAGCCGAGAATGGGAAACTACGGAGGCTGTCGGCGCCGGATTCGGCGATCGGGAATTTTGTGAGCCCGGTTTCTGAAGTTTGGGGCGTGACATTGATGTAATCCACTTGGTCTAGAGTTGGAGCGTCTCTTGGCCACGGAGGTTTAGGGACTTTCACCCCCGGACATCGAAAGTGCCCAAATGCTCGAAACAAACATTTTTTTCTCTGTCTATCTATCCATCCACGACATGCCTGTATAGACTACGGCCCTGATGTCGCCAGGGCGTACAGTAATCACCACACACAATGGAAGATGCATGAGTCATACAATCTAGTCATGTATCAATTTTGTACATATCATGCTCTCATGTGAGATAATCTCCGCCTATCAGGGAGTCTCATAACAACCTGCCCAATGACATGTGCACTGGTCAACCACATCTTATAATAAACATGCAGATGATGGTATGGGCATGTATATGATGTTATGCCGTCACATACTCATAATCGGTATCAATAACTAGCCTCGATAATCGGAATCAGCCTCGACAATCGGAATCAGCCTCGACAATCGGCCTCGATAATCGGAATCGGCCTCGACAATCGAAATCGGCCTCGACAATTGGAATCGGCCTTGACAATCGGAATCGATCTCGACAATCAGAATCGGCCTCGACAATCGGAATCGGTAATCGGAATCACAAAGGGCCTAAGGGAAGATCACAATGTAGACATTTAACCATCATCGCCCATCAATGTGGATATTTAACCATCATTGCTCCCAAGGAGTGGCCCACATAGAGCCAAACATATAGTGGGCCCACGACCTCACATAAAGGCCTAATATACATCGCAATGGGCCTTAATGAATGGGCTGGAAATACATCACAATGGGCCTCATCATATGGGCCAAAAATATATTACAATGGGCCTTACCAAATGGGTCGAAAATACATCATTATGGGCCTCATATATGGGTCGAAAATATATCACAACGGGCCGCTCATACGGGCCTAATATACATCACGATGGGCCACGACCCATGGGCCCCAAATACATCATAATGGGCTATGGCCCATGGGCCTCAATATACATCGAGTGAGCTACACCAATGGGCCTCAATATAGAACAATTAGGCCGCATCAATGGGCCGCACCAATGAGCCTCATATACATCAAGTGGGCCGCATCAATGGGCCTCATACACAACAAGTGGGCCGCATCAATGGGCCGCACCAATGGGCCTCATATACATCAAATAGGCCGTAATACATGGGCCTTATACATTCCAAAAATGAATCATATTGAAAGATCATCTGAACCACACCCTAAATGGCAGAATGATGATTGGAAAAATCATCTGGACCATACCACTAATAGAAGTGGAGATAATGATTTTCACTACTAAATAATTACCAGGGGCCAGGGCCCACCATAACATTTATTCTCCATCCAATCTGATCATAAGGTCACAAAGACCTGGATTAAGAGGGAAAATAAATTTCATATTGATCGAGGACTCTTGTGATACCAAAAAGGATCTCAATGGTAGCCATTCAACCCCCACTGGTATTTGCAGTGTAGTCCACCTGATAGGTCTGCCTCATTTTTACTTCAAGCCTTGAGACGAGCTTGCCAATTGGATGGACGGTTAGGATGACATACATTTGGTGTGACTGCTGACCCACCGTCCAGATGGACTGTCTGGATATCAGAGGTGGGTCCCACCAAATGGACCGACGGTGTGGATATACATACATCAGGGGATCCACGGAATTTGCTGATGTCAATCATCAGCTATATATAGCTGGTGTGAGGTTCCCCAGCCAAACTGTCCAGTAGGTGGGTCCCACATGGGGCCCACCACGTACATATATATAAGCAATATATGTATATAATATAATTTTAGTATATTATTATACTTTCTTTTCTTTTCTTTTTAAAAGAGTTAGCGTCCAGCGTCCAGGTATGCTGGACGGATGGATGACGTGGATTTTAGAATAGATACATCAAGGTGGGTCCCACCCACACGTGTCACATGTGTGGGGTGGGCCACGTCCATGACAAATGGACGGATGGTGAGGATTAAATCCATACATCATGGTGGATTCCACGTGCTGGGTACAACACGATAGGCTCCACCTGAAATTTGAATCTGCCTGATGCAGGACATGAAATTTAAGTATGAGATGAAAGAATTCAGGCTTAGATCATACCAATTCAGAAACAGTTACACAAATTCCACATCCCACATGACAGTCCAAATCATTCAATTAAAGGGGAATCTATACGGGTTCAGGCCTACACAGGCTAAGACTGGATCAATAAAAATTATAAACCAAACGATGCTCATAGGAAAATAGAAATCAACCACAGATGCATAGCAAACAGTCCCTAATCCAATGGATTCCCCAATCTCAATTCAAGGAACCCTAGGGTGAAAAAAGGGACAAATAAATTAGGGCTAATGCAAACTAAGGCTAGAGTTTAGGAAATAGGAATGAAAAGAGGAAAACTTGACCCGGAGAAAGCTCCTGCGTGCAGATGGTGGCCCGGGACTGAGGCACGTGCGCGGGTGGGCTGGCCGCATGTGTGATGGAAGCCTGCCTCTCCACAGTGACACCTAGACCTTGGTCGGCTAGGGGAGACCTCCAATCCCTCCAAGTTTGACGACGATCCAACATAAGGTCGAGACGTAGTGCTCCGCCGAAGTTTCAGCCCGCCTACAGGTCTAGATTCTGGAAACTGACTATAGGGGGATGAATAGTTACAAAATCTGGAAAATTTAAAGCAATAATGATGATAGAAGATGAGAGATATGAATGGAAGAGGGTGGGGGCGGATAAGGATAGATGTGGCTTTGCACCACGGTAGTTAGCCATTCGAAAAGGGAGGGCTTTGTACCCATTTTTAAATTCTTCCACAACTCACTAAGAGAGCAGAAAAATAAAGCAAGAATTTTTATTAAGCTTCAATGAATGAAAAGAAATACAAGGGGTGTCTATTTATAGGGAAAACCCTATACCCCAAAAACTCACACCATGTGCGTAACCTATTACTTGGCGATGAAGTAAACTAAAATAAAACAAATAAAGAAATCTAAAGCGTTCACGATGTTCTAAATAATAACAATAAACAAAACCTAAAATATGAAATCAATCTGACGAGTGAGCCACGATCATAAGATACCATGATGGGCTTTTCTTGACCATCAAGTTATTGTGCCCACCCTTTTGAACCAAAACTTCGTCTTCTAGTTAGGAGGCCCTCCCTGGACGTCGTCATCAAGTCAGATCGATGGTGGAGCCCTCCTTTTACATACGTACGTGCGTAAAGGAGGTGGTGTGCGTGCGCGTGTGCCCATGATGTCCCCATTAATTCTCCCCGGCTGCCAAGATCTCGCCACTGACGAAATAAAACTCCTGAATTGATATAGGATGTCAGGATCAAGTCTCTGAAGCTCTTCCTCAGTGAGCCACGTGCTGTCTGAAGCAGGTGTGACTTCCATTTAACCAGGTACTTTTGAAACCCGCCGTCCGACGTGGATATTTTCTGATGGTCCGGAATATCCTTTATTTCCTCTCTAGGTGTGGGAAGGGTAGGTATGTGAGGTAGAAGCTGAGAAAATGAGTCGAGAAGGGTAGGTATAAGACGTAATAGCTGAGAAGATGGGTCAGGACAAGTAGGTATGGGAGGTAGAGGCTGAGAAAATGGGTCGGGATGGGTAGGGTTGGGAGGTAGAGGTTGGGGTCAAGAGGGGTAGGTATTAGATGTAGTAGTTGAGAAGATGGGTCGGGACAGATAAGCATGAGAGGTGAGGCTAAAAAAATGGGTCGGGAGGGGGCCATGGATCAGGGAAAGGTCTGATGAATCAGGATGGTTAGGCGAAAGGCTGGACAATGCATCAATGACCCCTTGAAATGTAACTAGATCCTCCACATTAAATGTGGAACTAATTTTCATGGAGGGTGGAAGATTTGCCACATACGCATTGAGACCGTTTCATTTTATAATTTTGACGGGTCTAGCGCTACGCGCGTGTAACTTACGAACGGCCCCCGAAGGATACCGCTTGGGCCTGATGTGGACCATCACAGAATCCCTTATATTGAATTCCTTAAAACATTTATGCTGATCTGCAGAAAATTTGTAATGTTCATTACTAGTAGTGATTTTCTGCCTGATTTCTTGATGTCATGAATGAATGTGATGCATAAAAGACTCTGTAGACTCTGACGACTTATGGGACTGACATAGGGACAAAATCAAAAGGTTTCTCAGGTTTATAACCAGTAACGACTTCATAAGGACTGAGACTGCGGACCTATCGATAGAACTATTAAACGCAAACTTGGCTGTAGGTATTACGGTGTCCTATGTTCTGGTGTGGTCTATATTCCTCATAGGGGAGACTCATCTCGTAGATCATAAAAAAAGACATCATGAAAATCATCCACTACCGAAATGGCCTCAGTAGGTAACTCTACACTAACCTTTGGTGCACTCTCTCTAGCCACGAGGCTGAACATGTTGTATCCCTCAAAATAATGGTCTTGATGTCCCTCATGGGGTGAGGGTACGGGTGCACACCCATGTCTGATTCCTTGGCCACCTCCATTCATTGGTTTATCCTTCTGGCCACCTGCCTTAGATTGGCCATCTTCCCTAATGGTGGCGTTCGTCATGAGAGAGGCCTCTATTTGGTCAAGGCGTTGATCTATGTCTTGTTCCAAGCGCTTACCCTAAGACTCGATCTACTGGGATAGCTTGTTTAGTGACTCTAGCAGTTGTTCTATGTTTAGTGTAGGGTACTAACCAAAACCATGACCCGTACATGTGTGAGTACAACTTGCAACTCCACGTAAGGACTTTCAACAATGACTATATGAGACTAAATGATCCTATGAGACTATATGAGGGAAACTACGCAGTGCTACAAAAATCCAATAATATAGTTGTCAAAATAAAGGAATAACAGAAAGCTAATGTAAATTGCTAACTTCCTGCTAACAGAAATTTCAGCAACTAATATCAGGGACTATGGAGTCCTCAAAGCTACATATGATGAATTGAATGCATGATGAACTCAAATAAACTAACCCTAAATATGTAATGTATTCCCGTATAAGAACTCTAAGCTTTGATACCAAATTTAATGCAGGACATGAAATTTAAGTATGAGATGCAAGAATTCATGCTTAGATCATACCAATCCAGAAACAGTTACATAAATTTCACATCCCACATGACAGTCCAAATCATTCAATTAAAGGGGACTCTATACGGGTCCAGGCCTACACAGGCTAAGACTGGACCAATAAAAATTATAAACCAAACGATGCTCAAAGGAAAATAAAAATCAACCACACATGCATAACAAACAGTCTCTAATCCAAGGGATTCCCCAATCTCAATTCAAGGAATCCTAGGGTAAAAAAAGGGACAAATAAATTAGGGCTAATGTAAGCTAAGGCTAGGGTTTAAGAAATATGAATGAAAAGAGAAAAACTTGACCCGGAGAAAGCTCCTACGTGTAGATGGTGGCCCGGGACTGACGCACGTGTGTGGGTGGGCTGGTCACACGTGTGATGGAAGCCCGCCTCTCCACAGTGACACCTAAGCCTGGTCGGCCAGGGGAGACCTCCAATCCCTCTAAGTTTGACAACGATTCGACTTAAGGTCGAGACGTAGTGCTCCGCCGAAGTTCCAGCCCTCCTACAGGTCTAGATTCTGAAAACTGGCTATAGGGGGATGAATAGTTGTAAAAGTTGAAAAATTTAAAGCAATAATGATGATAGAAGATGAGAGATATGGATGAAAGACGGTAGGAGCGGATGGGGATAGATGCGGCTTCGCACACAGTAGTTAGCCCTTCGAAAAGGGAGGGCTTTGCACCCACTTTTGAATTCTTCCACAATTCACTAAGAGAGCAGAAAAATAAAGCAGAAATTTTTATTAAGCTTCAATAAATGAAAAGAACTACAAGGGGTGCCTATTTATAGGGAAAACCCTATACCCCAAAAACTCGGACCATGTGCGCAACCTATTACTTAGCGATGAAGTAAACTAAAATAAAAATCAAACAAAGAAATCTAAAGCATTCACGATGTTCTAAATAATAACAATAAGCAAAACCTAAAATATGAAATCAATTCGACGAGTAGGTCACGATTATGAGATCCCATGATGGGCTTTTCTTTACTATCAGGCTATCGGGCCCACCCTTTTGAACCAAAACTTCGTCTTCTAGCTAGGAGGCCCTCCCTGGACGTTGTCATCAAGTCAGATTGATGGTGGGGCCCTCCTTCTACATATGTACATGCGTAAGAGGGGTGGTGTGCGTGCGCGTGTGCGTGTGATGTCCCCATCATTGCCTCATCCCAGGTTCATGGCCTGAGATAGCTGGATGGATGGTGCAAATGTAAGACACGTTCGTCGAGGTGGGGTCCACACGTGCGTGGCCCACCAGTAACTGGATCAAGCTGATAATTTGAAATTTCCCTTCAACCAGCCCTGCATGACTGACCGGTCATGCAGGACTGAGAAACGGGTATCAATGGTGGGCCTAATAGGTGGGTGGCTTGGATAGAAATACATACATCAGGGTGAGGTCCACGTATGTGGCCCACCAGCTTGGAATCAAGCCTATATTTGTGATCTCCCTCCGGACAGCCCTGCACAACCGACTGGTCATGCAGGCCATACCAGGCAACCATGGTTGGGCCGTAGGTGGACAGCGGGGTGGTCCATGTATGGACAACGTGGATAAAATTTAAACATCATGGGTGGGCCATCAACAGGAAAAGAGAGATTAGAGAGAGAGAGAGAGAGAGAGAGAGAGATGAGAGAGAGAGAGAGAGAGAGAGAGAGAATTGTGTGGAGGGGAGGGGCTCCACCACTATGACCCCTCCTTAGGTGGGCCATACAAATACAATTCATACATCAAAATGGGTCCCAAATCATGTGGGCCCTAAATCAAAAACCATAATCTAATCCTATGAACACCCACCTTTAGATCTTGGACTCCTCCTTCTACCGATGCGATCTAGAGCTCCAAAGGGACGATTTCAACGGTCGAGATGGACTTTGGATGGTGGTGATGGGGGAGGTAGGAAGGTGGGCCACACAAGCTTTATCCATGGAGCTTGGAGCTTAGACGTGGGTTGCTTGCTTGAAAAAATGGAGAAAATGAGAGAGAGAGAGAGAGGATGGATGGGTGTGACTGATGGAGTGATGGGGAAGGGATGGGTGAAGTGATGGAAAGTTGATTTTTTGGGGTTACTTGTACTTGGGGATGAGATATAGTAATGGGTTGAGCGATGGGTGTACTTTGACAAGTGAGCTGATTGATGTGATGGATTCTCTTAGGATTTGCAATGCACGACGTTTTTCTCGAACTGAACGCGGGCCCACATCTCTTGCCCCGGGTATCGCCTCGGTGCGCGAGACACGGCTTCGGAACCACAACGATGGCGTTGTCACAAGGGTATAAGTCTGGGGTCGAGCCGACTCTGGAATATGGGATACGACTCAGGGTCGGGCGTAACTACTATATACGTGTTGCGGGTCGTCGAAATTTGACTGGGAGGATCGCGGAAGCCTACGGAATGGTACGGTCTAGGATATGGGGCTGACATCTAAGGTTAGACACTTATGTAATGAGTGAATTTTGGATACGAGGGCATCGTACCACATGTGTCCTCATCAGAGTTGGTTCACCACATCTAATGAGTACGATGGTGGCATGATTTTTATGGACAATGATCATACATGTACGATGTTCGAAATTAGTTCAGTTTGCATTAGAATGTATGATAGGGTGGAGCGTACTCTAATTGATATTAGGCATATTCCAGATCTAAAGAAGAATCTGATATCTCTATAAGCTCTTGAGACACTTATATGCAAAAGTTCCAGCCACAAAGGTGTCCTGAAAGTTTCAAAAGGGGCACTCACTATTATGAAGGCACAGCAGAGCGGAAACATTTATAGGTTGATCGGGAATACTATATTGGGTGGAGCTGCAGTGTCTATAGCTGATTCCATGTCAGCATGTTTGTGGCATGAACGCCTAGGTCACATGAGTGAGCGTGGTATGAATGATACTTGATTGTGGTTTAATTCTTAGTTTTAAATTTTTTTATTTAAATATACGTGAGGATTGCATATACAAAAAATAATCAAGGTTGAGTTTTTAAACTAGGAAACATGTTAGTAAATGCCGACTTGATTATATGCATTTAAATGTGTGGGGAGTCGTTGGCGTTGTTTTTAGATGAGGGTCGTCATTCTTTATCACATTCATTGACGATTTCTCCAGAAAGGCGTGAGTTTATTTTATGAAACATAAATTTGATAATTTTGCCGCTTTCAAGATGTGGAAGCCAATGGTTGAAAAACAAATAAGGCAAAAGGTGAAAATTCTAAGGACAAAGCTTAATCAATATTGCAAAGATGAGGGGATGGTAAGGCATATACTAGACCAGAATTGTGTAGCTAAACGTATGAATCAGATTCTTTTAGAAAGAGCTTAAAGTATGTTGAGTAATGCTTGGTTGAGAAAAGAGCTTTGGGCTGAGGTCGTAAACACGACTTATTATTTAATGAATCGATCTCCGTCTACATCGATTGATTGTAAAATCCTAGAGGAAGCAAGGAGTGGTCGGGAAGTTGATTACTTGGGGTTGCGGATTTTATGTTATGATGCTTACTCTCATGTACCGTCAGTTGAGAGAGATAAGTTAGACCAAAGGACGAAAAAGTGTACTTTTGTCGGCTATGGTATGGTATTGGGGTGAAAGGATATAGACTATCCAATCGAATTTCACACAAGATCGTATTTAGCCAGAACGTTAAGTTTGATAAGGGTTCTTTGTTCTAGAAGGATGAGCACAAGAAAACAGAAAAATTGGTTGTTGATGTTGAAACGGATAAATGTGAAACACTTGAAAAAGTTGAGCCGCAGACAAAGGTATATGAAATGGTGGCACCATTACCTGTCAAGAGAAATCTACCAAGAGATCACAGGGTACCGTTGAGATATATGGATGACTCAAATATTGTATTTTCTCTCATTATGGATAAGGGGTATTCGTCCTCTTTTACAGGAAGCATTAGATGACATAAATGCTGAGAAGTGGATGGCGGTAATGCATGATAAGATGGATTTTCTATACAAGAATGAAATGTGAGAGCTGGCAGAGCTACCCGTTGGAGGAAAGCGATCAAGTGTAAGTGAATTTTTCAAAAGAAACTGGATAGGTATAAGGCGAGATTGGTTGTGCAAGGCTATACTTATAAAGAAGGCGTCAAATTTGGTGAGATACTCGTGCATATGATAAAACAAGTATCTATCAGATTTATATTGACATTAATTACCCAATATAATCTAGAACTGGAATAGTGGATGTAAATACTGCTTTTTTCACATGGGGAACTAGAAGAGCAGATTTACATGAAGCAACCTGAAGGGTTTGAGGTGGAGGGAACATATAATAAGGTTTGCAGGTTGAAGAGGTTATTGTACGGTCTGAAACAGTCGCCTAGGCAGTGGTACAAAAAGTTTAATATTATTTCATATTAAGTCATCGGTTTATCAGAAGTGAGTTCAATTATTATATCTATTTTAGATCACCGAGTGATGGAAAATTCATTATTTTAGTATTGTATATTGATTATATGCTTATTGTCAGCTATAACATGTCTGAAATCAACATATTGAAGACACAATTATCTAAGACATTTGAGATGAAAGATCTGGGAGTTGCGAAAAAGATTCTTAACATTAACTTACACAGAGATAGAGAAAGGAGGAGACTATGGTTATCTTAGGAAGAGTATCTTGAGAAGGTATTAGTCAAGTTCAGATTTGAAAAGACTTAATTGGTTAGCACACCCAACGCTACTCACTTTCACCTTTCTTCATAACAAAGTCCTACGTCAGATGAAGAAAAGTAGTATGTCTCATGTGCCCTACTCTAATGCGGTTGGGAGTCTTATATATGTTATGGTTTGTACTAGATTAGATATTTCACATATAGTGGGTGTTGTGAGTAGATATATGTCAAACCTCGGCAAGCAACATCGGGAGGTAGTGAAATGCTTACTTCGTTACATATGAGGTACAACGGACTACGTCTTGACATTTGAAAAATCTGAAGAGACACTTGTAGGCTACGTGGATGTGGATTATGGTGGGAATGTAGACAATAGAAGCTCGATTTTTGTTTATTCATTTGTGTTAGTGGATGGAGTGATCAGTTGGATGTCAAAGCTTTAATATGTGGTTACTCTTTTTACAACTGAAGCAAAATATATGGTAGTAATGAAAACATTCAAGGAAGTTGTTTAGTTGAAAGGAATGATGAGTTGGAGCTTCAATAAGAAGTTGTGCCTATGCATTTGAGAGTGAAAACAAGATCAATCTGGTAAAGAACTCGGTGTACCATTCCAGGACTAAACACATTAATGTCCGTCATCATTTTATTCGAAAGATTCTAGAGGAAGGCAGTGTTACTCTTGAGAAGATTCACACCAATGAAAATTTGATGGATATGCTTATGAAAGTGGTTCTTATAGATAAGTTCAGGTTTTGCTTGACTTTTTTGGGCTTGACGAAGAAGGAATGAAGACGGAGTGTGCATGAGAAGTGACGATAATGGATCTACTATGAAGAAATTTAGGGATGGTGATAGCAACTTGGAACAATGGAGTTAAAGGACTAAAGCCATAGTGGAAATTATTGATAGAGTGCATTTAATTTGGTGCAGTGTTGTTCGGTCGACCGAGGAATTCTTAGGTCGACCGAAGCATGTTGTGATGTTCATGGTTGACTGAGATTGGCTTCGGTTGACCGAGAGACTCTGTTGATATCTTGGTCGACTGAAGGTGCGACCAAGTGGAATGTGTAAGTGCGGGTTTTTGTTTATAATTTCATATGAAAGTGTATAAATAGACTTCTAATTTCGCAATTAAGGCAAAATGAAAGGAGCTTAGCACACTTTTATAGTTTTTAAGGGAGAAACTAAAGTTTATCATCTGTAAGTTGTTCCATCTCTTATAACTTTTTGTTCATAATGGATTGTTTGTCGCTTAGTGCCATGGTTTTTCCCGTAAGGGTTTTTCCACGTAAAATTCATGTGTTCTTTGTGATTGCTTGAATTTTTCTTTTGCTATTACGTTGTATGATTCCGCCTGAGGTTGCCTCCACATCGGACAAGTCATGTTAGGGCTTATTGCATTCCCAACATATATCTCTTAAGGCTATGAAAAGAGGAACCTTATATAGGCCTTATTTTTCACCCATGTGGAACTAAACTTTTACTTGAAAAAACCAAAATAAAAATAAAGTTTCTTTTAAAATAAGACTATTTAATTTTAAAATACGCTAAGAATCTCACATTTATTTCAAAATAAAATATATAACTAAAGAGAATGTTGTGCATAAATAACTTGTTAAGAAGACCTTAACCTTTACTTAGTGAAACATAATAAGCCTTTAATATTAGTGATCATGATATTGCAACTTATTATTCTTAATTATAAGATGGATATGTCACACACACAAATATATAGAATGTCTTCTTTTAAAAACTAGCACATTACAACCATGTACTTAATCCTAATTTTCATGAATACTCTAGAGAATTAACCTATTTTTACAAAAGGGAGACCGACCTTTTTGTTAGAATTCATTAATAAGTACAACTTTTCAAAGTCCATTACATAGACAACAATAGTCCACTTAGTTTTTGGTTTTGCATCTTATGAATATGAGAGTGAGTCATGCTTTAAGTTGGATTGGAAGATATGGTTGATGTGATACGTGACTAGGTATACGTGTCTTAGGTTTTATTTTTATTTTTTATTTATTTTTATAATCACACATACACACATACTCATGACTTGTTATGATAGATATAAACAAGTTAAAGAATGCATCCATGACTTTTTTTCTTTTCTCCGTTGTTTTTCTACAATGTTTATATGTTGATATTGAGTTGTCAATTTTAATAGCTTATTCAAGTGGGTAATCAAGTGGTATCAGAGATTATTTGAGGAAGCTTTTATTTCTTTCTTTTTTTCTTTTGGTTTGATCCATTTGATAAGTGTTACATCGATGTAAATCATAGCCATGGACAAAATTATTCAACCACAACTTTAAAGGTTTTGTGGGGCAAACTTTGACCATTAGAGCATTCAAATAAACATTTTTTTTTTTTAAATCCCAAGAATTATGGGATTTGGTATAGATTAGTTGGTAGTGCACTTATTTTTGCACCTTGTTTGTTAATCATGTGTGTTTGTATATCAGGGAGTCGGTTGAGCCCTTGGAAGTTGAAGATTGAAGACACATGAAGACAAGAGCACCAAGGAAATGAAGAACAAACATATGAGGTGCCTTGGTGACCTTGACATTGACCAAAACAAACTTGTACCTTTAGATGATCTTGACTTAGAAGGTAAACCTTAAAAAAAAAAAAATCATCCATTATCCTTAGAAGCCCCATTTAAACATTCTTAGATAGGCTATAGAGGTCCCACGCTGCTATTAAATCAAACTGCCTAAAAATAATATACTCATAAGTGCCATTGAGCGATCCTCAAGCAATTGTTCGATCAATCAATCGAACATGGCCCAAATCATCTAGTAAGCTTTTAGAAAAATGCTGGAATTATAGTGATCGATCGATACATCACCCGATCGATGGAAAGACTCGGATCGATCGATCGAACCGACCATTTTTTGCCCTTTTTCACCATTAGAACTTTATTCCTTTATAAAGGGCATACGAACCTTAGACATTTTAAAGTGTTTTTTGTGCAATAGAAGGATAGGTGATTCCACATTGATATCACACATCCTAAACCTCTAATCCCAAGAGTTTCAAATCATCTTCATGAGCTTTAACAATCTAATGAGGATTTCAACCTCCAGTAAGAATATGAACTTGAACTCTACTATTTTCTAGAGATTAGACCCAACCTTATTGGCATATCCTTTGTCTAAATCTTCTAGAAGACCTTCTAGGTGAATCCCCTATGATTTCAACAATCTCATTACTTGTAGGAGATTCTACCAACCTCCCATCACCTTAGTCAACTCAATGAAGCATCTCATAAAAGGTGTTTGATCTTGGAGTTGAAGCACTGGCAAGCGTCGGCATCAACGATCGGGGGAGCAATTGAGGAGCAGATTCAATCACAGGAGAGCTTTGAAGAAGCAATTCAAGTACGACGTGTTAAATGGGCTCAATCTGACAAGTAAGTGTCATGTATTAGTCCATAATCTCTTTCTTGTGTATGATTGAGGGTAAGAATTTGTAATCCAAACTTGATAGGTTCTTATATATGACCTAGGCTAGTGTGTAGGGCCGAATTCACCGGACATAGATAAGTACGTGTTACTCTTTGTGAGAGCATCTGAAGCGAGTAAACGTAGGTCCTCAGACTAAGACAGAGGTTGTTGGTTAATCGATAGAAAACTAACTAAAGTCTCTTGCAGGAGCCTCTGGTGGAAGTGTACATTAGGTTCTTTTATATGACCTAAGTCCTTGTGTAGAGCCATAGAAGTTAGAAGTGAACTGGTTAAAAACCTCCAATAGTGAATACCGATACACTTAAAGAGAGTGCGTCCCCTCAGAGTGGAATAGAAAAATTGAACCACTATATATGCTTGTGTTTGCGATTGTGAATTGTGTATATGTTTAATTTGTGCTTATGTGTTTGATTAGTTAAATCACATAAATGCTTGAATGAAATTATATGCTAGGCACCTAACTTATAAAGTACATGCACATAGTACATTGTCAATTATAGACTAATTGCTTGAATTGGCATATGTATTGTAGTCTATATATATGATTGGACCCACTATTGGCTTGGAAGCCTTATCATTAAATTTTCTTAGTTTAATTGTGTTTTAATTAGCATAATTTTTAGGTAGTCATATTCCCCCATCTTTAGGACATACCCATTCATTCCATAGCTCCATCAAACTTCTGCACATATAGCCTGCGGGCGCACCGTCTCACGCGATTTCAATTGGTATCAGAGCGAGTTTCTCCTTACAAGCTTAATTGCCCAGAGTGAGATCTGAAGGAGCTTTGGAATAATGTTGACCTATAAGGGGAAAACTAAGGTTACCTAAGAAAATGAACAAATTGGTAAATCTAATATGGGTAAGTCTTTTGGGAACAATAGAGGATTTGAACTTGATAGTCATATATTTGCCTCTACCCCTCCAATAATCCAAACAGATTCATGTACTTCTAGAAGTAGACCATGAGCTTCTCCTGTGTGCCATGCTTATGGAGATGTTGAGAATCTTAAATTTGAGTGTGTAATCTTAAAAATGGCCTAATCCACCTTAATCACTAACCAAATTGGTAAACATTTCATGATTGAGAAATTATCACACCAATGGAGAAGCATACTGTTGAGGGTCAAATATTGCATATTAGACCCCAGTATTACTTGGTTTTATGCACATGATAATGCTTAATGTTCCATTTTAATCATGTTTTTGTTGCAAGGTGAATTTAAGAGCTTAGACTGAAAAAGATGTTAAAAGCATCGATTTGATGCTCACAGATCACCAAGGCAAGGGACGGATCTTAGGGGACCGAGATTGAAGAATTCACATGCCAAAGATCTGAGAAAACTTAATGATTGAAGTTAAAGGGGCCTGAAAATCTTCCTGAATGCAAGATCACAGGGTTCCCACCATCCGTTTGGATCGAAACTTAATATCTGGCCTAAGGACCCTAAATTAACTGTACACGTTGAAATTCAGCCCTTAGATCATTGTGGAAGTGGTCCAACGGACAGATCAGCCAATAAATCACTGATTTGGGGCCCACCTAATTTCTGGATATGCTTCAAACTTGGGCTCAACCCCTTAAATTGGATGGAAGGATAAATGGACGGTGTGGATTTATCAACAACATCACGATGGACCTCACATTTGTGAGTGGGAGTGCACAGAGGCGGTGCACTCGCAGTGCATCATATGCACAGTCGGGTCAAACTGCGTTTGACCTGACGAAACTCGAGCGGGCTCTCGTCTTTCGCACGACGAGCAGATGTGCGTCCGTTGTGGTGGTCAGTGGGCCACCATGATCGTCCATTTCAGACGATCTGAACCGTCCATTTGATCCAGGAGGGGGTGCCGACCACAACTATGCTCTCTAGTTACATCCATGCATGTGTACACATGGGAATCTCATCCAAAACGCAAGATGGATGGCGAGAACAAAGACACAGTGGGCCGCACCAAAACTCGATAAAAACCACCCCTTCCCGACCGATTTTTCGTCATGCATCCAATGGACGGAGTGGATTTCTTCGGCCCCACCAAGCATCAGCGCAAGCTGATTTCTACATTAGCGCAAGCTGATTTCTGCACGCCTGTGTCCATGAAATCTGGATGCTGTGGGCCATTTGATGATTATGATCTTAGTTGGATGAGTGATTCGGACCATCCAAACTCCTCCCATGGGACAACCGACCAAGGCCAAGAAGCCTGATCGGAACAGATTTCGCAACGGGATCTCCGTTTTTGCTAAAACTGGTTGCTGCGCAAGACAGTTTGCGTTTTCTCTTGTTGCGTAAGAATTTCGGAATTCTTCACTGCGTAAGGAGGTTGGTTCTTCTAGTCGACATCTTCCCTACTGCCTATAAAGGAGAAGAGAAGAGAGAGGGAGAATCATCCAAGGATCATCGAGGGTAGCCGTGGAGGCGAGGATGTGATGCAGAGAGAGAGAATGCGTGGAGCAGTTGTTGTTTGCTGTTTAGAGTTTTTTTTTCCTCTCCTTAATTTCTTTTATGTTTTATTAAGAGTCTTTAGTTGATCATGTCTGTGATTGGCTAAACCTCCTAGCTAGGGCTAAGAGGTGAAGCTTGTAGCATGATTGAGATGTTTGCTTTATCTTGATTCATGTCTTATTGAACTCTCTTGGATTTTAGTTTGACTATGAAGGAATATTTTTAGTTTTTAATGGTTTGTTGTGACTTAAATTACAATAGATCTGCGATAGCTTGAGATATCTTCCTTTCATATATTGAGATTGTGAAATTAGGCAATCCTGTTGTTCACCATCATCTCATGGGTATGGTTGGGTGATGGAATCCTCCTAATCTTCTCAATTCTCTTATGATTGGATGTGGGTTTGGTAAATTACTGTTGTTTGCCTTGTCTCCTGGGCATGGTTTGGTGACAGAATCACTTCTAAAACCTCACCACTCTTATTCATTGATAGTTAGATCAATGAGAAGGTCAGAGATCTGACAAATCTCTTCTTACCAATTGGATAAGATAGGACTCTGATTCCAATTGTGTCCTTGAATCAATGCAAGGTAACTTTCCAATTGCTACAAGTGGATCGTTGGCACCTTAGTTACCACCTTTAAATTTATTAGTTTTTAATTAATCTATTCACAATTATTCTCTTAAATTTTCTTGATTAGGTTACATCTTCTTCTAGTTCTAGTTCTAGTTACTTTCAAAATACGTACAAGGTTTAGTCCCTGTGGATTCGACCTCGGTCTTAACGAGATTATTACTACATCGCAACCCTATACTTGGGGTGTGAACACATGCCTAAAGGATCACCAGAAAAGAAGAGAGTTTCCAACCATTTAAAAAAAAAAAAAAACGATCGGATGAAGGTGTTGTTGAAACCAATTGCTTGACTTAATGAAAAGACGAAGACACTAATCAAGGGCAATGTTAATCAAGATATGACTCACATAGTTAAATCACATACCAAACATAGATATCCAACTAGAAACTCACTTAAGGGAGATGATTCTAGAAAAATCATTCCCCCTCCTGAACATAGTCCAGGTCCTACGAAATTCACCCCCAAGTAGACTGTGAAGAGGGATAAGTAACCTTAGAAGGTCTATGAAGGCTTAATTGAAAATCAGAGGATTTTAACCTCATATATGTGCTCTATAGTTAAATATGAGGATTCAAGCCTCATTGTTGAGCACTAATGGAAAATTAGAGGATTTCATGCTCATGAATGAGCACTATAGGTAAATTAGAGGATCCTAGTCTCATTCTGTCCTTAATAATAAAATTTGAGGATTATAGCCTCACTTGGTTTTAATAGTTTGGATTTAAAGTTGTTTAATTTTAAGTATCACATGTTTATTATTAGACTATCAATGATCATTTCTATTTTGATTTATATATCTTTTGAATGACCATAATAAACATGCTTCATATGTATTAAATGTTTATGTGCACCATATTCCCTTGTTAATATGTGCTTATAGTAACATGTATGATTTATAGAGTTTTTTCATATTATGTGATTATTAGTATATTCATAGATTTAACTCTTTATCAAATACTGACAAAAAGAGGGAGAAAGATCAAGTCCCACCAAGATACGCTTCATGCCATCAAACATCTTGATGTACATCGATCTAGCACCAGCCACATTACAAGTATTGTCATTGCACATAAACACATTACCACTATCGCACTCACTGTAGCAGGTGAACCAACTCCTATGAGGGGTCATGTGATATGAAGCCTTCGTATCTAAAATCCATTCATCACTAAAATATCTGTATTTTGATGTGGTCAACACGTCACTACAATACGCCTCCTCACTGTATTCCACAATGTTGGCTTCTTTGGAAGAACTTTCTGATTTCTCATTTCTCGATTTAAGATTCTGAAAATTATTCTTCATGTGCCTTATCGTGCCACGATTCCAGCACTTCAACTTGCCCTTGCCCTTGGATTTAGATCTTGATCGCAAAGATCCACTATCCCGCTTAGAATTCTTTTCCCTCGTAACCAGTATATCAATAGAAGCACCCACGTCACCGCTTTTCTTTCTCGTCGCCTTCAACTGAAGTTCTGAGATGACGCTCTCAACGCTAATGATTGTCTTACCGGTGCATAAAGAGTCTTTAAATGACTCATATGATCCTAGAAGAGAATTCAATAGAATACATGCTTGATCTTCATATTTCATCATCTCTTCTACATCCAACAATTTACAAATAAGCCCATTGAAGTTACTGATGTGGACCTCAATGCCAGCCGCTTCCGTCATCTTCAAATTGAACAACTGTAGCTTCAGATACAAATTATTTTTAAGAGACTTCTTCGCATAGATGTTCTCTAACTTCACCCATGTATTAGTTGCCGTCTTCACTCTCGTAACATTGTAGAGAACATTATCCGTTAGGCACAACTGGATTGAGATATTGGCCTTCTTATCTAACTTGTTCCATTTTTCTTCTTTCATATATTCGATCGCTTTTCAAGGAGTGCATCTTTCAATCCTTACTAAATTAGGATGCCATTCATCTTAACTTCTCATAATTCAAAGTTATTTTTACCAGAATATTTCCCTGCGTCGAACTTTATGTTATATTCTATTGATACCTTACTTTTAGATTCGATCTGCTTCCCAATGTTTTCTCTGATACCACTTGTTGAGACTTATGGAAACACAGAGAGCAGAATCAAGCAAAGTAATCATAATCAAGCAAAGTAATCAAAATCGCACAAATAAACCCAACAAGAAGGTAATCCAAATTTTACGTGGAAAAACCCTTTTGGGAAAAAGCCACGGTACAAAGCGACGAGTAATGCACTATGAAAAAAATTATAAGAGATAGTGGATCTTACTGATTCGAACAACCCTCAAATCCCCTTTGAAATCCTAGCTATGCCCTTAAATTCTTTAAAACACCTTAAAAAGCCTTAATCCTCTATCTAATCTTGATTACACTCGGTATATATATTACCTAACCAGAATAGAAAACAAATCACGCACTTACACAACTCTACGCACGCTCTCAATGAGACCTTCAATGACACGGTGAAAGTAAAATTACAAGAGATAGTGGATCTTATTGATTCGAACAACCCTCAAATCCCCTTTGAAACCCTAGCTATGCCCTTGAACCCTTTAAAACACCTTAGAAAGACCTAATCCTCTATCTAATCCTGATTATACCCGGTATATATATTACCCAACCAGAATAGAAAACAAATCACGCACTTACACAACTCTGCGCACGCGCTCAATGAGACCTTCAATGGCATCGATATACATTGAAGACCAGTTGATGACATCGAAGATCCTTTGATGCCATCTAGTAGCAACTTCCAAAACTGTCCAGTAATCAATAAGATTTTTTTATTTTTTATTATTTATTTATTTTTTAATTTTCTCTATAGGATCGAGTGGTATGTCCATGGCATCAGCATCATCCACACATCTGCTCGATAGGATCGAGAGGTCTATCGATGGCATCGACAAAGCCTATTACAGACAAGTTTAAGACATTAGACAACAAAATAATGTGAAATATGGCTTTTTGTCAAATTTTAGATTACAACTAAAAACGGTAATGTGTTACAACCTCTAATGCCTTTATAGGAAAATGCAAGAAACTAAATGATGATACATACATCCAAACAACCCTTTATAGGTTCTTTCATTTTTACTTGTTTTGGAATGTTAATACATTAGATAATGATACATATATGTTTTCTTCCACTACTCATTGCTATAAAAGAAGAAAAGTATACACTGGAGGAATGGCAGAAATGAGATGAATAAAATTTGATTTCAGGTTCAAGGCTTGACTAGAATAATCAATATCTCAAAATAGATTTGATGCCTTTCTTCTAATTATTCCAGTAAGTGCAAAGGAAGGGAGATGATAAATTATCTTTAAGATACACTGAACTCACCTAACCGAAAATTCAACATAAAGATTTGAATTTTTAAGTGTGGAGCAAATCTCTAGAATTGCACACTAATATGCCATAAAAGAATGATCTCAAGAGAATAAGAGTTAGATGACAAAGAAGAGAGTACATGACTATGATAGCTTGATCTGAGATATTTGTACCTTCTAGACCATAATGTCTGGGATTTGTAGATGCTATAAGGATATGATATTTTTTCAGAAAAAGAAACTCTCGTACCTCTTTAGGACACCAATACTTATTTCTCTCCTTTAGAGAGATGCAATTATTTAATAATATAAAATTGTTGCCACATGTGACTAAATCCAAATCAGCACAACTGCTGCCACATGTAAACACGTGTACAATAATGTCACAGTCACTCTCTTAAACAGTACATGCTTAAACCTCAGGCATCAGTGGGTGAAACCTGACTTGACCCTAATTCTCATGTGATAACAAATGCGTAGGTTTGCAAATGTCCACTGTTACAATGTTTCCTAGTTCTGAATTAAATATGACCACTTTTAAAAATTCAATTGTAGAAATTGATCATTTGAGAAATAGTTCTATACAATGGTTTAAGTCACTATGCATCTATGGTGAGCTTTTTATTTTTATTTTTTCTCCCCAATTTTGTGAGTTTCTCACTGTTGTGATGTTTTGAAACCATCAGAACTGTGGATGATGAAGATGTTGATCCCAAATATTGTTTTCTTTCTTTTTTAATTAGCTGACTAAATTGGTTCAGAAAATGCTTAAATGATGATAATGATCCAGTGGATACTGTTGGCCTTATGATAGAGAGATTATAACTTCAAAAATCTAAAGCCTTAAGATACTTTATTTTTATCTTTAGCACCACCAATACATAAGGCTACAACTTGCATTCGGGCCATCTCGAACCCCATTGACCCAACCTAAGTTTGGGTCAGGATATTAAGGTCCTCGAGTTAGGTTTTAGTTGGAAAACAACAACCCAATTCGAATTCAGGTAGGTTGAAATAATCACATATATTTGGGTCAGGTCGGGTTAGGTTCGGATTAGGTCAAGCATAAAAGATTTTGGGTGGGGTTTGGGCTGGGTACATTGGAATGGATTTTAGGTTGGGTTGGGTCCTCTGGAAGTTTGGTTGGGCTCGAGCTGACACCCAACCCAACCCAACCCAACCCAACCCAACCTAACTAGGGGTGTACACAAACCGGGCTAGCCCGGTTAGCTCGCTCGACCCGGCTCAAAAAAGCTCGACTCGGCTTGACCCGGAACTGAGTTCGGGTCAGGACGGGCCAATTTTATAGGCCCGAAACTGAGTTCAAGCCGAGTTCGGATACCTCCCAGTTCGGCCTGACTCGGTCCGAAACTCGACTCGCCCCGGCCCAACCCGACCCGGCCCGACTCGGTCCGAAACCCGGTTCATGATATATATATATATATATATATATATATATATATATATATATATATATATATATATATATATATATATATATATATATATATATATATATATATATATATATATATATATATATAACTAGTTCTTGTAATTTGAAAGGTTTAAAGCTATATGTGTAATTTCTAACTGCTCATGTCTCATCCATCACTCTGCAAGAGTATCAAATCATTTCTTCATGAAGATTGTAAAGATGATTTGTGACATGGCAAAATGTCATGTGTACAAGATCTGGGTCAGTCATCAGGTGGGCTAGCCCTGGTTCTCACTTATCAGTTGGGCCACATTTCTACCAGAAGAATCAATGGTTGGAAAAGCAATAATGACTGATGGTGAGTCTATCATCCTATTTTTTGGGCCATTGGATGTTCAAAGTGGGACCCAATAAGGACTAGCCTAGATGTGAAACACATGTGCCACATTTCTTGTCTTAATATGGATTAGAAAAATAAAATCTTAGTTCCATCCGGTTGGATGTACTAATTAGATCTTCTGATTCGAAAATCAGGCCGGTAAACACCTTAGGTTGGCCACAGGTATAAAACAAATAAACGGCTAAAACAAATTCTCTAGTCATCCATTTGTTTTGGGCAGTATGGTCACCGGGAGGAATTGAACGTTCCAGGCCAGAAGATTTTTTGTGGAGTCTATAGTTCAACTATCTAAACCGTTGATCGAGAGCCTTGTAAATTAATGGGACACGGATTACCTGCCAAAGCCCTTCCCAGGAACTTGCTGTAAGGTTTGAAACTGGCCCGAACTCGAAGGTTCGAAACTGGCCCGAACTCGGCCCGAACTCACCCGGGGCCGGTTCGGGTTGAAGATGTTGGCCCGGTGACCAGGCCCGGTCGGGTTCGGACCTGGTGTGGCTGTTGAACGGGCCTGGATGAGCTGAGGCCAGTTCGACTCGGCCCGACCCGTGTACACCCCTAAACCTAACCCACGTGAGTTGCCTCCCTACCAATACGAATGCCTCTTTGGATGGGAAAGAAGTGTTTACTGCTAAATTTGGATTTTAAATTATGTCCATGGTTAAAATCCATTGAACCAACTTCACTAGATGTATTAATTATTAAACAATGAATGTGTTGTCCACTTTAGGTACATATTAATTAATTAATTTTGTTGGCTGTAGGAGCATGCCTTGAGAAGGCATTTCCTCGAAACTTTATACACATACTTAGTCCAGCATCTTCAGTCATTTGAAAGATATTTCATCATCATCACCATCAAGCGTCATACTTTGAGAGGCTCAAATATATGTATACATATGTGATTGGAGAGTTGTAGCTTCCCTCTATTGTAATTTCATATGTAAACATTTGATAAGGTATTTCATGTTGATTTGTATGTTTTGTAACTAAAATTTTTAAAACATCATTAAAGTAAATGGTGGTGGCCCACCTGAGCATTGCATCATCATGATTTTTGGGTTCCATGGTTAATGCTGGACGGGTGGATCTAATTAAATTACACCCACGAGGCTCTCTCTTTGCTAAGTAAACCCGTTTTTACCCGGCTGACTTGACTTACTGTGCCCTCTACTTCCAACTGCGATGATGTTATGTTTGCGAGAAATCCACTCCAACCATCAGCTACACCACACCTTGTTGGCCCTGGTCCAAAAAATCAGGCTGATTCAACACTCAATGTGGGCCACCCCATGAATTCTACTAGGACTTGTAAATTCATATTGTGTGGCTTACTTGAGTATTGGAATATTGTGATTTCCAGCTAATATTTTCATTGTAATGAGTCACATCAGATGAATGGATTGGATGGCATATAAACTCCATGATCGGCCTTAAAAAAACTAATGATGGGCATCCCATCCCAACTCCTACTAATGGTGTGGCCCACCTGAGCGTTGGATCACCCTAATTTTTGGTTTCCATGGTTAATACGAGGAAATGTACCTGATGGACAGGTGGATCTAATGAAATTATACTCTCCCTTTGCTAGTAAGCCCGTTATTAATTAGCTGATTGGACTTGCCTGTGCCCTCTGTGTGGGTCCCACCATTATGTCCGAAATCCACTCCATCCATCAGGTACGCCTCACTTTGTTGGCATTGATTCCAAAAATAAAAATAAAAATCCGACTGATTCAACACTCAAGGTGGGCCACCCCATAAAATAAAACCTAAGACTTCTAAATTCATGTGGTGTGACCCACTTGAATTTTAGAATACTGTGTTTTTTGGCTAATGCTTTCGTCCCAACGAGGCACATATATAGATGAATGGATTGGATGGCATATAAACACCATGGTAGGCTCTACGTAAAACCAACGGTGGGCATCTCATTCCAACTGTTCCCAATGGTGTGGCCCACCTGAGCGTTGGATCATCATGATTTTTGAGTTCCATATGTTAATGTGAGGCAGTGGACCTGATGGATTGGTGGGTCTAATGAAATTACACCCAGATAGCATGTGAGTCTCTCCTTTTGCTGATTACACTCGTTATTAACCTAGCAAACGTGACTTCACCGTGGGTTACAATGCAATGTCTTTGAGAAATCCATTCCATCATCCATCAGTTTCGACAGCCCAAGAATGAAGAAGATCGAAAACTCATGTGGGCCAAACAACGGGAAAAAGTGATAATATCAAGGCCTACCTCTGAAACCTATGTGCGCCCAGTGTAATAACCTTATGAACCAGGCTAATATTTGCTTCTTCAGTTCGTCCCAGTGTAATAACCTTATGAACAGCGTTCGGATGACATATAAGTGTAATGATGGGCTTCGGGAAGATCTCAACGGTAGGCATTTACATTCTCATTTTTTTTTTTTTTTCACATGTGTGGCCAACCTGAGTTTTGGATCTAACTCAAGTTTGGCATTATGTCCTACTATGAGCTTTGCGAAACTGATGAATTGAGTGGATTTCTCAAGAACATAATGCTGCTTGCCGAAATGGACAAAGGTAATTAATTCACTTTCACAGCGCGCAAGCGTGTCTAATACTTTTGTTGGAATATAAAAATTTAGAGGAATTTTGGGGTAAAACACCCATTATATAGTAAACTAAAATATTTGGAATCACATGGTGTATTATCACAAGAGCTTTGCAAGATCGTGTACACGCCATACATGTGCTAGCATGACACCTAGGTGGGAGATGCAATCCTTCTGTTAGGTTGGCGGATCTTACAAATGTCTTGATCCCAATAATAAATCTGGTCCACTCAGAAATTGGGGTACAATATTGGAAATAGATGGACAGGTTATTCATAGCTGCATATTTGTTTTGCAAATAGTGGCAAGCTTGATAAGTAGTAGATCAACCTGATTCTTGGGCTAGGGCATCAATATAGGGCCTTTATTTATTTATTTATTAATGGATGGTTTGGATCTCAAACCTATTAATGTCATGGTAGCACGTACATGGCGTGAACATAAGCCTCATTGCACATTTACTAGAAAATCCTTTGTCATTCAAACAAGGTTATCTAAGTTTAAGGAATCCCCCCAACACTTGCAACACTTGCATGCCATGCGACCCACTTCTAGTTTTATTCAAGGGGTTGTGATGTTAATTCAAGAACTGGTATGATTGGCTTGGAGTTGTTGCTAGCCGATAAAGCCTAAAAATTACAGTTAGTCATATGTAAAATCGCTTTTTGTTGGGAAATAGATGACTCCCTGGCTTGAGTGACTCCTATGCTTGGTTTACTATTGGAAAGTTTGAGTAAGGGCTTTAATGACGTAGAAGGAAGGGTTAGACACTCTTCACCTGTACCAAGTATAATATTTACTTTATGAGATTTAAAAATTTTCTTCAAGAAAAAACCTAGTTCGAGAAACAAAACAAAGGAACTAGAGTTAAATCACTGAGCCCATGACAACAGCAGCAAAGCGCCCAGTTTTAGTATAGCTTAGTAGATGCTCTTATCTTATGAAATGAAAATAAAAAGAAAAATCAGGAGAGTATGAAAAGGAATATTTGGTATGCAATTGCAAATAAGTAAATTGTTAAATATGTGAGAGGGGACACGAGAAACCTGACACCCTTTGGAGAAAGAGATGATCAAATGCCTTGTGACTCTTCCTTCCCTTCATGTATTTTTTTTAAACCTTATTTTTCCTTTTCTACTTATGAAACAAAGATCAACCTCTTCTCTCTACCCACCTTTTCTTTTTTGGGTTGCTTCTCTTTATCTTTTTCTCTTTCTTCTTTCTTATCAGACTTATAATTAATTATATAGAATAGTCAGATTTCCATTAATTGCCTAAGTGGCTCAATTTGAACCCTGAGACTCTCCTTTGCTAGAAACATTGGTATTAAGGTTTGGTTAATTCTGGAGCCTACCTCAACTCCAGATTTTTTTTTTTTTTTTTCACTCTACTATTTACAGTGCCACGTAGCAACTTCTAATCAGCCTAGTGCCACATGGTAACTTTTAATTGGCCTGTAAAGGTATTTTCCTCTTTTTTGGCCACCACATGTGGTGTACAGGTGGTAGGGAGCCTTCCATATGGCTGAGTGATGATATGTGGGTGCTCTTAGGGCGTGTTTGGCCAGGCGCTGGATATGGGATAAAGATGTTTTACGAGGGTTATACTGTTTACATCCCATCCCCTTTTCTGTTTGGGACAGTGGGATAAAAACTTCCACCGCACCCTCATAAACAGTGCCTGGATTCAATCTCGAGATATAGGTTTTCACCCCTGTGTAGGACCCACCAAGATATCAATGAGATATCTACTCCCTCCATCATTTTCATCTGCCTACATTCAGCCATGAAGTTGTTTTGAGACAGTTATAAAACAGTGAGTGGGGCACACCATGAGAAGTAGTGGAGATGCAAACCCATCCATTTGTGACCATCCAAACACCGTGCTGGATATCCCATGGGCTATCCCAAACCCATGAGATCAACAGACAAACACTGACACCACCATCATTACCATAAAAACCATTCCATCCCACCTAATCCCATGGGATCGGTTCGGCCAAACACGCCCTTAGAGTCTTCAAAATTTTAGTCCCAATCCAAATGAATGGCATTATTTTTCTCTATCTGGACAGTCACATGTCTCATGAACGGTTGCTGAGTTCAGCTCTCTGTGATGTACGCTTCCCATTTTTTACTTTTTTTTTTTTTTTTTTTATATAAATGCCTGGGATCTATCACTCCATCAGTCAATATGGTGCAGCTATTTGCGTGGGAGCGGATTAGATATGTGCGGCCCTGGCCACAACCATGGGGCCACCTTGATCTTTCTATTACATATCTATTCTATCTATACTGTCCATCCATTTTTTCAGATCATTTTAGGGCATGAGCACAAAAATGAAGCAGAACTAATTCTCAGGTGGACCATACCTTAGGAAACAGTGGTAATTGTCCATTAATGGGCCGCAAAAGTTTTAGATCAAGCTGATATGTGTTTTTTGTTTTTCCTTCATCCAGGTTTATGTGACCTTATCAACAAGTTGGATGGAAAATAAACATTACAAAACACTATCGTGGATATGAAGTTTTTAATCGTAGGGCATTCAATCACCACTGTTTCCTATCTGTCCCTATGAAGTTTTTAACGGTAGGGCATTCAATCACCACTGTTTCCTATCTATGGCCCACCTGAGAGTTGGATTATCTTATTTTGGGCTCCTGTCTTAAAAGGATCTAGCGAAACCGATGAAAGGCGTGGATATAGAATAAATACATCAAGGTGGGCCCTATGGCGAGGGCCCCATCCAATCCGCTCCTATTCACGTACTCCCTCCGGGCATACGAATTTAAGGATGCCCAATTGGACGTATAACATCACTTAGCTTCAATTTGTTAAGACAATGCCAAGGTAAAAGGAACATCCTATTTTAGACTTGATTAGAATTATCTATCAGAACTGTCGAAGGAGCGCATCTGGTGTAGTGGTATCATAGTACCCTCCCACGGTACTGACCAGGGTTCGATTCCCTGGATGCGCAATTTTTCATATTTTAGAAATTATTTTTAGTTTTAATCAACCACCTGTTTCAAGGATTTTAGTTTTAATCAACCACCTGTTTCAAGGACACATTTCAGACGGTCAGATGATATGCCATCGCTGCACCGTGATAGTGATTTTTTAACAATCAACACTGGCCATTTACTGATTCCCATCCGGCATGGCCCATGCAGCAAACACACCGTTCATACATCTTTAAAAAAAATAATAAAAAAATTTACTGCATCCAATGTGGACAGTTGAACAAATTTTTTTTTGACCAATGCTTTGAAGGCCTCTGATCACATTGTATGGATCCTATAATATTTTATAATTTGAACCATGTACTGTTCGCAATGGAGGGATGGCTCCACCATATTTCACTCCTACAGGATCGACCATAACTCATCCTAGTCAATTCGGACTGGGAAAGTTGCAACTCGATTCTACAGTGTGTGAGTTTTAAGTCTCCGAGTTAAGAAAATCCATGGTCATGAGCCTTACAAGAAGGTGCACCCCTACATTGACACTTCTCTACTGGGCTGACAATCAGCCAATCAGCCCATTTCCAAAGGGCCACGTTTCAGGCCCCTTAACTTGGAGGGGCGACAATGGGTCGGGGGATGGCACCATGATAAGCCCATCATGGTCCAACACTTAAGGCTCAAGGTCTGAGCACAGTAGTCTCAAGCTCAAGCTTGAAAATTGGTTGGGGCAGGGTTCAAGCGAATCTGATCAGAAAATAGATAAAATCTCTATTTCTCACTTGAATGTTTCTAATATATCCATTGATCAAGTGGATCATGCATGTAATCTACTTTCAAGATTCATGTGTTGTCCATCGGAAGATGGAGATGAAATATTTGTAGGATATAACATGTGAACACATGACGTACGGTCAGGCAGGAGTGGGCTAAAATGACTTCGGCCCAAGCCCTGCCCAATGATTGGGTCATGCATGACAGGCCCAAAGCTGGCAGGTTCAAGCCCATTATTAATTTGGGTTGGGCATGCGGCCGGAAGGCCACATTGTCGATTGCCACTCCTATATCAAGGCCCAGGTTTGGGTCAGGCCAAGTTGGGGCATATGATTAATGGCCCAGGTGGATCCGTTGTCCCAAACCAATCATCAAGTGGGACACCGTTGTATAAAAAGAATGAACATTTTAAAAACATTAATGGTCAGTGGAGCTGTACATGAGTTGAAACAAGTCAAGCTTGGCACCACTCGGCACGGCTTGGCTCAGCCAGCAGGCTACTCCAGTTCAAAATCGGCTTGGTTCGGTCTTTGATCCTATCTGGCCAGCTCAGCTCTCCTTGATCAGCAGCTCAGGCCACTTCGAGCTAGTTGGAGCCCAACCAATCAATCTTTGTGAGAATCAGTTACATCATTATTACTCATCTTGTGGGAGGTAATAATGACATGCAAATGACTCTCCTGAACTTGAAGTGAAGTAATTCTAATAATATATATTTGAGACACTCATCACCTGCGGATGAAATGGGTCTCTCAGCTTTAGACCATCTGCACCGTTTTCTTCATACTACTTACATTCTTGCCAAACGGTGATTGTATGTGTTTTTGTCACCGTCCGCATTAAATGCAAATGCAACCATATGCAATCCTACCACTATATCCCAATATCAAGAGTCAACTTTCACAAATTTTTTACCAATTGAGGTCACTGTGGTGGCTAATACAATTAGTTCAAATCTTACGAACTTAGACGCCAAGATTGCTAACATAATCTTGCCCTCAATGGCTTATCTATAAAATAGTCTGGTTTAGCTAAGAAAGTAGCAAATATTGATTATTGAAACATAGGAGATCTTGAAAGGAAACAGACGGTTAAGTTTCTCTCCACTTTCCTTTTAAATCAATGGTCTATATCAACTTTTGGATTATGAGTAATGGGCTCACAATTGAGCTGAATCGAGACTCTATATGATATGAACATGATCTATGAGCATTACAAGTCTAGGCCTTAATATTCACAGGATAGATGGATCGGAAGAATGATTCAAATGGATGGTCTGATCCTTACATTAGTGTCTATAAAAATGAATGGTTTAGGTCCGATACTTGAGGTCCACATGATGGAGGTTTTCAATGCTAATTGTCCATCTAGTGAATGATTCAGATTGTTACGCTCATTGTAAGATGAATAGACATAACAAATCAAAGATAATATAGCCTATAAGAGGACCTAAAGGGGGAGCCCATATGCTAGCTTTAAACGGGCATCAAATAGGCCTAGATGTTCGGGCTTGGGTTAATTAGAATATGAGCTTAAAACATTGCTTAAATTGGGTTCTATAGGGAATAAGAAAACCGATCCAAGATTGGGACCACTCCAAATGGTCAATAAAGTTGAAAACACAATTATAATAGGCTTGAATAGACTCAATAAACAACTCAACTCAAGCTAGCCCATTTCAAATAAACACACTTCGCAAGGTCCATTTGATTGATTAATTGCATGTAGTCCCAAAACAACGTTACTCAAACATGGCCAAATTGGCCTCTTAAAAAGGTAAGGATACTCAGCCAAAAATCACACACAAGGCCCGTGGTCTGGGCCCACTAGAAAAAATTAAAATGGGCACATCTCCCATTTGTGAATCTAGGATATTGGGCCCACTACTTGAAAGAAGTAGGCCCAAAGAGCCCGCTAGTTTGGTAAAAAGGGTGTTGCCCCCGACTTGATTTTAAAACAAAACAACGGTTGGGAAACCATAACCCTCATCACCAGCTGTCAACCCTTCTGTCATTGCTCGAGATTGGCAACGGGATGTTGAAAGAGTTCCAAGAAATCTGGTTAGAGAACTGAAAAGGGCGAGCTCTCAGTCCTATAAGGGGTGGGGGAAATAGGACTATGCCAAATAAAAATTAAAACGCGGAGAATAAATGCAGATAGCTGAAACAAATAACAACTTCAAATGCAATAGTATTGAGAGGTCGATTCAAACGTTGTTCAAAGGACAAGCTTACACCAAAAACCAAGGTTTATGGTAAGACAACTTCATTTCTTAAACGCATTAAGGATAAAAAACTCAAACCAATGCAAGGAGCAATAGAAACAAATCTAGCTATTACAACATTCACCATAAATACATGAAATAAATACAAGCATTCACCACATACAAACCACATACATTATCACCATCCAATCTCCGAGAATTATAGTGGTTCGGTGTGTACACCAACTGTTCTAAAACAGCCATACCTACTCCACTCCCAATAATCACAACCCACGTGATATTGGCTTTCACTATGAAAGAAGATTTTTCAAAGTTCACCTTAAAACTTTTACAATTGCGTTTTCAATGGGCTACCAAAATTAAAAACCCTACGCTGAGATTTTATCGCTATCTCAGTTAAAACCATAATAGAGATTTTCTGGCAATCTCAAAAACCAAAAGCTGTAATTAAAAATACTTATCTGTAGATTCTCTTTGAATGTAGCCTGGAAGAACTACTTCTTGATGATGAAGACGTCCAATGTTCAATCACTCAAATGGAAAGGTTCTAGGTCTAAATGATTTTTAAATTAAATCAACCTTGGGCTACTTTGATTCAATTTCTTGGATCTCAAAAAGGTTAGAACAAATTCCCTTTTATCAAATCAGAATAAAGTAGCAAGAGATCAAGAAATTAGAAATAAAAAAAGCTATAAAAAGAATATTAAATTACCGTACAATAGCTTAACAATCACGGGGACTTATTTCTCAGAGTGGTGGCTTGAATTAGCTTAGAATGAATGAAAAAAAGCTGAGTAAAGTCCTCTATTTATAATATGAAAAATGGTTCCCTCGACTAGTCCTGAGAACAGCCAAATTTCAAAAATTTTGGCGCGATCGGATAAAACTGACCCTCGACTGGTTGAGCGGGGCTCAAGACAGTCTCTACGACCGGTCTCGAGGACCCAGAAAGTTTCAAAAATTTGAATATAAACCTGGACTGGTCGAGAAAAACCCTAGACTGGTCGAGCCAGTGCCTGGACTAGTCGAATATTGACTAGGACTAGTCGAAGCAAAACCTATAGAAAGCACAATGACCCATATTAAATATGCAATATGAAAGACTTAATCCTAAGGTCTTTTTAGGGTCAATTATACCTCAAATGTTGAACATTGAACTTGTTGCTTTGGTAGATCCGGTAGATTTTCTTCTAGAAGTACTTGAATGTTGATCTTGTATACTTGAAACTTGAACATTTTCTTGACCATGAAGTGTACTTGAACTTGATCCTGAACTTGATCATATACTTGAGCTTGGTCTTTGAACTTGAATATGAATTTTAACTTGACCTTTGAGCTTGATGAAGCACTTGAAGTTGATGTAGGACTTGATGGTGAACTTTCCATCACTTGAAGAAGTCCATTATACTTAAGTGGTTTGTCACTACAAAATTTAACAATATAGGGTGCTAGACATACAACGTAGCACTTACAAGAACCGCTAAAGGTGACTAGGACCTCCTTTAAAGGAGTTCGATTGTAAAAACCCAAACTTTTCAATACTTGAGTATTGAAAGTTCTCAAGTGTTATCATGAAATTTAATTTAGTATATATATATATATATATATATATATATATATATCATCAATTTAGCTTAACATAACTTTATATCTATTCTCTAACTTGAATTTGACCAATCGTAACATTCCAGATGTTACCGTTTTAACCTAGGTTAATTCCATTGTTTGATATATGTATTTCTCCTTAATTAATGAGAATTTTAACTTATTTGGTGAATAAATCTTTATATGTAATGATTTAGATATGAGTACTTTCATAAGAATTGCTTATAAACGTGCCTATAACCATGTAAAATCATTAGATTTACCAAAACTCTCAGATAAACAATAATTACGAAAATGCCATTAACGTATACTCTTAAATTCTAGATCACTTGGTTTGCATGATCTGTTTGATATGAAATTTTATACCATGACTATATATCATAAATTAACTACACACATCGAATTTCAACCCTTAGATCATTATAAAAGTGACCCAATTGACACTAACCTCTTAACCATTGATTTTGGGGTCCATCAAGTGAGGAAAACAAGTGGGTAGTTGTAGTAGGATATTTTCCTTCATATGAACGACTTCGATTGCCCATCATATGGAATGAGTGTGAAATAAAAGAACCTCACCTTGGTAGGCTTTTCTTTAGGCACGAAGTTAACCGTTTTAGGCTTATCAATTCTTTTTAAATTTGGACCTTCCGATTGTCCCACTTTACACTGTCCATAACAACTCAAATTTTGACCACACTTTGGCCCTATACAACTACGAAATCATACAAAATTTAGACCTCAATTTATGATCTTACACCGTTGAATGATGATCACCTTAAATCTAATTTATTCCTTTTAGGGCAACAAGTGAAACTTTAAATTTATGCCTTTTCCACCATCAATCAACCACAAAAATTTGTCCAATTGTTTAACTATCTTAAGTACAAATTTTTCTCAAAATTGGGCCATGATCATTTTGGCACCCGCTAGGAGAATTTTTAAAACAGGCCAATCTAAATTTTATATCACCGGGAAAATCATATATACTGGCCTTATTCGACGACCTTGACACCGTGAATGAATTATATTTAAAGAAAGATCATCAGAAAAGATAAATTTGAAAAACTCAATTTAAGTAGGATGTGACACACCCCCTCTCACGCCTACTCCATTACAAAAAGGGGAGTGCGCCCCTCTCCACTAAAAAAACTCACCCCACCTTCTCACATCTAAGGAAGAGAGAGGGAGAGATAAAGAAAGAAAGAGGGAGAGGATGAGAAAGAGAGACGTCCAAGCCGAGACACTTATCCCTTCTCTTCATTCTCCACACATGTGGTGTCTCTCTTTCTCGAGCGATACGTGGTTCATGTAAAAGTTCTCATACATCGATATCTACCTACGGTTTACATCTAAGGTTAAGGTAAGGAATTCCTTTAAGCTTACACTAATTTAAGTTAAAGTTATACATATTTATCTTATTTTTATATTAAAATTGTAGATAGTTTAATTTTTACTATGATTTTCATGCTAATAAGTTGCTAGATTATTATGAATTATTAATTTATATTGAAATTATATTTAAGATATGATTTTAATCATGGTAGACATATTTTGTGGGTTGGATAACAAAATATGCCTTAAATCACGAAACTACACACGTTCGAGTCTCGAACAATGCATAGTTTGCGCAACTAATGGATCAGATAGTCATATCAGTAAATCTCATGATTTTACTGACATTAATCTGATCTGAAATTCATATTTTAAACCTTAGAGCAATGGGATTTGCATTTGGAGTAATTTGAATTTATCGGGTAACCTGTCTGACCCAAAATCGCACTGTTGTGCTTATAGATTTACTTTGAAGTGTATGGATTATTTTCTACCATATTGATGTTTATTTTATTATAATTTCAAATTAATTAGTACATGAAAACACCGCCATAATTTTATGAATCATGAGTGATGGATACAAGCCTTGACTTTCGCCAATTTTGAGAGAGACGTGTGTTTCTACTCTGTATGAGGCTTTTGCTCATCTCTCATTTTTGTTGAGTTAGCCAAATGGTACTCTTCTCTTTATTGAGTTAACTTATTTTTAGTTTTCTCTTTTATTAGGTTAGCCTTGTGCTACCTCCCTTATTTTATGGCTTGCGAATGTGTCTTAGAAGTTTAAAACTCTCATAGTTCGACTTATTTTTTTATTGATGCAAGTAATGTGTTGAAAGTCTCACAACTAGTGACTGATATGTATTTATCATGGACGTAATGCACTATGGGTAGTGACCCTCTTGGTTGATGTGTAAATCATTAGATTTGGGTAGTGGTGCACACATTGATGTAAGTAATCTGCAACGCGTTTTATATCATCTTTTCGAGATTGGATGTCGCAATTAGTTGCTCCATGAACAAATTATGTCACGTAATTCATCCAATCCATGTGTTGTACCATCTCGAGGTGTTAAGTAAATCCACGGTAGTGTTGGACATGCCAACGAATCTCCGTAGTTTTGGGATGTGTAGCAAGCCATATTTTTATGAATTATATTTCACAATGTGATGGTCATTATGTATGATGAGCCGCACACATTATGCTAGGCATGCATTCATGTAGATTTGGTTGCGCATATCGATACCACTCGTAATGGTGGAATATGAGGTGTATAAGAACCTGTTACATTGTTATTATGATGAATCACTTGAATTATTGTTAATATTAAATGATAACCGTCACTATGAGTAGGGCGTTGACCCTCTATAACCATACAGATGATGCAGGTGATACATAAGTTGAAGATATGAGTGATGTAAGATCTCCTTATGAAAGACTACGAGTGATGTGGGATTATGTTGTCGATGCTTTCATTTTAATTTGGCTTTATTTATGCTTCATGCTGTGAATTTGGATATTTGTAATAAACTCCCGCCTGAGTGAGCATTTAATGATTAGTTGAACTTTTATATTTAAACGGAATAAGATTTATAATATGATTGATTTAATTCTCATGAATGGGTACCTTCATTAATGAGATCTGAAAAAAAAAGGGTGTAATTATGAAGTATTCATTCATTCATTTCACTAACAATAGGAATTCTCGGGCATGAGTATGTACTTAGGTCACGAAAACTCGGGGCGTTACACCAATGGCCATATGTGACTGGTAGGAAATGAATCATTGGATGCCGTTGAGCAGAGGAAAATTTAGTCATCAAATGCTAGATTTGAGAAAGATTTGAGCGATTATCGTAGACGAGCGAAAACCTCACATAACAAAGGGATCGAGGGTAGAAACAATGGTTGCACCAAGTGCCAACGACAACCATTGCCACTGCTAGCACTAATAGTCAGATCGAAAGGGTAGGAAATGAAGATGGGTCGCTGTTGGCCATGAGTGGATACCTTGACTGAACAGCCGTAACACCCCCCTCCCCCCTCTTTTAGGTTGAAAGCTTGTGGTCACCTTTAATGGTTGCCTTAAGATCTTTCTAACGATGAGCTTTAAGTAATCTACGTTGTTGGATATTGGCAACCCGCATACATTGACATTTTCAAATCCAAAACCCATCATGATGACGGCAAATGCTCAATCAGGATTCCAACGAATCCGGAGAGGGTTAGCCCTTGTCTTATGAACCAGATTCATAATCTGACAAGGATTTGCAGGCATGTGTGTCGAATCTCATGGCACCATTGGAAACCCCTATGCTTGATGTCAGATCATAATGTGGATACCATAAGGTCTTCAGACTGATCAGATTGGGTGCCGAGAAGATCTAAAATTCGACACCGGATCAATTAGGACATGATGGCCCTAATAATTGAGAATTGATAGAGATGGGTGGCCCATATCTGTTTACATAATGTCAATATAGACAATCCGGATTAATGCAATAGGATTCCGTATGGGTCGCCTGAAGGATTCATAAAGAATTCTTAAAGGATCCACCATAGCCGATGCATAGATGGCTCTGATACCAACTATTAAATATAATTACGGAATTGAAGAGGATCATTCTATGCATTGAGTATGGTGATCAAATAAGATAATAAATGCGTACCTGATTGGTATGCCATCATTGTAAACCCAATACTAGCGTCTTCTACACCTTATGCCCTTTAAAGAAGCACTGGGATGGGGACAGAAGCTTCAGACGTGTAGGCTTGGGTACCCAGCCATATTTATATATAATTAGTGAGGAGTTTGAAACCCATCAGAATTCCTCCCCTTTAGGCTCTACACGAATTTAGCATTTCTTGTCCAATCAAAACACTGTGTATGTAACAAAGTTGTAGCGCATCACCCCTGCACATTTTTTAGACTAATCACATCTTGAGTAGGGTCTACTAGTATGCCTGATCACATTATCCAACTCTTAGGGAGATTTAGACAGTTGATCAATTAGGTCCACCTTATAGAATTCTTACAGAAGACTTCCCACACTTATTTAGAAAGTAGATTATCATCGCATATATTGGACATATATCTCCTTTTAATAGTGTGTATTGTTGGGGATAATTCGACGGATTATCCACATAGTGAGGGACTGGGAATATGGCGTATACAAATATTCAATGCACGCTAGGCTAGAGTTGAATTATGATTTATGGCCGACATCTTTGTGCATTATACATGGATTTTAATTATAATTAGTGGCACCCATGGTTTAGTAGGCCATTGCTCTATTGCAATTCACTCTAGATGGACTATGCCTCAAAATTCTCTTAATAGGATAAAAGATAAACTTTAAATTATGGCCTATAAACATAAGGTTAGTAAGAGAAATCCGACAATGGTCCACATTAACCAAAAAAGATCTTATTAATGGTTGTTGTGATCTTTCGAGTGAGAAAATTTTAGGTGGATATGCTCTATTCAAAGTGGGACTTGACTGACCAATGGCCCAGATTATCCATGGGCCCCACTTATTTGAACTAAAGACTTGCATATATTGTGCAAAGAGGTTCGCCAATTATCCTGCAATTCTTCTCAATTACATCTGGACTAAAATAAGTGTGTGGCACATTGTGCACAAGATGTGTACCAATCTCTCAATGAGTGGATGAATCCCTACACTTATTTAGAAAGGAGATGATCATGGTCCATTTTGCATTATTTGTATGTTTGGTAGAACACTACCATCGGACATGATTGGACCGGGAACTTAGCGTACACTGACTTTCACCGCAAGTTTTGGAGGTTTGTTACAATATATATGTTGTGAAATATGTTGGAAACACCGAAAAATAAAAAAACAATCAAAGTAAAATTATTATTTTTTTCTCTTTACCAAGCTGAATCACGTAAAAATTATGCTTTTCTTAAAGCATGATTTGCCCCCTTATCAATTGCTGATGGGTTACAGGTGAATTGCTTTCAAGATAAGACAAGCCTATCTAGATCCTACGCACATCAATTACGAAGGGTCCACTCAGGAACTTTTTAACATAACTGATCTTCTGACAGATTATGTTAGAGTACCTTTTATGTGAGATCTGATGATTTGGAAGAGAGCTGTTGGAGATGATGAATTTTAGACTGAAATGGTCCAATTTATATAGGCACTAGGAGAGTGGACTGTTACTAGGTGGCCATCAATGGTTCGGAACATTTTGAAAAATGTTTTTGACCGTTTATCATTAATTCGGGTCGTTTTAGATCGTTGGATTGAAAGATTGACCATTGGACCATCAAAGTTTGTCCGTTTTTGACCCGTTTTGACCTTTAAGGCTGTTAGCCATTCTCAAAATAGCTGACCGTGCGAAGTACAAAGTGCGCTAACTAGCGCCACACTGCCCACCCTGAGCTCGAGCACACGCGCGCGTGTATTCCAGTGGAAGACGCAACCCAAGCATCTCAACCTCCAAGACTCCAAATAAGAATACTACACACACCACCACATATAAACTTCAAAACTTGTTTTCTCATTTCTAATGTGAGACTAAAGAAAAATCGCATTTTTTCATTTGAAAATTTCAACATCGTTTTAGCGGTAAAATGAAAATCCTGAATTTTGATTTTTTCAAAACCAAAATTTCGACAATATATCCTAGCTTGTTCTTATTTTAGTTGAGAAGGTTTCAAGTCCAACCGGTTGGACGATAATTTACAGTCCACTCAACAAATAACTTCCAACCTATCATGTTTGTCCGACCTTTTCAATAATTTGTCCCACCATGAGGACCTTTTTGTGGAAAATTCAACCATCCACTCATTAGGTGGGCCACACCATAGAAAATGTTAAACCAATGATAAATAAAAAAAATACAAGTGTGGTCCAGTTACCAAGTGGATGTGGCTGATTTTTGCAAAACTAAGTCAAAGGCTGGGCCAGCTAATTCAACGGGTTGGATGTTGTACACATGAAAGATTGGAAATTATTTGATGGGTAGACCATATATAAAATATGGTCCAAGTAGTTCCACTAGAAACCTTCTCATTTTTATTTTTATTTTTTATCCTTTCTATTAGCTTGTTAGTACACCCACTGTCAGTTCACACTTCGCTGTTAGCCACCCCACCCCACCAGGGAATCGATTGCAAGACCTCGGTGTTGAAATGAGGTATCTTTCACTCAGTCTACCACTTGATCTTTTTATTACACGATCGTAACCATTTGATTTAAGATTTAAACAGTTTTAAATGATGAGCCTTGTTGATGATGGGATATTAAAATATTACACCCACGTGCGCACACACACATGTGTATATATGTGTGTGTCTGTGAATATATATGTGTGTGCATGCACATGCATGCTTACGTGTGAATATATGTGTACAGACGTGTGTGCGTGCACCACACACACATGATTTTTTTATTTATTGATAGATCTTTCAACCTGAAAGACTTATTGGGCATCAAACATGGTAAGACCAGTCATATGAATGGCTTAAGTCATAGCAACAGGATAAAAAATTCCAGTGACGTGCACAAGAAATTAAATTACACACAAAATAAATTATTATGAGAAATGAGATAGCTATTCTCCAGTTGTGCTATAGCTCAAGAAACAGATACGTCATATTAAATAATCTTATGATATTTTGCGAAAAATTAACAAAATGATGTTGCGCAGCACGCCAACAACGCAGTGAGCCTAGATCCAATCTAAGGCCTCACCCACAAACGATAGACAGGAAGAAATATAAACTAGAAATAGATCAAAGCAATCCAAAACAAACCACAAGACAAGATATACGTGGAAAAACCCCAAACTAGAGTAAAAAACCACGGATGCAAAATTCCACTATGAAGAGAAACGAAGATTACAAGGCAATATACTAACCTCTCCCTTGGAAGTACAGAGAAAATCCTTTGCCCACACCTCAGAATAATTTTCTAAAATTCACCTTAACCTAGAATAGCCCTAGGGACCCCAATTTATAGTTTTGGCAACTTCCCTTTCCACATCCCAGTTGCGAAAGGACTTGTGACACGAAATCCGCGAAACTCCTTTCGCATCCCAGTTGCGAAAGGACTTGCGACACGAAATCCGTGAAACTCCTTTCGCATCCCAGTTGCCAAAGGACTTGCGACACGAGAAATCCGCGCAACCTCGACTGGTCTTGGGTGGCCCCAGATGTGGCTCCACTTCTCAACAATCTCCCACTTGGAGACACATCTCCATAAACCTTTGTCTTCTTCATCCGGAGTACACCACCTCCCCGTCTTCAAGCCTGAAGACCAATCAAAGCTGAACAGAGCTTCAGCTTCTCCCTTGTGACCGCCTTGGTCAGCATATCCGCAGGATTCTCACTTGTATGAATCTTCTTTAGAGCAATCGATCCAACTTCCAGTAACGAACGTATGAAGTGATATCTGATGGCAATATGCTTGGTCCTTGAATGAAAGGCTGAATTCTTAGCCAAGTGTATTGCACTCTGACTGTTACTGTACAGCTTGCAATCTGCTTGTTTTTTACCCAACTCTTCCATAAAACCTTACATCCACACTATCTCCTTGCATGGTTCTGTAGCCGCAACATATTCTGCTTCTGTCGTACTTATAGATACTATCTTTTGTAACTGAGAGACCCAACTGACTGCAGCACTACCCAGAGTAAAAACATAACCCGTAGTGCTTCTTCTGCTGTCGATATCTCCTGCCAAATCTGAATCCACGTAGCCTTGTAACTTGATTTTCGATCCACCATAAGACAGCCCTACGTCCTTAGTACCTAACAAGTACCTAAGGATCCACTTCACAACTTCCCAATGTTCCTTCCCGGGGTTGTTCATGAACCTGCTAACAACTCTCACTACTTGAGCAATGTCTGGACTCGTGCTCACCATAGCATACATGAGACTCCCAATAGCTGACGCGTATGAGACTTTAGCCATGTAGTCCTGTTCCTCCTCCTGCGTCTTGCACCTTGCTCCTTAGATAGCTTGAAGTGGTTGGCTAATGGGGTGCTAACCGGCTTAGCACCTCCCATATTGAATCGATCAAGTACCTTGGTTATGTACTCTGCCTGTGACAAAACTAATTTCTTGTTTTTGTTTCCTGTCATGCTTTATCCTCATGCCTAGGATTTGTTTTGCAGCTCCTAAATACTTCATAGCAAATTCTCTAGACAATTGTCTTTTGAGATCCGAGATATCCTCCATGCTTGAGCCAGCCACAAGCATATCATCAACGTACAGAAGAAGGATGATGTATGACGTATCAAACTTCTTCAAGTAACAACAGTGGTCTGCATGACATCTCCTAAAACCGTTTTCCGACATGAAACTATCGAACTTCCACTGCCTCGGGGCCTGCTTCAGGCCATATAGACTCTTCTTTAGTCTGCACACCTTGTTCTCATTACCTGGTGCCACGTATCCTGTCGGCTGATGCATATATATTACTTCTCTTCAATCCCCATAAAGAAAGCCTGTCTTAACATCTAGCTGTTCTAGATGTAAGTCCTCTGAAGCCACTATACTCAAGACCATGCGAATCGTAGACATTTTCACTACCGGTGAAAATATTTCAGTGAAATCGATACCTGCCTTTTGTTGAAACCCTTTCACAACCAATCTGGCCTTGTACCGTTTCGAACCATCGTGCTCCTTCTGTCTGTAAACCCACTTGTTATGAAGAGCTTTCTTACCCTTGGGTAGAGTGACTAGCTCTCATGTACGATTAGACTCAAGAGAGTCCATCTCATCATCCATGGCCTGCTCCCACTTAACCCGTATATCTGACTGTAACGCCTCTTCAAAACACTCTGGCTCACCATTATCTGTCAGTAGTAGATAATGTAAGGAGGGTGAGTATCGGACTGTGGGTCTCCTCTCCTGAGTAGACCTCCTCACAACTGGTGTATGCGGCTCTGCCTCATCCTGTGGCACTGTAACACCCATGTCGGTAACTCTTCCAACTCTATGAATTCCTTTTTTTCGGCCTTATTTTCCTGCACACTGTCCTTATGCATCACTTTTTCATTAAAGACTACATCCTTGCTTCTGATGATTTTTCTGTTTTCTGCATCCCAGAACCTGTAGCCAAAATCATGTTACCCATAGCCTATAAACGTGCACCTCCTGGACTTCGCATCCAGCTTGTTTCTGTGCTCTGCATCAATGTGAACATATGAAGTGCAATCGAACACTCTGAGATGTGCAAGGTTCACTTCTTTCCTAGTCCACGCTTCTTCTGGTAGCCCACCATCCAATGGTGCTGAGGGACTTCTATTGATGAGATATGCGATAGTATTCACAGCATCTGCCCAAAAGGTCTTGGGCAACCCTGCATGTAATCTCATGCTCCTGGCGTGCTCAAGGATGGTCCTGTTAATGCGCTCACCACACACCATTCTGCTGTGGTGTCCCTGGAATTGTTTTCTGATGTTTGATTCCATTTGCTGCACAATACTCCTCAAACCTCTTATCATAATACTCTCCCCCATTGTCAGATCTGAGACACTTTACTGTTTTACCTGTCTCATTTTCTACCATAACTTTCCACTTCTTTAATACATCAAAGACATCAGATTTATGTTTTAAGAAGTAGACCCACAGTTTTCTACTAGCATCATCAATAAAGGTAACAAAATAATGTGAGCCACCAAGAGATAATACCTGTGCCGGTCCCCACATATCAGTGTGTACAAGCTCCAACAGATGTGTCTTTGGAGCGCGTCCCGTCTTCTTGAAGCTTACTCTCTTCTGCTTGCCATACACGCAGTCCTCGCAGAATTCCAAGTCAATAGACTTCAGCCCTGGTAGCTTCCCTTTTGATAATAACACTTTCATCCCTTTCTCACTCATATATCCCAGCCTCTGATGCCATAACTGCCCATTCACTCCAGTTGATGCGACTGCGAGTGAACTATACGATCCTGAAGTCACGTACAAAGTACCTTCCTTTTTGCCTCGAGATATTACCAAGGCACCTTTTGTGATCTTCCAGGAGTCACTGGTGAATGTCGTCACATAACCGGTATTAGCCAACTGTCCCACTGAGATCAGATTACGTTTCAAACTCGGCACATGTCTGACATCCTTCAATTTTAAGACCGTTCCGTCTTTCTGATTTACATGAACATCATCTCCCTGTCCAACAATATTGCACGGCTCATCATCACCCAGGTAGACTCTCCCAAAGTCACCTGACACATAATCACGCAGAACTTCCTTACACAAAGTAGCATGAAACGAAGCACCCGAGTCTATAACCCAAGACTCATTCCTCGCATCAAGAGACAAGATCAACGCCTCTGTGTCGCTCTCCTCAGACAGATTCACTGAATCTTTCCCACCTTGAGAGCTTCCTTCTTGTTTCTTTAGCGCCCTGCAATCACGTTTCATGTGCCCCTTCTTGCCGCAATGCCAACACCCGTCTTTGTCTTTTGGTCCCTTGGACTTATTCCTTGACTTAGAACGCCCGTGTTTATTGCCTCCTTTGTTCAGTGATCTTCCTCTTCCTTCAACGTTTAGAGCATTCCCTGAATCCCCTGAAACTCCTGATGCCTTCCTTCTAGATTTTTCGCTGAGAATTAGACCGGCCACATCATCAAATTTCAGCTTTGTCGATCCTGAAGAATTGCTCACAGCAATCACCAAACCATCCTAACTGTCTGGCAAACTGAATAAGATCAATAACGCCCTGATCTCATCCTCAAAAGCAATGCCAACGGATTATTCCAACTGGCTCATGACTGTATTGAACTCGTTTAGATGTTCAGCTACGCTCCCACCATCTGACATCTTCATGTTGAATAGCTGTTTCATAAGATGAACCTTGTTGGATGCTGAGGGCTTTTCATACATGGTGGCTAGGGCTTCCATTAATTCTTTTGTCGTTTTTACCTTGGATATATTGAAGGCGACGCTCTTAGACAAAGAGAGTCGGATCGTTCCTAAAGCCTTCCTATCCAGTAAAAACCATTCATCATCTGTCAACTTTTCTGGTTTCTTCTCTTTTCCTCCTAAGGAATATAGAGGTCCTTCTGATACAGATAATCCTCCATCTGCATCTTCCAGAAGGCAAAGTTTGAACCATCAAATTTCTCAATTCTAGTTTTCCCATCTTCTGCCATCGCTCCAATAGAACTAAACCAATAGCTTTGATACCAGTTGTTGCGCAGGACGCCAACAACGCAGTGAGCCTAGATCCAATCTAAGGCCTCACCCACAAACGATAGACAGAAAGAAATATAAACTAGAAATAGATCAAAGCAATCCAAAACAAACCACAAGACAAGATATATGTGGAAAAACCCCAAACTAGGGTAAAAAACCACGGATGCAAAATTCCACTATGAAGAGAAACGAAGATTACAAGGCAATATACTAACCTCTCCTTTGGAAGTACAGAGAAAATCCTTTGCCCACACCTCAGAATAATTTTCTAAAATTCACCTTAACCTAGAATAGCCTTAGGGACCCCAATTTATAGTTTTGGCAACTTCCCTTTCCGCATCCCAGTTGCGAAAGGACTTGCGACACGAAATCCGTGAAACTCCTTTTGCATCCCAGTTGCGAAAGGACTTGCGACACGAAATCCGCGAAACTCTTTTCGCATCCCAGTTGCGAAAGGACTTGCGACACGAAATCCGCGCAACCTCGACTGGTCGTGGGCGGACCCAGATGTGGCTCCACTTCTCAACAAATGATACTATCATTTTAGTATCTCGAGATTTTTTCAAAATCTCATTATGTTTCGGCTATATTCGCAATTTTATCGCGAAATTAGCATAAAGTTATGGCATTTTTTAGTGAATTTTTTGTTATTCCATAATATAAGTATCTAAAATCGTGAAATTATTTATCAAGTTTTGATTAAACGAGAATGCTCCATTGCACTTAGAGCACTTATAAAGTTTATTTATTTATTTATTTTATTTATTTATTTATTTTTTAATTTAAATTTTTAACACGCACACACACACCCCACACACTGACGCTGGTGGAATTTCACCACCTATGGGTACTCCAACCCTTGACCGGGAGTTGAAACTCCTGAGAGTCTACCACCCGGGCAAGAGTAAGGATAGTGTTCTTAGTTACATTGGTTTACTTGGATGGTCCAATTAATTGGTCTGAACTATCCATTAAGTTTAAAACACATTTTATAGGCCACCATGCAAAATATCAGACTGATTAGATGATTCAACCGATCTTCAATTTGGCCTTATTTTCCATAGCCATACTTTCCACAAGCCTGATCTTTCACATGTGGCAATTTTTTTAGTAGTACGCTGACGATGTAAGATTATAATGATTGGGATGTGTCTCTTCCAAATAAAAAAAGAAGCCAGAAGTGACGCACATTTTTTTCAGAATTGTACTTTATACAAAAAGAAAAAAAAAAAGAAACAGAAAGCTGTCAATGAACTTTTATGAAATGGTTTCACCCGCCCGCAAGTAAAATATAAAATGCAAGTGATAGAGATTGGGGAATAAAAAAATCATCCATCCACATGTGCCTTCACTGGAGACACAAGTAGATACTGTATATAGGATTAATTACCTTTGTGTAAGGACTACATCCACTTAATCCAGCTGATCCAAAACAAGTGTGGGGCATAAAACAAGTACGGTTGAGATGAGCAGAACCGCCATTAAAAAATAATAATTTTGAATTGCATGGTGCGCACCATTTTTTATAAATACGTACCATCAAATAAATTCATGTGATACGAACCACCAGATAATGACCACATTAATAATCAGGACAGTCCAAAATTGTGGGAGGCCACAAACATGATTTTAGCACTGGTGTATGATTTTACAGGGTGTGAGCGACCTGTATTTTAGTTGAGTCTATATTCGTGGATAGAATGTGAACTTGAGGAGGATCAACTTTTGTATGGATTAGATGGGGACTCTAAGTCAAGGTGATCCCATACATGACGTAGCACAATAAATTTACTCTGCAACAAATGTAGAGATGTTCTATAGTACTCGGTTTCGATAGTGACCTCTCGGGTACCGATGTTGTTGCTAGAATAGCCCTGTGTGCCCCACTATGATGTTTTTTTTTTTTTTTTTAAAATTTAAAAAATTCATGTTGTCCCTCCATTTTTCTAGCTCATTTTAGGACACTTGGACAAAAATGAGGCAGATCAAAATCTAAGGCGGACCACACCACAGGAAAGCTTATCAACGCCAACCATTAAAAAATAAAAATAAAAAAATCTTATGGGCCACAAAAGTTTTGGTTCAAACTCACTTGTGTTTTCCCTTCATCCACGTTTTATGCGACCTTACCAACAGGTTGGACGGGAGTCAAATATGACAGTGGGTTTTAGAAAGTTTTTAATTGTCAGCATTCGATGACCACCTGCGATTTGAATCTGGTTCAAATTTTTCAGAAAAATGCCTAAAAAGATCTTGCGAAAACGGACGGAGGAAGTGGATATAGAATGAATTTATCAAGGTGGGCTCCACAGTCATGGCCTAGCCCAACCAAGTGTTTCAACTGTGGGCGTGGGGTATTGTTCGGTCTGGCATTTTGAAAATACACGAACGCAGCACAGGGAAGTAGATTGTATGGTGTGCACGTCACTAAGTTCTGTCGGTCCCACCATGATGTATGCATTATATCCACGTAGGCTTCAATGACTTGAATAGGGTTGTGATGTAGAGCGGGTCGTGGACATTTTCATAGCTAAGAAGGATCAGAAAAGGCCTGGTCGACGACAGGGTTGTGATGTAGAGAGGGTTATGGACACTTTCATGGCTAAGATGGATAAAAAAAGGCCCGGTCGACAACAGAAGTGATCTCGACTGTCGGAACTTAAAAGGACGTATCTCGCAAACTGGAATGAGCCATCGGACGTACCATATATGATTTTGGGGTAGGACGAACTACTTTAGCCACCCAACCGTGATATGCCAGGTTTTCCATGCCGAATTTTTGAAATACTATCAGATCGATGGTCAAAATCCTGTTTTAGTTTTGTTTTTACTATTTATATTAAGTTTTAGTTTGATTACAACTCTTCATCCGATGGGCTTTAGGAGTTGCGCCCAACATGAAAAGTGCTTAGAATAATTAAGAGAACATCATGGTTCGGCCAAATAGGACGCTTACTAATTTTGGCCGAAAACCATGGGCACTAGTAGGAATCACGACATCTATAAATAATAACTTTACTATTTATAGTAAGTCACGTTTTATAGGAGTTTTAGTTGTAGCTTAATTCCGAAACTTCTCCCTAGGGTTCATAGCCTTATTTAAAAAGTTGTAATCTCATTTTTCATCATCACTAAAATTATTTTGAATATTTTAAAATTATTTTTATTTTCTTTTTCTCATGAATTCAAGGCTTCTCAGTGAGGAGTCTAGAGAAGTTCTATGAATTTGGAACAATTATCCCCTCGAGGAGGAAGGTGTTCGACCTCACATCCTTCCCTACGTCAGGTTCTAATTTTTTCCTTTTTAACTTTTGCTAAAAATAATTCAATATTTTTATTCCGAGTTTTAAAGTCTGAATTTCATTTATACACATTTGATGAGTACTGCACTTGACAAGTGCAAGTGATTATAGGCTGAGCAGGCTAGTCATGGGCACTTAAACCATTGTCAGGGTTAGTCATGAGCAATGCTTCTAATATTTGTTAACAGCTTGGGTTGGAAGAGAGGATTTTGTGCTGCCATTGTTCAACATTAAGCCCAGCTTAGCTTAGCATGTTCACTACCAAAAAAACAGGGCAACGTCGACGGCTAAAAATAGTTGGCAATGACCTTCCCTGACGGCTTTTAGCCGTTGGACGATCCATCGGGAAAGAGAACGTCGGTGTTGCTCGCTGACGGATTTAAAGCGTCTGCATCTTCGACGGCTAAAACCGTCGGCGATTCCGTTGATGTATGGACTACCTCATTCTACAGTTGGTGGTGTATGGACTACATCCACTCAATTCGTAGGGTGCACTCTCTCATTATACAGTTGGAGCTTAGAAATCTAGCCAATCCAAAGGCGGGACATAAAATTGGTGCAATTGAGATGAGCACAACCACCATAAAAAACTTTTGAATAACGAGGTACCGTCCATTTATATATATATATATATATATATATATATATAATATATATATATATATATATATATATATATACACACACACACACACCATCCAAACTATTCATGAGATACAAACCGATAGAACAACGAACACATTAATAATCAGGATATTCTAGAATTGTGGTGGGCCACACATAATTTTAAAGCCTTTGCATGATTTTAAAAGGTGTGGCTGACCTGTGTTTTAGATTGGCCTGATTTTTTGAATAGAATGAACTTTAGGGTGATCAACTTATGGATGGAGTAGATGTCAACTCTACATAAAGGTGATCTCATCCTAATCGATTCAGAAATTCTAGACCGATAAATTGTGTATGAATAAACTCAATAATTTTCTTATGATTCATTCCTAACATCGACTTTTCTTCTACCAATTTGGTGAAATAATTGGTTGCCACAATAATGAAACTATGTCCCTCAAATGATGGAGGGTAAATCTGTAAATGCTATTGTCTCATGCTCTTTTGGTTGTCAATTTTGTTGTGCCAAAACCTCTATCTGTGTGTCTTGTGTTTGTATGTTGATATATATATGATTCAAGACGACATCACAATGGTTTGAGACATGTACGGTGCTCTGCTTCAAGAAATGCAAGGTTATGTATTTTGTCATCTTCTGTAAGCATCAATGTTTAGAGCTACATCTATAAGAAGAGTGTTTGTTCAAGATTCAAGTGCATTTCAAGACTCAAGTGCAACTCAAGTTGAAGGTTAAATTCAAGCTGTAGAAGATCTCAAGATTAAGCTACATCAAGTAGAGATCTCAAGCTTCAAAGGTTACCCATCATTTGAAAGAATGAAGCTCAATGTTTATACTTCATGTCCCAAGTATGATAGACCTTAGTTTGACCTTAGGGTAAATCATTTTGTATATATAATTCAAGATGAATCTTTTTACATGAAGTTGGTCTGTTCTAAGACTAGTCCTGGACCTTGTTCGACTAGTCCTAACACTGGTTCGACCAGTCCAAGAAATTCCACGACCAGTCCTAAGTTGTTGAAGATTTTCGGATTTTTTTTGTTATTGTACGATCAGTCGTGGAGACTGTTCGACTAGTCGTAGGAATGGTCACGACTCGTCCTTCGACCAGTCCTGGTTCTTCGACTCAAACTCTGTTGAGGGTCAAATATTGCATATCAGACCCTAGTTACTACTTGGATTTATGAACATAATATTATTAAAGGCCGACTTAATCGTGTTTATGCTGCAGGTTGAATTCAGGAGCTTTGATTGTAAAAGAGCACTAAACGTGTGGATTTGACGCTCTGAAGCTACCAAGGCAAGGGACGGATTCCAGGGAACCAAATTCACATGCCAGGGATCCGAGGAAATCGAGCCGTTCACTTTTAAAATGGCCTGAAAGTCGTCCAGAACGCAAGATCACAGAGTTCCCACCATCCGTTCAGCTTGAAACTTCATATGTGGACTGAAGACCATAATTTAACCGTACACGTAAAAAATCAGCCATTGGATCATTTTGGAAATGGTCCAACGGGCAGATCAGCCCCTTAAATCCTTAAGTGGGGCCCACCGGATATCTAGATCTGCCTCAATTTCGGTCTCAACTCATTAAATGAGCTGAGGAAATGAATGGACGGAATGGATTTCACACAAACACCATTGTGGGACCAACACATGCAATGCATGTGTACAACGCATGCAAGACCGAATTGCACACAAACTTGTGGAAACGGTCAGCAACCGCTGACCCGTGAACTCATCAAAAAAAAAAAAAACAGAAATCTCTGTTTTCCTTCCTTCAACAGCGTCCGCACGGACGATGTGCGATTTCGGTAATGGGCCCCACTCATCATATGGATCGGTGATCTGAACCGTCCATGCACTCCAAAATGGGGGCTTGATCATAACCACGGTGGACGTTTGGCCCCAGGCAAGCGGTTGTGCATTTTCAGTCGGTAAACACCGGATGAACGGTGGAGTAAACTATTGTGTGGACCACACCGAAGTAACGCCAAAAACACCCCTTCCTGGGTGGTTTTTCGTCCTGAAAACAATGGACGGTTTGGATTTCCAAAGAAAAGACGTCCGTGGCCCCCACCAGCGCCACAGCGACGAGCATTCATAGACCCTGTTCATGCAAACCGATCACTGAGAACGGTTTTGTGATTCCGATCACGTTCGGAACGGTAATCCAAACCGTTCAATGGGTCTCTGATCAAAGATAACCTCCAGGGACGAAGACCGATCCTTTGCAACATGCTGGGTCAAAGAGATCTGATCGTTGGTCTCTTTCTCGGCCAACATACGCAGGTCAGTTCCCTGCGTTAAAACAGGGAATGCGGAGGCAAGTCGATGGGCCATCATCATGGACCGCTAGCTCAATCTGAGTTGTCCAGTCGAATTGTATGCAGGTCCTGATCAAGAACTTATGGTTCTTGGTATGAAGAAGGGCAAAAGGAGGTTGAAAAATACTGGATGGTAGAGTTGCTGCCACAAGATCAAATGGGCAGGCCACGTTATCAAAGATTTGAAACCGACCAGGTTTGATCAGATTTTCAAGGAAAAGCTGATGGACGGAGTGGATTCCGTCGACACTGAATGAAGTGGGCCCCACCAGCACTTCAGCGCAAGTCAGTCCTCAAGCACTGACTAACTGCGGTTGCGTAAAGGTATGCGGAATAACTTTTATACTCTAACCGACTCCAACTGGGTCAGGGCTCTCCACCGACTGCCAGGAGTTCTATAAAGAAGGAGGAAAAACATCATCAGTTGGAGACGGCTGGGAGACAGCAGCTTGACAAGGAGCAGGGACAGAGCAGTGTTTTTATTTTATTTTTTATTTTCTTTTTCTTTTATTTTGTTTTTGGTTTAAGAGATCTAGCCCATCCATGGCGGGCTAACCTCTTAGCTAGGGCTAAGAGGTGAAGCTTGTAGTGAGATGGGGGATTTTATTCATTGCCTTTAAGTTGATTTCAATTCATGAACTGAATTTATTTTTTTAATTAAAGGAATACTTTCAGTTTTTAATGGTGTATTGTGACTGAAATTACAATAGATCTGCAATGGCTTTGAGTATTTCTTTTCCTTTTTATGTGTCTGACGTCAGGAAGCCCTGTTGTTCACCATTGTCTCCTGGGCATGGTAGGATGTCGGTACCCTTCCTAACCTTCATGACATGATTAATTGGTTGGTAATTAGTTTAATTCTGTTGTTTGCTTTGTCTCCTGGGCATGGTTTGGTGATGGGATCCATTCTAATTCATACACCTTTAATCTCTTTAAAATTATATCAATGTCAGTTCAGTTAATTTCCATGATTCGTGAAGCACGCATAAGATCTCCCTGATCTCTACAAGTGGATCCTCTGAATCCCTAGTCTCCCTTCCTCTGAATTTCTTAAAGTTTTACATTACTATTTCACTATTATTCCTCAAATCACAATTGGTTTAGATTTTGTCTTAGCCTAGTTCTAGATCTGGTTAGTTTCAGATAACGTACAGGTTTCAGTCCCTGTGGATTTGACCTCGGTCTTACCGAGTTTATTACTACATCACAACCCTGCACTTGGGGAGTGAACAAGTTTTTTGCGCCGTTGCCGGGGAAAGAAGGCTACGTAATTTGAAATTAGTTGGTTTTAGAATTAGATTAAGATTAGGATTTTACTAACTTTTGTTTTAGATTTTTTTTATTTTTTTTATTTGATTTCTAGAACTAACCTGTTTCCTCTTTTGTAGGATTCTTAGATAGAAACTTCTAAATTGGTAATCCCTTCCTAATTTTTCTACTTTTTCTTTTTCTAGAATTAGGATTTTAGTTTTAGAAATTTTCTTATTTTAGGTTTCCTTTTTAAAAACTAATTTTTATTTCTATCTTAGAATTTTCTAACTTTAAAATTTTTTATTTTTAGGAACTAATTTCTTTTGTTTTGTTTTGCAGGATCTTAACATAGGAATTGCTAATCTGGTAACTTCGTTTCAACTTCCCCTCCTTTTACTTTCCATGCTGCTATAGGATTTTTATTTTATTTTAGGAGTAAACTCAGAGTTAGGGTTTCACCATGTATATGCACGAGTGGGAACGTCAGTATGCTGAGAAGAATAACCTATATTGGGATGATGATTATGATAGAAATCAACCAATGTCTCAAAACTATTTTGAAACTATCATCGAGAACCGACCGGAATATAAATCCACCGGTTAAGAAGTCCTTACGTGATCATATGCAGGAGAACAATTACACACCCCACGGATTAACAAGACAGTACGTGAATGTTGGGGTTATCATAACTATGAGAGTAAGAATTATTATCACTCATCTGAGAAAAAGAAAACAATGCGTGATTATATTATGAGTGATAATATGTATTACCAACCGTCAGATTCTCCCACACATGATCCGTATGACTCTAATCAGTGGAACCATCAATGTCGGAAAGATGAACCAACAACATGTTACAGTGATAATTCTCTTGGATCCCCTACTTTTGAGAACCAACCAGAAGCGATCCAAGAAGATTCATGTTTTAATCTAGAACAATTTAACCAGCATGTTGCGAAAATGATGAAATCATTAGAGGCAATTGAATCGCACCTCAATAAGAGGAACAGGGCTAGTTCACCCCAGTTGCAACCCAGTCCAGAAATACAATGCAATCCTAACTTGCTTTTAGAGAATTCTGGAATTTGGAATGAAGAGTTGAATTGTGCTAATAAGCATATGGTTCAATTCCCCGATGAGTCGATCTCAATGACTGTTCAAAAGAATGGGGAAGAGACATGGTTGTCTTTCAAATACAGTGATGATGACACACCTTCCTTACTTGACACACATGAATTTAATGATGAGGTAGAGGTTAGTTCATTCGAACCTCAACCGAATTTAGGAATAGATTGTGAGGAAAGCGATCCCATCTCAAGTGTGTACTGCACTGAATTGGAAGCTGAGAAGTATTGGGATGAGATTCATGAGAGCACAACGCAAGTTTCACTGGAATCAACTTCAATTATGGTCCAGGAAGGTGATCATGAGGCACAAGAAGTTCTACTCCACCTATCTGACATGGCCAATTTAAATGTGGAGGATGAACCACTTTCACCTAGACCTTCCAACCTTCGTGAGGCATGCTTAGACTACTCCCCTGAATTGAATGATGATATGATTCGGGAGATGGACGAGCAGCTCGATATGACTCTGAAAGTTGAAACCACTCAGTCGAGGCCACCATATGAGTTATACACTTATGATGATGATCAATGCCTCTTCTGAATAGTTTCAATGAATCAAGTGATAACATCGATGCTTCCCCTATTGATTTTCAATCTGTCTGTGTTGGACTGGAACAAGAGAGCATACATCCGTCCACTGTCAAGGATGATGAATTCCTTGGTACGAGCTCCAATGTGGAAAATAAGTCACACTCAGTTGAACTTCCCAACTCTTGGGATTGCTTGGTACACTTTACAGATTCAAATGATCCCATGTTAAAAGATAAAGTGGATGCCTTGCAAGACGACATCTTGGTAGACATCACTGATCGAGAGAACCCTTATTCTGCAGCCCCTTCTTCCCATGATCCTAAATGTCTACCATTACGGGAGGAAGAGCTAAAAATTGAACCGAAGTCTGATATTTCAGAATGTGTTGAGACTACACCACTTCTTGAAAATTTTTCTCAATTTGATCTACTTGTAGTCTCTGATTCACCATGGGATACTAACGTTGAAACTTCTTCTGTCACAGGTGAATCATACATACTCTGGTTACCTCAAGCAATGCAATGGAAAATTTCTTATGAGGTACATCAGTCTCTCTGGAAAGTCATGCTCCAGGGCACCCAAGCCTTTTGCAAAAAGGGCTTTTGGATGATCTTGTTAAGGAGCTTACTGAGGAACTTATCAAGATACTGGCCAGAAGATGAACCTTGTAGCATGAGTAGTTAGTTCAATGTTTGTGGGTAACATTGCTGTAAACCCTCACGAGACTACAACTCGTCCACTAGGGGCAACCTAGGGGTTTAAAGGCTTGTTGCATGCGCTAAATGCAATCGAGAGCACCTGCGAAAGTGGTATAGATAGGATTTTATTTTATTTTGTTAGTTTTGTGTTCTCGTGCTGATTGGATTCCATGCTGCCTACACTTGGAATGTCTCTCTGGACTCGTTACCCAGGTACTATCTTCCCATTACTTCTCATTTACTTTCGTTGTCCCATGTGCATTGCATGCTTACATATTTTACATTGAGGACAATGTAGATTTTAGGTTGGGGGTGGGAGATTAGGTTTCCTAATCAGCGTTTTCTTGATCTTGAGCAAAAATTTGTGAAAATTTTTTTTTTTGTGAAAATTTTTAAATTTTTCTGAAATTTCTTGTGAATTCGAAGTGATTTTGATAGCCATATTTGATTTAGAATTTCAAGATACGTCATGTTGGTAATTTATGACTCTTGGATTCAGTGTCTGTTAGATTCCACAGTTAAGTTTGAATTGTTAATCCATGATTAGAAGTTGTAAACATTGAGTGAGTCATGATTTCACATACCACATCTCGCTTACACATTAAGATGTCAGTTTGATATTGAAGGGTTAACTTGGTAATCACTAAGCATGAAAGGAACTAGCCTGGAACATTTTTAGTCTTTAACATTTTTAGTCTTTAAAAAAAAAAAATAATAATAATAAAAATAATACCTTTGAAAAAGGTTGGGCGAATAATCTTCACCAGAGGTTTGCTCCTGTAGGTGAGGATTTGATTCCCCATGCATGATATGAGAAAAAAGGTTGGGTGTATAGTCTTCACCATAGGTTTGCTCCCTGTAGGTGAGGATTTAATTCCCCTTCTTATATTACTTTTATTGGAAAAATCAAAAGCTGAAGGAATGAAAAGAAAAACTGTAAGGCAAATTCCGGTTTAGCTTGTCCTAAATGCTCTTTTGATCATCAATGTTATCATGGAAATTGACGATTGAATCTTAATGTCGATAAGCCGAGATTACACTATACACCTATGGAACTCAATGTTTAGAATTTTTCTAATTGATAGACTACTACTTTGACTTGATTATGAAGTTTACCATGCACTTGAGTCCAAGAGAAAGTAATACCCAACACTCATGCATCTTAGAATTCTAGGATTTGGATGGTTGTTCAAATATCACTCGAATTTATAGAAATCGACCTCAATTCTCAATGTATTTTTCATACTTTGCTCGGGACTAGCAAAATGCTGGTTGGGGGTTGTGTTGAGGGTCAAATATTGCATATCAGACCCTAGTTACTACTTGGATTTATGAACATAATATTATTAAAGGCCGACTTAATCGTGTTTATGCTGCAGGTTGAATTCAGGAGCTTTGATTGTAAAAGAGCACTAAACGTGTGGATTTGACGCTCTGAAGCTACCAAGGCAAGGGACGGATTCCAGGGAACCGAATTCACACGCCAGGGATCCGAGGAAATCGAGCCGTTCACTTTTAAAATGGCCTGAAAGTCGTCCAGAACGCAAGATCACAGAGTTCCCACCATCCGTTCGGCTTGAAACTTCATATGTGGACTGAAGACCATAATTTAACCGTACACGTAAAAAATCAGCCATTGGATCGTTTTGGAAATGGTCCAACGGGCAGATCAGCCCCTTAAGTGGGGCCCACCGGATATCTAGATCTGCCTCAATTTCGGTCTCAACTCATTAAATGAGCTGAGGAAATGAATGGACAGAATGGATTTCACACAAACACCATTGTGGGACCAACACATGCAATGCATGTGTACAACGCATGCAAGACCGAATTGCACACAAACTTGTGGAAACGGTCAGCAACCGCTGACCCGTGAACTCATCAAAAAAAAAAAAAACAGAAATCTCTGTTTTCCTTCCTTCAACAGCGTCCGCACGGACGATGTGCGATTTCGGTAATGGGCCCCACTCATCATATGGATCGGTGATCTGAACCGTCCATGCACTCCAAAATGGGGGCTTGATCATAACCACGGTGGACGTTTGGCCCCAGGCAAGCGGTTGTGCATTTTCAGTCGGTAAACACCGGATGAACGGTGGAGTAAACTATTGTGTGGACCACACAAGAAGTAACGCCAAAAACACCCCTTCCTGGGTGGTTTTTCGTCCTGAAAACAATGGACGGTTTGGATTTCCAAAGAAAAGACGTCCGTGGCCCCCACCAGCGCCACAGCGACGAGCATTCATAGACCCTGTTCATGCAAACCGATCACTGAGAACGGTTTTGCGATTTCGATCACGTTCGGAACGGTAATCCAAACCGTTCAATGGGTCTCTGATCAAAGATAACCTCCAGGGACGAAGACCGATCCTTTGCAACATGCTGGGTCAAAGAGATCTGATCGTTGGTCTCTTTCTCGGCCAACATACGCAGGTCAGTTCCCTGCGTTAAAACAGGGAATGCGGAGGCAAGTCGATGGGCCATCATCATGGACCGCTAGCTCAATCTGAGTTGTCCAGTCGAATTGTATGCAGGTCCTGATCAAGAACTTATGGTTCTTGGTATGAAGAAGGGCAAAAGGAGGTTGAAAATATACTGGATGGTAGAGTTGCTGCCACAAGATCAAATGGGCAGGCCACGTTATCAAAGATTTGAAACCGACCAGGTTTGATCAGATTTTCAAGGAAAAGCTGATGGACGGAGTGGATTCCGTCGACACTGAATGAAGTGGGCCCCACCAGCACTTCAGCGCAAGTCAGTCCTCAAGCACCGACTAACTGCGGCTGCGTAAAGGTATGCGGAATAACTTTTATACTCTAACCGACTCCAACTGGGTCAGGGCTCTCCACCGACTGCCAGGAGTTCTATAAAGAAGGAGGAAAAACATCATCAGCTGGAGACGGCTGGGAGGCAGCAGCTTGACAAGGAGCAGGGACAGAGCAGTGTTTATTTTTATTTTATTTTCGTTTTCTTTTATTTTGTTTTTGGTTTAAGAGATCTAGCCCATCCATAGCGGGCTATACCTCTTAGCTAGGGCTAAGAGGTGAAGCTTGTAGTGAGATGGGGGATTTTATTCATTGCCTTTAAGTTGATTTCAATTCATGAACTGAATTTATTTTTTTAATTAAAGGAATACTTTCAGTTTTTAATGGTGTATTGTGACTGAAATTATAATAGATCTGCAATGGCTTTGAGTATTTCTTTTCCTTTTTATGTGTCTGACGTCAGGAAGCCCTGTTGTTCACCATTGTCTCCTGGGCATGGTAGGATGTCGGTACCCTTCCTAACCTTCATGACATGATTAATTGGTTGGTAATTAGTTTAATTCTGTTGTTTGCTTTGTCTCCTGGGCATGGTTTGGTGATGGGATCCATTCTAATTCATACACCTTTAATCTCTTTAAAATTATATCAATGTCAGTTCAGTTAATTTCCATGATTCGTGAAGCACGCATAAGATCTCCCTGATCTCTACAAGTGGATCCTCTGAATCCCTAGTCTCCCTTCCTCTGAATTTCTTAAAGTTTTACATTACTATTTCACCATTATTCCTCAAATCACAATTGGTTTAGATTTTGTCTTAGCCTAGTTCTAGATCTGGTTAGTTTCAGATAACGTACAGGTTTCAGTCCCTGTGGATTCGACCTCGGTCTTACCGAGTTTATTACTACATCACAACCCTGCACTTGGGGAGTGAACAAACTCCAGCGACTAATCTTTGTGTCTCACGACTAGTCATGGGTGGTTCACGACCAGTCGTAGAGTACACAGGACCAGTCGTGGACTATCTTCAACAAGTTGTGGAACGGTTTTTTCAGATCGCGCTTAAAAATTCAAAACGCAGTTCGTCCTATGACCAATCGTGGTTGCCATACGACCAGTCGTAGATGTGATTTTTGCAACTATAAATTGAGCACGAATTTCAGAGTTTTTCATTGATTATTTTGAGAAAATTCAAGCCTCCACTCTGAGATAAGTTAGTGTCATTTTAAGCTACTCTGTTCATATTTAATATTCTCTTTTGTTAACTTATTTATATTTGATTTTATTCATATATTTCAATCTTATTTGAAAAAGAGGAATTGTTGTATTCCTTCTTCTTGGAATCAAAATCAAATAGAGCTACGCCCAATTTGGTTTAATTTAAAATCAATTAGAACATAGAACTATTTCTTAAGTGAGTATTAGACATTGAAAGTTGATTTGAACTTCTACTCTGATTGGTTCTACCGAGCTGCTACAAAAGAAGAAATCCAAGTATTTTACATTTATTGTAAATTCCATTATTTTGGTTTTGTTTGAGATTCGCCAGAAAAATCTCATTGTGTTGGTTATCTGAGGAGAGCCAGAAAACTCAGAAAGTATGGGTTTTTGGATTCTGTAAGCCCAAGTTAAAAAGACATAATTGTGAAGGTTTTAGGTGAACCTGTGAAACCTATTTTCATAGTGAACGCTGATATCCCCTGTGTGAGGATATTAGGAGTGGAGTAGCAAGCTGTATGGTTGTTGTTTAACAGTTGGTGAACACACAGGCGAACCTACTATATCTCGGTGTGTTTTGTGATTTGAATGTTCTTTTAATTTCTATATCTTTAATCATTTAGATTTGTGGAATGTATATGTGGATGTGAATGTTGTAATTTTTACATTTCAAGCACAGTGGGGAATGTTGTAATAATTTAGATGTAAATTCCTGCAATTTATTTCAATTCCTTGCTATTTATTTATTCCTCTTCGGTTTGAGTTTTTGATACAAAGACCTTTCTAGAAATAAGGTTGTCCTACCATAAACTTTGGTTTTTGGTGTAAGATTGTCCTTAGAACAACATTTGTATCAACCTCTCAAGACTAGAATTTTGAGGTTGCTTTACATTCCTATATTGTGGTTTGTTTTCTTTATTTTGTTGGCTATCTTATTTCTTATTTTCCGCTGTTAAATTTAGATTTTGGCATAGTCCTATTCACCCCTCCCCCTTTAGGACATATAGCTTGCCCTTTTCAAAATATTTCCTTTTAAATTAATATCCCATCCTTGAAATGGCCAATGTTTGATAATAGAATGCAACTCAGTCAGGGGTACATGTGGTGTCGGCCCATATTTTTTTACATGCTTCGCATCCTTAAACATATTTACCACAATCAGTAAACATGATCGGCTAGAAATACCCATAGTATCGAAGTGTAAGTCTCATCTTTCTTCCAACCCGGTGTGCTCCACATCCTTCGTACACTTTACCCAGGGCCAATATAGATTCATTCTTACTCAAACATCGCAATAACATATTATTGGCCCATTTTCGATACAACTCCTCATCGATCAATACATAGTTTACAACTGACTTCCTAATATCTCGGCCGACCTTTGTCTGTGAAGTCTAAATATATTTTGTAATTGAAACTCTCCAATAATCATCACTTGCCTTGACTAGGCAAATCTCGTTGGTTGATTCTCTTTGAAACAATGAGGGTAAGAATCTCCTTTGAACTGTTATCGTTCCTTCTTCAAATCCTTGAGTGATTTAAAGTCTTGATGATAATTGTGTCATTTCATTGGCATCAACATTACTTTCATGAGATATATGTTTTAGCATGACCTCGTCAAATCTAATTAGCAATTGTATTGCCAACAGATAATATGACTGTAAAGTGGAACATGAACAATTAAACGAACCAATGACGTAGTTTATTACTAATAACGAATTGCCAATAATCAATACTTCTTTTAATCATAAATCGCTCAAAAATCTAGACTGATTATCAAAGCCTCGTATTCAACTTGATTATTAGTACAATCAAACTCGAGTTGGAATGCAAATTCTTATTTTCTAGCAAATGGATAGAACAGAACGATCCTTACTCCTAATCCTTTGTCGATCCTTAAACTGTCAAATATTAGTTTTCAAGGTGACCGATAAACCGCATACACATTTAAGGCTTCTGAAGGAAGTTTTCCTTCTATATCTGAAGGATGATTGACTAAAAAATCTGTTATGGCCTGTCCTTTTACATTCCTCTGCGGCACATAAACCAAATTAAATTTATACAATGCAAGAATCCATTTACCAATTCGGCCATTCAAAATTGGTTGATTTAACATATATTTTATTAGATCAGTTATTTCTATTACATTGACTGTCTCAACCAACAAATAATGTCATAATTTTATAGCCATAAAGTACAATGATAAATATAACTTTTCCATAATAGAATACCATCACTCGGTATCTAACAATGTTCGACTAAGATAATATACCGCATGTTCTTTTTGTTGCGCAGCATGCCAACAACGCAGTGAGCCTAGATCCAATCTAAGGCCTCACCCACAAACGATAGACAGGAAGAAATATAAACTAGAAATAGATCAAAGCAATCCAAAACAAACCACAAGACAAGATATACGTGGAAAAACTCCAAATTAGGGTAAAAAACCACGGATGCAAAATTCTACTATGAAGAGAAACGAAGATTACAAGGCAATATACTAACCTCTCCCTTGGACGTATAGAGAAATTCCTTTGCCCACACCTCAGAATAATTTCTTAAAATTCACCTTAACCTAGAATAGCCCTAGGGACCCCAATTTATAGTTTTGGCAACTTCCCTTTCCGCATCCCAGTTGCGAAAGGACTTGCGACACGCAATCTGCGAAACTCCTTTCGCATCCCAGTTGCGAAAGGACTTGCGACACGAAATCCGCAAAACTCCTTTCGCATCCCAGTTGCGAAAGGACTTGCGACACGAAATCCGTGCAACCTCGACTGGTCGTGGGCGGCCCCAGATGTGGCTCCACTTCTTAACAATCTCCCACTCGGAGACACATCTCCATAAACCTTTGTCTTCTTCATCCGGAGTGCACCACCTCCCCGTCTTCAAGCTTGAAGACCAATCAAAGCTGAACAGAGCTTCAGCTTCTCCCTTGTGACCGCCTTGGTCCACATATCCGCAGGATTCTCACTTGTATGAATCTTCTCCAGAGCAATCGATCCATCTTCCAGTAACGAACGTATGAAGTGATATCTGATGGCAATATGCTTGGTCCTTGAATGAAAGGCTGAATTCTTAGCCAAGTGTATTGCACTCTGACTGTCATTGTACAGCTTGCAATCTGCTTGCTTCTTACCCAACTCTTCCATAAAACCTTGCATCCACACCATCTCCTTGCATAGTTCTGTAGCCGCAACATATTCTGCTTCTGTCGTACTGATAGATACTATCTTTTGTAACTGAGAGACCCAACTGACTGCAGCACTAACCAGAGTAAAAACATAACCCGTAGTGCTTCTTCTGCTGTCGATATCTCCTGCCAAATCTGAATCCACGTAGCCTTGTAACTTGATTTTCGATCCACCATAACACAACCCTACGTCCTTAGTACCTACCAAGTACCTAAGGATCCACTTTACAGCTTCCCAATGTTCCTTCCCGGGGTTGTTCATGAACCTGCTAATAACTCCCACTGCTTGAGCAATGTCTAGCCTCGTGCTCACCATAGCATACATGAGACTCCCAATAGCTGACGCGTATGAGACTTTAGCCATGTAGTCCTGTTCCTCCTGCGTCTTTGCACCTTGCTCCTTAGATAGCTTGAAGTGGTTGGCTAATGGAGTGCTAACCGGCTTAGCACCTCCCATATTGAATCGATTAAGTACCTTGGCTATGTACTCTGCCTGTGACAAAACTAATTTCTTGTTTTCCCTGTCACGCTTTATCCTCATGCCTAGGATTTATTTTACAGCTCCAAAATCCTTCATGGCAAATTCTCTAGACAATTGTCTTTTGAGATCTGAGATGTCCTTCATGCTTGAGCCAGCCACAAGCATATCATCAATGTACAAAAGAAGGATGATGTATGATGTATCAAACTTCTTCAAGTAACAACAGTGGTCTGCATGACATCTCCTAAAACCGTTTTCTGACATGAAACTATCGAACTTCTTGTACCACTACCTCGGGGCCTGCTTCAGGCCATATAGACTCTTCTTCAGTCTGCACACCTTGTTCTCATTACCTGGTGCTACGTATCTTGTCGGTTGATGCATATATATCTCTTCTTCAAGGTTCCCATGAAGAAAGGCTGTCTTAACATCTAGCTGTTCTAGATGTAAGTCTTCTGAAGCCACTATACTCAAGACCATGCGAATCGTAGACATTTTCACTACCGGTGAAAATATTTCAGTGAAATCGATGCCTACCTTTTGTTGAAACCCTTTCACAACCAATCTGGCCTTGTACCGTTTAGAACCATCATGCTCCTCCTTCAGTCTGTAAACCCACTTGTTATGAAGAGCTTTCTTACCCTTGGGTAGAGTGACTAGCTCCCATGTAGGATTAGACTCAAGAGAGTCCATCTCATCATCCATGGCCTGCTCCCACTTAACCTGTATATTTGACTGTAACGCCTCTTCAAAACACTCTGACTCACCATTATCTGTCAGTAGTAGATAATGTAAGGAGGGTGAGTATCGGACCGTGGGTCTCTTCTCCCGAGTAGACCTCATCACAACTGGTGTATGCGGCTCTGCCTCATCCTGTGGCACTGTAACACCCATGTCCGGTAACTCTTCCAACTATACGAATTCCTTTTTCTCGGCCTTATTTTCCTGCACATTGTCCTTATGCATCACTTTTTCATTGAAGACTACGTCCTTGCTTCTGATGATTTTCCTATTTTCTGCATCCCAGAACCTGTAGCCAAAATCATGCTACCCGTAGCCTATAAACATGCACCTCCTAGACTTCGCATCCAGCTTGTTTCTGTACTCTGCGTCAATGTGAACATATGAAGTGCAACCGAACACTCTGAGATGTGCAAGGTTCACTTCCTTCACAGTCCACGCTTCTTCTGATAACGCACCATCCAATGGTGCTGAGGGACTTCTATTGATGAGATATGCGGCAGTATTCACAGCATCTTCCCAAAAGGTCTTGGGCAACCCTTCATGTAACCTCATGCTCCTGGCGCGCTCAAGGATGGTTCTGTTAATGCACTCAGCCACACCATTCTGCTGTGGTGTCCCTGGAATTGTTTTCTGATGTATGATTCCATTTGCTGCACAATACTCCTCAAACCTCTTATCACAATACTCTCCCCCATTGTCAGATCTGAGACACTTTACTGCTTTACCTGTCTCATTTTCTACCATAACTTTCCACTTCTTAAATACATCAAATACATCAGATTTGTGCTTTAAGAAATAAATCCACAGTTTTCTACTGGCATCATCAATAAAGGAAACAAAATAACGTGAGCCACCAAGAGATGATACCTGTGCTGGTCCCCACACATCAGTGTGTACAAGATCCAACAGATGTGTCTTTGGAGCGCATCCCGTCTTCTTGAAGCTTACCCTCTTCTGCTTGCCATACACGCAGTCCTCGCAGAATTCCAAGTCAATAGACTTCAGCCCTGGTAGCTTCCCTTTTGACAATAGCACTTTCATCCCTTTCTCACTCATATGTCCCAGTCTCTGATGCCATAATTGCCCATTCACTCCAATTGATGTGACTGCGAGTGAACTATACGAAGTCACGTACAAAGTACATTCCTTTTTGCCTCGAGATATTACCAAGGCACCTTTTGTGATCTTCCAGGAGTCACTGGTGAATGTCGTCACATAACCGGTATCGGCCAACTGCCCCACAGAGATCAGATTACATTTTAAACTTGGTACATGTCTGACATCCTTCAATTTTAAGACCGTTCCGTCTTTCTGATCTACATGAACATCCCCCTTTCCAACAATATTGCACGACTCATCATCACCCAGGTAGACTCTCCCAAAGTCACCTGACACATAATCACGCGGAACTTCTTTACACGAAGTAGCATGAAACGAAGCACCCGAGTCTATAACCCAAGACTCATTCCTCGCATCAAGAGACAAGATCAACGCCTCTGTGTCGCTCTCCTCAGACAGATTCACTCAATCCTTCCTGCCTTGAGAGCTTCCTTCTTGTTTCTTGAGCGCCCTGCAATCACGTTTCATGTGCCCCTTCTTGCCGCAATGCCAACACCCGTCTTTGTCTTTCGGTCCATTAGACTTCTTCCTCGACTTAGAACGCCCGTGTTTATTGCCTCCTTTGTTCAGCGATCTTCCTCTTCCTTCAACGTTTAGAGCATTCCCTAAATCCCCTGAAACTCCTGATGCTTTCCTTCTAGATTCTTCGCTGGGAATTAGACCGGCCACATCATCAAATTTCAGCTTTGTCGATCCTGAAGAATTGCTCACAGCAATCACCAAACCATCCCAACTGTCTGGCAAACTGGATAAGATTAATAATGCCCTGACCTCATCCTCAAAAGCAATGCCAACGGATTCCAACTGGCTCGTGACTGTATTGAACTCGTTTAGATGTTCAGCCACGTTCCCACCATCTGACATCTTCATGTTGAATAGCTGTTTCATAAGATGAACCTTGTTGGGTGCTGAGGGCTTTTCTTATATGGTGGCTAGGGCTTCCATTAATTCTTTTGTCATTTTTATCTTGGATATATTAAAGGCGACGCTCTTAGACAAAGAGAGTCGGATCGTTCCTAAAGCCTTCCTATCCAGTAAAAACTATTCATCATCTGTCATCTTTTCTGGTTTCTTCTCTTTTCCTCCTAGAGGTCCTTCTGATACAGATAATCCTCCATCTGCATCTTCCAGAACGTAAAGTTTGAACCATCAAACTTCTCAATTCTAGTTTTTCCATCTTCCGCCATTGCTCCCAATAGAACTAAACCAATAGCTTTGATACCAGTTGTTGCGCAGGACGCCAACAACGCAGTGAGCCTAGATCCAATCTAAGGCCTCACCCACAAACGATAGACAGGAAGAAATATAAACTAGAAATAGATCAAAGCAATCCAAAACAAACCACAAGACAAGATATATGTGGAAAAACCCCAAAATAGGGTAAAAAACCACGGATGCAAAATTCCACTATGAAGAGAAACGAAGATTACAAGGCAATATACTAACCTCTCCCTTGGAAGTACAGAGAAAATCCTTTGCCCACACCTAGAATAATTTCCTAAATTTCACCTTAACCTAGAATAGCCTTAGGGACCCCAATTTATAGTTTTGACAACTTCCCTTTCCGCATCCCAGTTGCGAAAGGACTTGCGACACGAAATCTGTGAAACTCCTTTCGCATCCCAGTTGCGAAAGGACTTGCGACACGAAATCCGCAAAACTCCTTTCGCATTCCAGTTGCGAAAGGACTTGCCACACGAAATCCGCGCAACCTCGACTGGTCGTGGGCGGCCCCAGATGTGGCTCCACTTCTCAACACTTTTTGTCACCGTCATCTTCCGCCAACAACTCCAATCAATTTTAAAAGTTAAGATATACAGCATGAGCGGTCGACTCTTTACCAGTGGCATTAACACTAGTGCATTGGACAAATATTTTTAATGCGGTCAAAAGCCAACTGATGCTTTGTCTCCTACTTGAACTCATCCCCCCCCGTTTTTAATTTTATTTTTTATTTTTAAACTTAAACAAAGAAGAAAACGCATTAGTTTTACTGGATTAATTAGAAATAAATCGCCACATAAAGTTAACGTTACCAAGAAACCTTTGCAACTCATTTTGGGTTTTTATCGACTGAGTTTTTATTATTACTCATGCTTTGTGTTGATCAATCAATCTTGATTCCTCTTTGGTGATCATAAAGCTCAGAAAATTTTTGTCCGATACACTAAAAGCATATTGAAGAGGGTTTATTTTCAATTTAGTCATTAATATAAATTTATATGAATCGGCCTATCATATAATGAAAAATAGTGTATATGGCTCGTGTAGCTCCGACATTATTAAGTCCAAAAGGCATTACAACCCAGCAAAACATTCCTAAATGACTAAGAGATCTAAAAGTTATTTTTGGGACATCCTCTACTGTGATATTTATTTGATTATATCCTGAATGGCCGTCCATGAAGGACACATTTGATACCTAGCTGCCCAATAGATCAGCTGATCGACCATAGGCATGGGATACTTGTCCTTTGGTGTGACTCGATTAAAATTTCAAAAATCAATATACACTCTGAGCTTACCACTCTTCTTGATAACTGACACTATATTCGAAATTCATTTGATATATTTGATGGGTTTAATGAAACATTCTTCCAAAAGCCGTTTGATTTTTTGCGTTATCTCGGCTGTCATATGCCTAGATGGATGCTTATGTAGTCGATATTCCTCCTTCATAGGTAACCTATACTCGACCAGCTATCAGTCCAGTCCAGGCAACTCATGAGAATCCCAAGAAAAGCAATCGGCAAACTCTTTAAGTAAATTAATGAGTTCAACCCGTGTTTGGGAATCTATCAATCCGCTAATGTTTGGGATGTTGTTCTGTTCCCAAATTTATTTCTACCATAAGATCTTGAATTTGAGCCTAAGAATTATCTAATTTCTCTTTTTAATCGAGAAATGTAATTCTTGATCAATTCCCTTGGTAATTACTAAAATGAGCAACAACGACCATGTAGATTTCTATATTTATAAAAGAACTGAGCATGAATTTTTTTTTTCCATTTCTTGTAAGTTTTGTATACAGTTTGGTAGAAAATTGGAATACTTATTATAATACTTATTATTGGCCAATCCTTCACATTTATATGGTAAATCGACCTATGTTCTATGGTTGATTGATCCGTATCACCTGTAAACAATATAAAGTCAAGTCAATAGTTCATAGACAATGGATATTGCTGGTTGATCCAATTAGGATATGGCTTATAACAAACTGGAGTAGTAGTTCGTTTAAGAACTTGGCATGATACTTCCTAAAGTAGTTAAACAATTTGGTTACACTCCCAGTACTGCTGTGGAGCAACTGGAGGTAGTTCAGGGCCATCCTGATATTATTCTTTATTATACGATTGATTTCTAGATAATGGGTGCCCCCTAGGCATCCCTTGATTCCTCTCTTCATGAACTATGTTCCTATTTTCATGTTCGGGACATCTGAAATCTACTAATGGCGATGAATTTCGTATATCTTAGATATGAACATGTTCATCATATATGAAATCTATCGGTATCAATGAATTTTGCACATCCTAGATTGAAACAAGGATAAGAACAAGTGGCTGAAATGGCGGTGAAGACCGCACTAGTTGAAGAAGGAATATGCCAATATGTCCTAGAGGGGGTGAATAGGACTTTTTAAAGTTTTTATGATTTATTTAAAAATCCTACTTCACTAATCATATGAATATGCAATTATCAAGATTACTCAAATGTAACTCTACTAGCTTCCAAGCCAGGTAGAGGATTCAATCACAAACTATTCAAGATATAGAAATATGTAACTTAGTTTATGTTGGATGTGACTGTGTATTTGTGTGAGGTGTGATCAAATATATAAATATGAATGCATTGACATAAATCACACACACAGAAGAGCAATCACAAATACAGTCATTTTTATAGTGGTTTGACTACTTGTCTACTCTACTCCCGGTAACCGCACTCAACCCTTGAGTGTACCGGATTTCACTAAGGAGGTTTCACAATGGTTCACCTCAAACCTAAGGTTTTAAATCAGGTTCACCTTCAACCTTTACAATCTACACTGAGGCTGACTATTTATGCTCTTACGAGCAAGGGTCAACATAACGCACCCACTTTTAGGCACACTGGCTAAGGATCTTCCATAAGACCCTACCAGAGGTTTCTACACGGTTCACCTCAAATCCGAGGTTTCACACGGTTCACCTCAAACCCAAGATTTTACATGGTTCACCTCAAACCCAGAGTTTTACTAGTTCACTCCTAACCAGATGTTTATGCTCTCCACAGAGCAAGGGTCCACACAACGCACCCACCACGTACACTCCCGCCGGAGGCCTCCTTGAGGACTTCAAAGGGTGAGAACCACTTAAGACCCAATCCTACATAGGAATGATCACAAGTATCCTCTTAGACTTTGGATACTTACAAATAAGTTGATGAGTCCCGATAAGCGCACTGCCGAAGATCTCCTCCTTGTTGACGAAGAGACTTTTGCTCCCTTGATCCGCAACACAAAATGATATACCAGTACTTGGCTTTGGGTTGGGTGGTTATGATGGAATCCTACTCCCTAAAGGTTTTCCTATAAGGAAGATAGAGTAGTTCTTATCATCTAGGCATTCAAGGCATCCTAGCTTAACGATTTGCCATTAAGGTAGTAGATGGAGGATCCTTGAATGCGGAAGTTAATTGCCCAATCCACTCTATTGAATATCAATGATGAGGGTGGATTAGAGGATGAACTTCCTTGAGAGAAAGGGCATTGGGTATATGATTTAAGGTTAAACACTCAAAAGCTCTCTCTCAGCAACAATAGACAAGTCCTCTATATATAGGAAAAAGGTTCCAACGGATATAAAACAGTCACATTTATGACTGAGTTCGATATCATCGAGCGTATACTCTTGATAGTATCGATGGTATGCTCGATGACTTGAACTCAAAGTCATACGCTTTTGAAACCTTTTGTCAGATGGTCGATGAATCGAAACCATTGTCGATATTATCAGATTTCGAACTCCGATTCCATCGATGGTAGGTTCGATCAATTGACACTTGAAAAATGAGAGAGACTTGTCATGAAATATTTTAGGTTTTTAGGATATGATCAAGGGTCAGCCAATGTCATCGAAATTTGTATATCGATGATATCGAAGGTAGCGATGCATCGATAAATCCAATAGATTTACCAGTAAACTTGTTGGACAGTTTGTGTCCAGTTTCGATGCAATCGACTCGGCCTCGATATCATCGACATATGAATATCGATTTCCTCGAATGGCCCCCGATCAAACATAAAAACAACCTGAAATATCTGCTGAAAGAAATGCGCACCCACGGTCGATATCATCGATGGACTTCTGATCTTATCGATATTTGATTTTAGATCATATCGTAAGCGCATTGATATATCAAAGAAATTCAAAATTTTCTCAAAAAAATAGGGGCATCGGAAATCTACCTGTTGATCTTATCGAGCCACTTTCGATGGGCTCGAAATTTGAGTATCGATGGTATCGATAGGTGTATCGATACATCGATAATTCGTCCAGATATGTGTTGAAGTTGCTGGACATACTTGGTCCTCTTTCCGATCATATCGATGAAGCATCGAGGACTCGACAGCGCAAGTTGATCATATCGAGGGTGTTTCGATAAAATCGAAAAGGTGAGAAAAACTTAGAGATTTTTCTATTTTGAAAAAGTTTTCTCACCTAAAAACTCTATGCTTTTCTAACTTTTTTTAAAGGGTTTTATTCACCTAGTGTTTTGAGACATGGGATGTGAGGCTTTAAATTTACCTGTGCGAGCTTGCACACATACGGTTGAGGCAGACGCTTGAATTGATCTTCCTATCAGGCTCCGTAGACAATCTGACTCAACACTCACGTTACTTGATAAACCAGGGCACTTTCAGTGGCATGTTTCGTTATAATAGAAGTGTATGTGGCATCAGCTGAACTGGTAGTATATGTGCCCGATTTCCAACAGAACTTGCATCGGCTTGTTACTGAGGTGCAATAATTACTCTATCAACAAACAAAGCCACCAACTGATTCATGCTCTCAGTGTGGCCGACCATCCACCTATTAAAAGCCTCAGCCTAAACTCGCGAATGTTCTACCTGAATTCGCGATAGTTTTATGATGTATTAAATCTCCCTTTGCATATCAACCATCCTGACTGATATAATCTTAAGAGGTTCAACCCGGGATGTCGATGGTTTGTCTGGATTTGGAATAACAAGCACGGGAATAGGTTGGGGATGCACCTCCTCCTCATGAGTAGGAGGCTCATTAACCACAACAACAATTGCTGAAGTATTACGACCACCCCTTCGGATCATGATTCTGAATGATTACTGCACTGGAAAATATACTTGAGTCAACCAAATATAATGGCAACCAAGTAGTTGGTAGTTCCATCGGGCGTGCCAAAATATGTTGGCCACTCAGTTTATTTTTAATTATGTGGGCATGCCAAAATCGATACAGTAGCTCAATCCAAACTGATCAACTTTGACCCCCAACCGCCAAAATAATCAGATTAGTCCAATATGAACGTATATGACCAGATTCTGAGAAGATTGAACGCTTATTCAACCACTTGTAAAAGTTTAAAACGGTCAGACGATAATTGGAGGTTGGGGTTCTTCCTCCAAAGATGTGTTTCTTTGTGCCTTCCACTAGAAAGGACTTTCAAAATACCGGTGCAAATCAAATAAAAGGAAAAACTCATAATTGGTCATTAAGAGTAACTGTAAGAATGTATCTTAAAAGAACTGCTTGATATTGAATAAAGAACAAATCTAGCGTATGAGCGTATACTTGGATTAAAATTAAAGATTATAACTAAAAAATACCGCTACTTGATTGATGCTACTCTTAGGAAAAAGTCAAGATTGAAGTAAATTAAGTTTTTTACTATGCCAAAAGAGTGACAAAACAACGGACGAAGTCCGTTGTAAAATGCAGGTTAACAACAGACTTTGTTGTTGCATGGTTCATCGAAGTTTATCGATGGATGTACGTTGAAAGAAACAACGGATCATATCCACCATAAACCTAGTGCATCGCACCACAAAAAAGCGATAGATATTGTGTTGTCGTTCTAAAATTTTATGATGGATATGATCGGTCGCTACTCTTTGGATAAGCAACATGGAAATTCAGCAACGGATTTAGTCAGTCGTTTAAATTTTTGCCAAAAAAATCTAATGCATTCACTAGTTTTTGAATTTGTTGCACCTGATAAATTATTTATACATATCAAATTAATAATATGAAGGCATATATGACCATTCAAATGCGTAGATTGTAAAAACTCAGAATATGCACACATGAAAATCAAAAGATAATGCCAGTGTTCGCAATATCGATATATCGGCCGATATTATTGGTATCGCAGTCCAGCGATACAAAACCCTTTGGAAGATACTAAAAAATTGATTTTTTTTACAGAATACTTTGTGTCGATCGAAATATCGTTAAATATCATGCGATATCAACGATACTATCACTTTTATCAGGATTTTATTACTTTTTTCAAGAAATTTGCTATACAACACCTAGCGGGGCTACTGTAGCCAACTCCAGGATGTTGGGAGAGCATCATTATCCAAAAAAAAATGAAAAAAAAGAAAAGAAAAAAGAAAAACTTTCAATGGTAGATTTCGGTACCTGTGAGGAAGATCGCCCTGATCGGAAGCTGTGTTTGATGGGCCATTCGAATCGAACCCTCTGATTTGGAGAGATTTGGGCACGAAATCCTCGAAATCATCGGCATTTGGGAGAGATTTTAGGGTTCTGGCATTCCGGAACCCTCTTTGCTTCGAAAAAAAGGGCCCCAAGTCCTTACTTTCAGGAAGCAGATTGATAGGTGTATCGCACATCACTGACTTGGATTGTGTGTTGATGTCAACAAGTTATATGGGTCCCATCATGAGGTATTTGTTATATCCAAACCGTTCGTCCATTTGGTGAGCTCATTGTAAGGCTTTAGCCAAAAAATAAGACAGATCCAAAGATCAAGTGGACCACACTGAAAAAAGCAGCGGGATATTGAATGTCTACCATTGAAATCCTTCTGGGGATCACAAAAGTTTTAGATCGATATGATATTTGTTTTTCCTTTTCATCAAGGTCTTTGTGACCTCATGAACAGATTGGATGGAAAACAAACGTTATGGTGGACCCTACGAATGTTATAACGGTGAGAATCATTGTCCTCACTGCTATTTGTGGTGTGGTCCAATGGAGCTTTGGGTACGACTCATTTTTGGGCTTATGATCTAAAATCATCTCTCCAAATGGATGAACGGTGTGGATATAATAAATACATTATTGTGGGGCCCATGTAACTCTGATCTCCTTTGAACTATTTGTACAACTCGAGCTCCGCGAACGTCAACGCTCATCTTGGCGGCTTCGCATGAAGTTCCTACGCTGGAAACTTAGGTGGGGTCCATTGTGATGTTTGTGAGAAATCCATCCCGTCCATCCATTTTTTTAGCACATTTTAAGACATGGGGCAAAAAATGAGCGGATCCAAGACTTAAGTGGGCCGAAAACGTGAGGATTGAATGTCCACAGTTTAAATATTCGTGGGGCCACAAAATTTTTGAATCAGTCTAATATTTGTGTTTTCAATTCATCCAAATAGTAATGACTTTATGAACGGTATGGATGGAATGTCAACATCACTGTCGACCTAGGGAGGTTTCAACGGTAGGAATTTCCCTACCCACCTTTTACTTTAGTGCGACCCACTTGAGTCTTGGATCTTGCTCAATTTTTGTCTTACGTCTTAAAATAAGCTCACAAAATGGATGGACGGGGTAGATTTCTCACAAACATAACGGTGTGCCCCACCCTGCGAAAGGATTTAGCAGGAAATCCACATCCCATCTTGGCACGACACATACCCACACCTTGCTGGTGTGTGGTACACCAGCCAATCCACACCCTCCATCCATTTTCATAAGTCATTTTAAGGCATGAGCCCAGAAAGGTGACAAATGTAAGCTAAGTGTACCACACCATAAGAAAATGTGGTGGCAATGATGTCCACCATTAAAGCTTTTTAGGGTCCATCGTAATATTTGTTTGCCATCCAATCTATTTATAAGGTTTAACAAACCTGGATGGGAAAACATAAATATTAGCTTGATCCAAAAAATTTATAGCCCCCAAAAAGTTTAATGGTGATCATTTAATGACCACTATTTTATGTGGTGTGGTCCACATCTACTTGAAATTTGTAACCACCTCATTTTTTAGGCCAACCCTTGAAATCAGGTTGTAAAACAAATGGACGATGCGGATATGACGTGCATGCATCGAGGTGGGCCCTACTGTTTTCCACGGTAGCATTAATTCATTAAGGCCTTTTACGGCTCCAAGAAGTTTTCGACAGTAGCATCAATTGCAACTATTTTCACTTGCGTGGTCCACATAAGTTTGAATGAAGGGAAAAAAAAAAATTATCAGCTTGATCCAAAACTTTTGTAGCCCACTAATGGTCAATCACCATTGTTTCTTATGGTATGGTCCCCTTGTTTATTGGATATGCTTCATTTTATGGATAATGTCCTAAAATGACATGAAAAAATGAATGGAAAGTAGGATGATATGGATATTGAAACACACCCATTGATAGGTATGTTTTCTAATTTCTAATATATCTTTTGCTTTTGAATGCACTAGTTATGTTTTCATACATATCTTTATACATTTATAAATGGTATGCATCATATTTGAATATATTTTTACCTTTGTTCAATCAGATAACGCATAACTTAGGACCTTATATAAAGGAAATTTATTATGTGCACTTCTTTTTTGAAATTTTATGATTTAAAAGTGTGTATTAAGGTGTTTTTAAATAATCCCTGAAGTTTCATAAAAAAATTCAACCATTTTGTCAATGTTTCCCCATGTTTCCCTAAAAGTGCGATAAATTACACGATACAAACGATATATCCCGTGCGATAACCAATACGTATCTGTATCCCAAGGTTGCGATACACTAGGCAATACCGATATTTCGAACACTGGATAATGCCAAGAAAGCATATCTTAATTATATCCCAGGTCCTTACTCTTACCCGGGTGGTAGACTCCATGGAGTTTCAACACCGGGTCAAGGGTTCGAGTACCCACAGTGGTGAAATCCCACGGTGTGCGTGTGTGGGGTGTGTGTGCGTGTGGCATGAGTGTGTGGGGGTATGTGTACGTGTGTAAAAAAAAAATTAGTTTCTGCTGCTCACTTGGGCAATCCATTGTTAAAATATCTAAAAAAAAAAAAAACAGATCTACATTTGTTTTTGTAATATGTCGCACCTAATAGCATATTTATACACATCAAAATCAAAATATGAAGGCATATGTGACCATTTAAATGTGTGAATTGTAAAAAACTCAGAGAATATTTATAGATGTCAAAATCGTAATATAGAGGCAAGAAGAAAATGCCCCTTTGATTAAAGGTTATGATCTTGCAATCAATTTGTAGCTTTTAAAATATGCCCACATATTACTTTGGAAGCAAGATTGAGATTCATGCATTGATTCATTCCTTCTAAACTAAACAATGATTGTTGATTTGTCGGAAAGTTGTCCCGTGCAGTCCCACTTTGCAATGCAAGGGACTTCCAAACACGCCCTTTAAAAAGCTGGGCCAGATGGTCCACATGTAGTAGAAAATAGTTAACTAATATCAATGTGGTGAAAACAAAGCTGGCTGATGAGGGTCAAATATTGCATATTAGACCCTGATTATTACCTAATTTTACGTACATGATAATGTTTAATGCCATATTTTAATTGTGTTTTTGTTGCAAGGAGTAATCAGGAGCATTGACTGAAGAAGAGTATTAAAAGCGTGGATTTGATACTTCAAAGTCACCAAAGCAAAGGAAGGACTTCAGAGGTCCAACATTGATGGATTTGCATACCAGGGATTCAAGAAAATCAAGCCTTTCACGTTAAAGAGGCCCGAAAAAGCATCCAGAATGCAAGATCACAGTGTTCCCACCATCCGTTCGGCCCAAAACTTCATACATGGCCTGAGGACCACAAATAAACCATACAAGATGAATTTGAACCATTGGATCCTTGTGGAAGTGGCCCAATAGATAGATCAGCCCCTAAAATCATGATTTGCGGCCCGCCTGATATTTGGATATACTTCAATTTTAGACTCGACGCCTTAAATGGGATGATGAAATGAATGGACGGAGCGGATTATGGATACACATATCCGTCGGACCCACGCATACATCGAATGTGCAATGTGCATAGATGCACCAGACGTGCACCAAAAATCCACAAGTCGGTCAGTTGTCATTTTCGTCTGCTTAATAGAGACTCGTGGTCCTCTGTTGTGGGACACCACCGTACATCAACGGTTCAATTCGGACTGTCCATCAGATCCCAGTGAAGCCTCTTGTCACTCACTGCCTAGTTGGCAGAAATGCAACGAGGAGTGAAATGCAGCCGTTCAAACGTCGACGGACGGTAGCGAGAACACCTCATCAACAGAAGGTGAAAACTACATATGTCCGACCGAAATTTCGTTCTGCATACAATGAACGGTTTGGATTCATCAAAATAATAATGGAGTGGGCCCCACCAACGTCACAGCGTAAGATTTCTTACGCGTGTTCTGTTTTAAATGTCCGTAACCGATCAGCTTTGGCCGAGTGTACGATCATGGTCATCGATCGAATGGCAGATCTAATCCGTTCATTATGTAGACCACCCAAAAACTTCCCAAGTGACGTCATTTCTTTGGAAAGAAAGAAGGTAATGTGGGCCCCACCTGTTACACATCTTGGCTGCGTGCATAAATAACCTACGCACGTGGATGGCTGTGTATAAAGAAGATCTGCAGCCTACTCTAGCGGGGGGGGACCGTCCCTGACATCTATAAAAAGAGAAGGAAAGAAAGAGAAGAAAGGGGGGTGAGTCCTGGAAGAAAGTCACCATCGTCGTCTAGCCCGGTTGTGGATGTGAAGTATATAAAGAGAGAGAGGAGAGAGATGAGAGAGAGAGAGAGAAGAGAGAGAGAGAGAGAGAGAGAGAGAGAGAGCGAAGAGAAGAGAGAGAGAGAGAGAGAGAGAGAGATTGGAAAGAAGAAAAGGGATGTTTGTTTTATCAGTGATATTTTTCTTCTTTCTAGTTGAATTCATGTTACATTCCATGAGCTTCTAAATCTTTTAGCTAGGGTTGAGATGAAGCCCCTGATTCGAAAGACTTTGTTATGTGTTGATTTTACCTGAATTTGATTGATTTGTTTTTTTCTCTAGTGGGCTTAACTGAAAACTTCATACTTCTCCATTCTATGAGCTTAACCAAAGTCTAGATATGGATGTTGTTTGGAATATTATTCTAGGTGCTTGTGTCTGACCATGAACAAGTTTCCTATAGAGGAAGAAACAGGAATCGACATTTCTCCATGCCTGACCATGGATGGAAAGATGTGATCTATATGCTTTAAGGAATTATACATTCTATGTGCCCGACCAAGGACATAGAGTGCGCTTTATTTATTTTGATATCAATCTGAATTAGGGTGAATCAACAGGTAAAACAAGGGTCAGGATAATTAGGGGTGGATTCGAAAGTCCTAGTCTTCTCCTTGATTAGATTTTCCTCATTGTTCTCGGTTATTCTCCATAGATTTGTGATAGTTTACTTAATAGTTCACTAAACCATTCGTTGGATTAGTCAAGAAGAGTCTTAAATTTCGAATTGTGACAACCAGTCCTCGTGGGAATGATCTCGTAATACGTACCGTATCTACATTTGATTCGTATACTTGCGAGTTTAAAATCATTTAAATCAGATTGGTTTAAATAAAACATCATTGGCTAATTCCAGAATGTGATGAGACATGTTCAGAGTCAGTTTAAAGAACACGAGATACTGATATTCTTATAGTACTCTCTAAATACAAACCATGTACATAGCTTGTAATGATACACATCTGATAAATAAACACGGATTGTGATTTAGCTGCAAAAATTGATACTTAAAAGAGTTAGAATCTGAATGGGCTTGGGACCAGTGACTGTTGGACCTACTTGAAATTACAAGTAATATGGTGAGCTAGAAATTTCTAAAAATGCACAAAAGAAAAAGAAGTCTATCTTATTTTCGATAATCCGGGTTGGGTGGTCTCATAGCTAACTAGATACTTAAGACCAGTACCATATGCTATTTTCAATGTTTCCATGACTTGCTTTAACAAAACTTAGCAAATAAATGATGACAAATAGGCATACAATGAGTTAAAAGAATGAGCCAATGACAAGAAAGCAGCAGCCATTCGATCATGCTTTCTAATATCCTGGGTTGTTCATCATTAATGTAACCTAACAATAGGGGTTAAGAATCTTATGATAGTTCATCATGAAGTAGCCTGATGTTGTTTGGGTCATGAAGTAGGTCCCTCTGTGTATGTCCATTGAATGTGGATCACTGTCACTCCTTAATTGCTGCTTTCTCATACACGTGTGGCCCACCTGATGAGATTTTCGGTCCATGGCACGTGTAGATGAGCAAATATCTCACAAACACATACATTAGCTGATGTTCAAATGCGGGATTTGTTTCAATTCAACAGGGGCAAGCTCTTTCAGTTATGCATCACCAGTTGAAGCAATACTTCAAAAGAGGTTTTCTATCTAGCTATGAAAATCTAATCATAAGCCAAATGGATATTCCAAATGATCCATGACTATTTTTCAAGTGTTGGGGGCCTTGTACAAAACCTTAGGATCTAGCCTCCCGAAACAAACCAGAATTATGGAATAATAATGCAATGAACTAAATCAAAACATAAACCATACGACACCAGGGATTTTTACATGGAAAACCCTCAAAGAGGTAAAAACTGCGGGACCTCATCCAGATCAACAATCCACTATAAGCAGAACGTTACAACCGATCACAAGCACACACTACTTGGATCAAACCTTCTTCACTCACGCAGGAGTGGATGAACAATAAGAGAAAAAAAAGAAAAAAAAGGAGAGATCTCACCGATCACGAGGGCGTAGAAGCGCTGAGACGTGGACTGCGAAGTAGAACACCTGTAAGAAAAGAATCTCCCTTCTACAAGTTTCCTCTCTCTCTCTCTCTCACACCTTTGATAGCCCTAAGCCCTCTCAAAGTACCTTTAGGAAACCCTAGAATCTATGGAATACACCCCAATCTCGCATATACCCCTTTTTATAAGAATAGAAAGAGGTAGAATCCAAATAGGAAATAAAAATCACAAAATCTGCGTTTTCACAATCGCATCTGTGGAACTCTTCGATGATATCAACGGTCTCTCGATGATAGCTTCGATATCATCGACGGTCCTTCGATGATATTGAAACATGACCAAAACTGTCCAGCGACCAGGGGTGAAAATTTCGACAATTATCAATGTCATCGAAAGTCTCTCGATGACAACTTCGATATCATCGACGGTTTGTCGATGATATTGATAGGACCAAAAAACTGTCCAGTGACCAGTAGTGAAAAATTCTGCAATTATCGATGATATCGAAACTGGTTCGATTTCATTAAACCTAGCAATGAGGAGAAAAATCTCCATAAAATCTCCCCCTTTTCGACTTAGGAGGAATCCACATTCTTAAAGCCAGCCCGATTTCTACAAACCTCAAACTTACCCTTGAGCAAAGCCTTAGTCATCATGTCTGACCCATTATCGTCTGTGTCGACCTTCTCAAGCTGTAACACCTTCTGTTCCAAAGTATCTCTGATCCAGTCATACCGAATCTCTATGTGCTTCGACTTGGAATGCTGACTTGGATTCTTTCTCAAGTGTATAATACTTTGGCTATCGCAATATACCACGTGACCCTCCTGCTTCAGGCTAAGTTCCTGTAGGAACCTCTTCATCCAAAGCATCTCTTTACATGCCTCTGTGACTACAATGTACTCGGCCTCTGTAGTCGACAATGCTACGACCTTGTAGATTGCTTTGCCAAGAAACCGCTCCCCCTACAAACGTGAACATGAACCCCGATGTGGACTTCCTTGAGTTTATGTCACCTGCCATATCTGCATTGTGTAGCCCTCTAACACAAGTTTATCGTCACCATAACATAGGCTCAACAGGATAAGCCTCTTAGATACCGCAGTATCCATTTCACCCTTGCCCAATACTCTTTGCCAGGATTGACAAGATAATGGCTGACAACACCAACTGCATATGCTATGTCCGGGCATGTACACACCATAACATTCATCAAACTTTCTACAGCTGACGTGTAGGGTATCTTCTGCATCTCATCCACCTCTGCCTTCATCTTGGGACACTATACTTGTCGCTTAATCTGAAGTGACCATCCAGTGGAGTACTGACCGGCTTCGCTGCATTCATATTGAACCGTTCTAGGACTTTCTCAATATACCGCTCTTGTGACAGCCAAAACTTCCTGCTGCTTCTGTCAGGGTTATCTCCATTCCTAGGATTTGTTTAGCCGGGCCTATGTCTTTCATCGTAAATGACTTGCCCAACTCCTGTTTCAACCTGTCGATCTTCTTGATGTCTTTTTCCATGATGAGCATGTCATCAACATATAACAGCAGAACTAAGAAATCACCATATGAGAACTTGCGAGTGAACACACATTGGTCTGACTTCGTTCTGTTATACCCATGTTTCAATATAAACGAGTTGAACTTCTTGTACCATTGCCGTGGAGCTTGTTTCAGCCCATACAAGCTCTTCCTCAGCCTACACACCATATGCTCTTTGCCCTTGACTTCGAACCCCTCTAGTTGGTGCATGTAGATCTCTTCTTCCAGGTCACCATGGAGAAAGACAGTTTTAACATCTAACTGCTCTATCTCTAGATCCATGCTAGCTGCCAACCCAAGCAATACCCGTGTGGATGTCATCTTCACCACTGGTGAGAATATATCCTCGAAGTCTATACCTTTTCTCTGACCGAAACCTTTCACTACAAGTCTGGCCTTGAACCTCGTCTGTGAATTCTTCTGCTCAATCTTCTTTTTGAACACCCTCTTGTTGCTCAGAACTTTCTTGCCCTTAGGCATTTTCACCATGTCATAGGTGTGGTTCTTATGCAAGGATTCCATCTCCTCTTGTATAGCTTTCAACCACTCCCCCTTATTCTCGTCGGCTAAGGCCTCAGAATAATCTTCTGGCTCTCCCCCATCAGTGAGCATAATGTACTCATGCGGCGAGTAGCTTTTGAATGGCTGTTTGTCCCTAGATGACCTCCTCACCTGTGGCTCAACAGGTGGATCAAGTGGGGGTTGCACCCCTGGTCCATCTTCTGAAGGAACTCCCTCGTCCTCTGTACCTTGTTGTACTCCCCCGTCATCAGGCACCACGGGAGGAATAACTGCATCCATGTTCTCTAGCTCACCTGAACTAGGCTGGTTCTTCTCTGGCTTACCAATGTCTTCTATACACTGATCTTCAAAGAAAACCACATCTTTGCTCTTGACGAGCTTCCTCTCTGTTGGATCCCACAATCTGTAACCGAATTTTTCTTCACCGTGCCCTAAGAACACACACTGCCTAATCTTCATATCGAGCTTGGACCTCTTGTCCTTTGGTACGTGAACGGATGCCCTGCATCCAAACACCCTGAGATGACTGTACGATAGATCTTATTCAATCCACACCTTCTCAAGTGCTTCTCCATTCAACGAGGCTGATGGAGACCTGTTTATCAAATCCACTGCTATGTGCATTGCTTCTCCCCAGAACATCTTGGACAATTTCGAATGGGATAACATGTATCTGATTCTCTCAACAATGGTGCGATTCATTCACTCAGCTACACCATTATGCTGGGGGGTTATGGGAACCGTCTGTTCATGCTGTATACCCAGGGACTTGCGGTACTCATGAAAGTCGCCAATGTATTTACCACTATTGTCAGTGCGGATGCACTTTAATGATCTTCCTGTCTCTCTCTCTCGACCATAGCATGAAACAATTTAAACACACCAAAGACCTCATCCTTGGATTTCAAAGCATAAACCCAAACCCTCATAGATGCATCATCTATAAGTGACAAAATACAATGCCCCACCCAACGTTTTTGTCCTCATAGGACCATAAACATCAGAATAAACCAAATCTAATGCATGCAATTTATTAACATGAGAAGCAGTTTTAATGAATGAAACTCTATGCTGTTTCCCTGGTAAACAATCAAGACAGGTTTTGAGAGGTGTACTTATCACGTCTGATAGGAACTGCTTTCTCGCTAGTACCTGAAGCCCCTTTTCACTCATGTGGCCTAGACGCCTGTGCCACATGTCAATAGTTGAATCTTCCACTGCGTTCAACCCACCCTTGCACACACTGACACTTACCTTGTAAAGGGTGTAACACTTCTTTCCTCTGGCTACGATCAACGAACCCTTGATGAGCTTCCATCGCCCACCGGCAAACCGGCTTTTATAGCCATCATCATCCAACCTTCCCGTCGACATCAAGTTGAGGCGAAAGTCTGTGATATGCCTCACATCCCTGAGAACCAATGTGCAGCCCACATCGGTCTTCACACAAATATCACCGACTCCTACAATCTTCGATACGCCAGAATTTCCCATCTTCACGGTCTCATAGTCACCTGACTTGTAGATTGTGAAGAAGTTCCTGCGTGGAGTAGTATAAAACGAGGCTCCCGAGTCTATCACCGAGTCGGTGTCTTGACTCATAGCTGTGAGACATATATCGTGATTAGCTGAAAGAATAACTACAACGTTGCCATCTAAAGCGACTGCAGTGGAACTTGATTAATCTTCCTTCTCCTTTCCTTTTCCTTTCTTGTCGTTCTTCTTACCACAACATTCATGCTTGTAGTGGCTCTTCTCGCCACAATTCTAGCAATCAACATCCTTTCTGTTACTCGACTTGCCTCTTGATTTATCTTGGGCCTTCCCACCCTTCATGTTCTTTCCTCTCCTCCGTTCCTATGTCACAAGGGCCTCTTGCTGAGTAGACCCCTGAGACTTCCTCCTTGTTTCCTCATTGAAGAGACAACTAGTAACCTGTTCCATGGATATCTTTCCGTCTGGGGCGGAGTTACTTAGAGACACCACCAATGTCTCTCAACTGTCAGGCAATGAACTAAGCAATCGTAAAGCCTGCAATTCATCATCCAAGACCATCTTCATAGCGGAGAGCTGGTTCACTATATTGCTGACCTCATTCATGTGCTCGGCCACAGAACCACCATCCTTGAACTTAAGATTCACAAGTCGCCTTATAAGAAAAATCTTGTTACCGGCTGTCTTCCTCTCATACAGCCCTTCTAATTTCAGCCATAGGCTAGCGGATGAGGTCTTTGTAGACACATGGTAGAATACGGAATCGTCCAACCATTGTCTAATAAACCCCACTGCCTTTCGGTCCATCTTCTTCCAATCATCAACAGACATATCCTTGGATTTTGCTGATATGCCTAAAATTGGAGAATATAGGTCCTTGCAATAAAGCAAGTCCTCCATCTTAGCCTTCCATATGGTCCAATTAGAACCATTGAGGCTGATCATCCTTGATGAGCCACCTTCCATAATTAAAAAAACCGATCCTACCCATTCAATGAACTTAGCTCTGATACCACTTTGTTGGGGGCCTTGCACAAAACCTTAGGATCTAGCCTCCCGAAACAAACCAAAATTATGGAATAATAATACAATGAACTAAATCAAAACATAAACCATACGTCACCAGGAATTTTTACGTGGAAAACCCTCAAAGAGGTAAAAACCACGGGACCTCGTACAGATCAACAATCCACTATAAAGCAGAACGTTACAACCGATCACAAGCACACATTGCTTGGATCAAACCTTCTTCACTCACGCAGGAGTGGATGAACAATAAGAGAATAAAAGAAAAAATGGAGAGATCTTACCAATCAAGAGGATGTAGAAGCGCTGAGACGTGGACTGCGAAGTAGATCACCTTTAAGAGCAGAATATCCCTTCTACAAGCTTCCTCTCTCTCTTTCTCTCTCTCTCTCACACACACCTTTGATAGCCCTAAGCCCTCTTAGAGTACCTTTAGGAAACCCTAGAATCCCTCGAATACACCTCAATCCTACATACACCCCTTTTTATAAGAATAGAAAGAGGTAGAATCCAAATAGGAAACAAAATTCGCAAAATCTGCGTTTTCGCAATCACATCTGTGGAACTCTTCGATGATATCGACGGTCTCTCGATGATAGCTTTGATATCATTGACGGTCCTTCGATGATATCGAAACAGGACCAAAACTGTCCAGCGACCAAGGGTGAAAATTCCGACAATTATCGATGTCATCAAAAGTCTCTCGATGACAGCGTCGATACCATCGACGGTCTGTCAATGATATCGAGAGGACCAAAAACTGTCCAGCGACCAGCAGTGAAAAATCCTGCAATTATCGATGATATCGAAACTGGTTCGATTTCATCGAACCAAGCAATGAGGAGAAAAATCCCCATCATTAAGTTCATGATTTCTTGAAACAGATGGTTAATGTAGGTTTTATAGTTTCTCTGTATAGGTTCGGTCGGCATACATATTGTGTAGTGCCCAATCTATCAAGATTTGTATGGCACAGGCCAATCTGCAACTTCGGCTCATTGTAATGTGTCAAGCCACTCTCCTCACCATCATTGCTACATTTCTCAGAGCTCGAAACCCTTTTCTCCCATCAGTGCCACAAGTAGACCATAAGACCTCCAAATGTGACAACCATGCATACAATGAATAAAAGGCCTTGAAACCACCAACTTGTTATTTTGAATGGTTTTATATAAAATGCTTTCGTCAGAGTCAAGTAGACAAAAAATCCAACTGTCGATAAGGAAAATAAAATCCAGACAATGTGTTATTCCCTGTAGTGACGAAACCAGAAATGTGACTTCTATTTTTATTGTGGAAAGAGGAGCAGTCCGTGCGTCGGGGAAGGTCACTGCCTTCCTGCAATTGAGAAGCAGAGATTTCAAATTGTGTTTATTGATGCCTCAAAAGTATTTGTAGCACATTGACGAAATTCATACAGTGATGGGAAGTCAACATTTACCAAAACAGGTCCTTGTTCTTGAGTGACTGTGCATTGATCATGGATAGAAGATAAAGCTCCTTGGATCTTTTCACAGCCCAAATGATCACTACTTTTTTCAGTAGACATGGTTTCTTCTCCTTAATCCGGTGCAGGATGTCTTTCAAGATAGCCAAAAAAGGCAAAATCCCGATGCCTCCAGCTACCAAAATAAGGTTCTCATACCTAAGAGAGAAGAAATGGTTTAGGTTGTCAGTTATTCTATCAAAATGAATGCAGTGAAAGACTTGCAGAATTCTCAACATCTTGGGTTTTCTACGTCTCATATAATAGTTTTGCGAATAATTTAAATAGGTTTCATAACAAATAAAGATTTTTCTATATCTTATGTGAGTATTTAGGAGGCTTCATTTCCAACTAATGGTATCAAAGCCAAAAAAGATTTCTCCATGTTTTTTGCCGCTTCAAGAAAATTCTTTCAAGTTGCACGAAAGCTCTACGTACCATTTGCAAACTTCTATCAAGAACTCAAATTTCCATGAATGTACTAATGGAAAATTCATAGACTATCAAGAAATATACTGTCATCATATTTGGAGAAATGGAGTTGTGAAAGAAGAGTACAAACATCAAGTGACGATTCATGCCCGTATAGCCCCTCTGTTGGGGGCCTTGCACAAAACCTTAGGATCTAGCCTCCCGAAACAAACCAGAATTATGGAATAATAAAGCAATGAAATAAATCAAAGCATAAACCACACACCACAAAAGAGATTTTTACGTGGAAAACCCTCAAAGAGGTAAAAACCACGGGACCTCGTCCAGATCAACAATCCACTATAAAGTAGAACATTACAACCTTCTTCACTCACGCAGTAGTGGATAAACAATGAGAGAATAAAAGAAAAACGGAGAGATCTCACCGATTACAAGGACGTAGAAGCGCTGAGATATAAATTGCACAGTAGATAACCTCCACGAGCATAACTTTCCTTCTACAAGCTTCCTCTCTCTTTTTCTCTCTTTCTCTCACACCTTTGATAGCCCTCTTGTGTTTTTCATCTATTTCATACCCTAGAAAAACCCTAGGGACCCCTATCTATAGTTTTAGGAAACTCCTTTCCGCATCCCAGTTGCGAAAGGACTTAGATTTCCGCAATCCGTAAAATTGCGAAACGAATCTGCGTAACTACAACCGATCGAGATGAGGCCACGACCGGTCGAGCATCACCTTCAATCGGTCGAGCACCCCGGAGAAAAATAACCCAAAGTCGTTGGACTTTGAGTTGAGTCAGGGCTCGACTCCATGACTGGTCGTGCACCAGCCCTCGGTCGGTCGAGCGAGGTTTACGACTGGTTGAGCACGGGACAAAACTCCCATCAAATCTCCTCCTTTTTGTCCCAAGGGGGATTCACCTTCTCCAAGCGAGCATGGTTTCTATAAACCTCTAACTTGCCCTTGAGCAAAGCCTTGGTCATCATATCTGACCCATTATCGTCTGTGTAGACCTTCTCAAGCTGTAACACCTTTTGTTCCAAAGTATCCCTGATCTAGTTATACCGAATCTCTATGTGCTTCGACTTGGAATGCTGACTTGGATTCTTGCTCAAGTGTATTGCACTCTGACTATCGCAATAGACCACGTGCTCCTCCTGCTTCAGACTAAGTTCCTGTAAGAACCTCTTCATCCAAAGCATTTCTTTGCATGCCTCTGTAGCTGTAATGTACTCGGCCTCTGTCGTCGACAATGTTATGACCTTCTGTAGCTTACTCTGCCAAGAAATCGCTCCCCCTGCAAACGTGAACATAAACCCTGATGTACACTTCCTGGAGTCTATGTCACCTGCCATATCTGCATTTGTGTAGCCCTCTAACACAGGTTTACCGTCACTATAGCATAGGCTCGACCTGGATGAGCCTCTTAGATACCTGAGTATCCACTTTACCGCTGCCCAATGCTTCTTGCCAGGATTGGCAAGATGCCGGCTGATAACACCAACCACAAATGCTATGTCTGGGCGTGTACACACCACAACATACATCAAACTTCCTACTGCTGACACGTAGGGTATCTTCTGCATCTCTTCCACCTTTGCCTTCGTCTTGGGACATTGCCTGTCGCTCAATCGGAAGTGACCATCTAGTGGAGTACTGACCTGCTTCTCTGCATTCATATTGAACCGCTCTAGGACTTTCTCAATATACCGCTCTTGTGACAGCCAAAGATTTCTGCTGCTTCTGTCACGGGTTATCTCCATTCCTAGGATCTGTTTAGCCAGGCCCAAATCTTTCAATACAAAAGACTTGCCCAACTCCTGTTTCAGCCTGTCGATCTTCTTGATGTCATTTCCCATGATGAGCATGTCATCAACGTATAACAGTAGAACTAAGAAATCACCATATGAGAACTTGCGCGTGAACACACAGTGGTTCGCCTCCATTCTGTCATATCCATGCTTCAACATAAACAAGTTGAACTTCTTGTACCATTATCGTGGAGCTTGTTTCAGTTCGTACAAGCTATTCCATAGCCTACACACCATATGCTCTTTGCCCTTGACTTCGAACCCCTCTAGTTGGAGCATGTTCATCTCTTCTTCCAGGTCACCATGAAGGAAGGCAGTTTTAACATCTAATTGCTCTATCTCTAGATCCATGCTAGCCGCTAACCCAAGCAACACCCATATGGATGTCATCTTCACCACTGGTGAGAATATCTCCTCGAAGTCTATGCCTTTCCTCTGACCAAACCCCTTCACCACAAGTCTGGCCTTGAACTTTGTCTGTGAATTATTCGGCTCAACCTTCTTTCTGAACACCCACTTGTTGTTCAGAGCTTTCTTGCCCTTAGGAAGTTTCACCATATCATAGGTGTGGTTCTTATGCAAGGATTCCATCTCCTCTTGCATAGCTTTCAACCACTCCTCCTTATGCTCGTCGGCTAGGGCCTCAGAATAATCTTCTGGCTCTCCCCCATCAGTCAACATAATGTACTCATGCGGCAAGTACCTCTTGGACGGCTGTCTGTCCCTAGATGACCTCCTCACCTGTGGCTTAACAGGTGGATCAAGTGGGGGCTGCTCTCCTGGTCCATCTTCTGAAGGAACTCCCTCGTCCTCTGCACCTTTCTGTACTCCCCCATCATCAGGCACCACGGGAGGAATAATCAGATCCATGTCCTCTAGCTCACCTGAACTAGGCTGGTCCTTCTCTGGCTTACCAATGTCTTCTATACACTGATCTTCAAAGAAAACCACATCTCTGCTCCTGACGAGCTTCTTCTCGATCGGATCTCACAATCTATAACCGAACTTTTCATCACCGTACCCTAAGAACACACACTACCTGATCTTCATATCAAGCTTGGACCTCTCGTCCTTAGGTATGTGAACGGATGCCCTGCATCCATACACCCTGAGATGACTGTACGATGGACATGTCCAGTCCACACCTTTTCAGGTACTTCTCCATTCAACGGGGCTGAAGGAGACCTGTTTATCAGATACACTACTGTGTGCATTGCTTCTCCTTAGAACGTCTTGGGCAATTTCATATGGTATAGCATGCATCTGATTCTCTCAATAATGGTGCGATTCATTCGCTCAGCCACACCATTATGCCGGGGGGGGGGGGGGGGGGGGGTCTTGGGAACAATCTGTTTATGTCGTATACCCAGGGACTTACAATAATCATAAAAGTCGCCAATTTATTCACCACAATTTTAGTGCGGATGCACTTCAATGATTTACCTGTCTCTCTCTCAACCATAACATGAAACAATTTAAACACATCAAAGACCTCGTCCTTGGATTTCAAAGCACAAACCCAAACCCTCTTAGATGCATCATCTATAAAAGTGACAAAATACAATGCCCCACCTAAGGTTTTTGTCCTCATAGGACCACAAACATCAGAATAAACTAAATCTAATGCATGCACCTTATTAACATGAGAAGCAGTTTTAATGAATGAAAATCTTTGCTGTTTTCCTAATAAACATTCAAGACAGGTTTTGAGATGTGTACCTGTCACGTTTGGAAGGAGCCGCTTCTTTGCTAGTACCTGAAGCCCTTTTTCACTCATGTGGCCTAGACGCCTGTGCCACATGTCAATAGATGAATCTTCCACTACGTTCAACCCACCCTTGTACACACTGATACTTGCCTTGTAAAGGGTGCAACACTTCTTTCCTCTAGCTGTGAACAACGAACCCTTGATGAGCTTCCAGTGCCCACTAGCAAACCGACTTTCATAGCCATCACCATCCAACCTTCCCGTTGACATCAAGTTGAGGCGAAGGTCTGGGATATGCCTCACATCCCTGAGAACTAATGTGCAGCCCACATCGGTCTTCATACAAATATCACCGACCACTACGATCTTTGATATGCAAAAATTTCCCATCTTCACGGTCCCATAGTTACCTGACTTGTAACTTGTGAAGAAGTCCCTGCGTGGAGTTGCATGAAACGAGGCTCCCGAGTCTATCACTCAGTCGGTGTCCTGACTCATAGCCGTGAGACATATATTGTGATCTGCTGAAAAAATAACTACAACGTCGCCATCTGAAGCGACCGTAGTGGAATTTGATTAATCTTCCTTCTCCTGACCTTTTCTTTCTTATCATTCTTCTTACCATAACATTCATGCTTGTAGTGGCTCTTCTTGCGACGATTCCATCAATCAACATCCTTTCTGTTACTCGACTTGCTTCTTGATTTATCTCGGGCCTTTCCGTCCTTCCTGTTCTTTCCTCTCCCCTGTTCCTGTGTCACAAGGGCCTCTTGCTGAGTAGACCCCGGAGACTTCCTCCTTGTCTCCTCATTAAAGAGACAGCTAGTAACTTGTTCCATGGATATCTTTCTATCTGGCGCGGAGTTGCTTAGAGACACCACCAATGTCTCCCAACTGTCAGGCAATGAACTAAGTAATAGTAAAGCCTGCAATTCATCATCCAGGACCATCTTCATAGAGGAGAGTTGGTTCACTATATTGCTGACCTCATTCATATGCTCGGCCACAGAACCACCATCCTTGAACTTGAGATTCACAAGTCGCCTTATCAGAAAATTTTTATTACCGGCTGTCTTCTTTTCATACAACCCTTCTAATTTCAGCCATAGGCTAGCTGCTGAGGTCTCTGTAGACACATGGTGGAACACAAAATCATCTAACCATTGTCTAATAAACCCCACCGCCTTCCGGTCCATCTTCTTCCAATCATCATCAGACATATCCTTGGATTTTGCTGATATACCTAAAATTGGAGAATATAGGTCCTTGCAATAAAGCAAGTCCTCCATCTTAGCCTTCCATATGGTCCAGTTAGAATCATTAAGGCTGATCATTCTTAATGAGCCACCTTCCATAATTCAAAACCGATCCTACCCATTCAATGAACTTAGCTCTGATACCACTTTGTTGGGGGCCTTGCACAAAACCTTAGGATCTAACCACCGAAAAAAAAAAACTAGAATGGAATAATAAGCAATGAAATAAATCAAAGCATAAACCACACATCATACAAGCGATTTTTACATGGAAAACCCTCAAAGAGGTAAAAACCACGGGACCTCGTCCAGATCAACAATCCACTATGAAGTAGAACGTTACAACCTTCTTCACTCACGTAGGAGTTGATAAACAATGAGAGAATAAAAGAAAAATGGAGAGATCTCACCGATTACAAGGACATAGAAGCGCTCAGATAAAATTGCACAGTAGATAACCTTCATGAGCATAACCTCCCTTCTATAAGCTCCCTCTCTCTCTTTCTCTCTTTCTCTCACACCTTTGCTAGCTCTCTTGTGTTTTTCATCTATTCCATACCCTAGAAAAATCCTAGGGACCCCTATTTATAGTTTTAGGAAACTCCTTTCCGCATCCCAGTTGCGAAAGGACTCAGATTTCCGCAATCCGCAAAATCATGGAACGAATCTGCGTAACTATGACCGGTCAGACGAGGCCACGACCAGTCGAGCGCCACCTACGACCAGTCGAGCACCACCTTCGACCGGTCGAGCACCCGAGAGAAAAATAACCCAAAGTGGATAGACTTTGAGTCGAGTCAGGGCTCAACTCCACGACTGGTCGTGCACCAGCCCTCGACCGGTTGAGCGAGGCTCACGACCGGTCAAGCACGAGACAAAAGTCCCATCACCCTCAACTGAAGCTTTTATATGAGGATGAGGTTGGGTAACCCTCTTTGAGGCTGCTCGGGAGCATTCAAGAGAGTGTCTCTTAGTTCCTTCGTCCATTGCCCAAGAACCTATATAAGAATTGAAATATGACGTTTGTTGTCCAAAGGACTTGAGGAAACACTGAAGGGATGCCACTGTAGCCAAGAAAACTCCTGCGCCCAAAGAAAAATAAAACTGAGAGTATGGTAATTCATATATGGAATTATTGAGACCAAAAAAATAAAAATCTTCAGATGATTACATCCATTTTTTTACATAATCCACACCTGAATTGTTGAGATAATATCAAGAATTGTTTGAGATGAAATCAATGAAGAAAGTCCCAGCCATACATTGCAAAGTTTCAACATACGGGTGATGCCAAATCAATTATAGATGGGACAACCCTATCCATTTTGTTTCAAGCAGGAGATTAAATGAAAAAAGATAGGGAAATGGTATCCCTTTAACATATTACCTATCCTTGGAAGATTTGGGGTAGAAACCTAGTGAGAAAGCTCAATATTTTTAGGAAGTCCTAGAGAAGAACTTGAAAATGAAACTGCTTCCTTTTTTTTTTTTCCAGATCTTACTACATATTCAAATATTGAATTTAAATCCAATTTATCAATCATCATAAGGAATCAAAATCAATAAGAGCAATGAACCACATTAAGCAATTAATAAAGTAAACGAACAAAGATGAATGAGAAAGCTAATTATCAAGATGTAGAAAAGCTTGAAGGGTGATCCTCACCTTAAGGCTGGATTATCTCTCAGTGTTGTTAGAATTGGATATTCATATTTTAAGATCGACATCTCTCCTTCTTCCTTTCTCTTCCTTAACCCGATGGCTAATAGGGTCCCGACGAGTAACCCATCATTGAAACAGTGAGTCGACTTACTGAGTTAACTCAGTTTGCCTCTCTCTCTCTCTCTCTCTCTCTCTCTCTCTCTCAACTGAGATGTCCAGCAATGGATGCTTAACTCGGCTTGGCTTGGTTAGTTTCAGCCGAGTCAACTCAGTGGCGCTCCCCCTTTTTTTTTTTCCTTTCTTTCTTTCTTCTTTCTTCCACATTTTTCCTACGAAGATCAACAATAGCTGGTCATGAAACAGCCCTGTAAGATAAACCGACTCAGTGAGTTGATCCATTAAAACTCGGCAGCGAGTCAAGCACTCGGCCTCCCCACATTTGCAACAATAGCATTACAACTCCCTTCTTCATCTTTCCTTCCGTTCTTTTCTTTTCTTCTTTCTTTGTTTTCTTTTTCTAGTTGGTCTAGCATGGGATGCCAGATTTGATTGGACTCAACCTAGCTCGACTCAGAGTTGACTTGACTCGGATTGCAACTTGGAGAGCCCGTTTCACCAGATTGATGTGGTGTGACAGCAAGACCTGGCCATAGCCTCCACCCCCTTCTCTCTCTCTCTCTATCTCTTATCATGATAAGGTGTTGGACTCAGCATGATTTAGCATACTTGGACCCACTTGCTAACAGCCAACTCGGCTCGACTCGACCAGATACAACGAGTCAGCCGATCTCCTTCTTTCGATCACATCTTATTTTCTTTCCTTGCTTTCTTCTTCTTTCTATAGTTAATGTCCAGCAGCTGGACCGAACAGGACTTGCCCTGACTCGCATAGACTCGGACTGACTCGCTTACCATTGTATTTAAAATAATTGTAGCCTTTGTCAAATCAGTGGCTGTGCATTCAATGAATACATTCTCCGTCTTTAAACTAATTGTTGAATGCGCACCATTAATAATCGGGGGTAAAAACAACAGTTTTGCAAAAAAAAAAAAAAAACCAAAAGTATTTGAATCCAATAGAAACTTCAAGAGGCCAAAAGATTGTACTACCAATCAGTTCAACTTTTCTGTTGAACTATGTACAAAATTCACTTCAGGTAAGAGCAAACCATAAATGATACAAAATCTACTTGTTTCCTAGACAACACAATCATACAAGGAAAAGTCCAACAAGCACACTAACCAAACAAAGGCAGCAAGCATCTAACCAGTTTTCATGAAGATACCCAAAAAAATATTCTTAGATTTAACTATTTCAAGCTTTCAATCATTTGAACTCCTTTCTTTGTAGGGCCTGCCTTGGCCTAGCCCGGCCCTGCAGGGTGTGGGCCAAGGCCGAGCTTGGGTTAATGCTTAGGGAACTAGGTCCAGGCTAGGGCCAACCTTGGCCAGGTCCATTGCCACTGCTAATATCCCCACATCCTTGGATTTGGTAATCAAGAGAGTCCATGTGACCTAGACAGGATACCTGTGCCTGAACAAAGTGCATAGGCGCTGGATGCCATGCGCCTTCTTTTCTCTTCCTAAGATAAATAGAATCTAAATTTCAAGTTATTCTTATGAGAGAAGAAAGGAAAATTAAAGTATGATCAAGAATATGATATTATTAAAGTCCATCTTATTCTATGATTGGTGCACCACACACAGAAGAGAGTTTGATCAAAGTAAAGAGAGAAACTAAGGTTTCTGATGCATTTTGTTTCTCTTCTAATTGGTTACCATGAATGAGGCAATGACAACACTCACTTGGATGCTCTTGTTCTATATTGCTCCATGGAATCTTATTGGAATTTAATGATATTATAGTGTTGGTTTTTCTTCTTTCTAGATAAATATATTTCTTAGTTCACTGTTGGTTGAATCAGTCTTCAACTTTCATGTTTTCTTGGAAATGAGTTTTAATTTAGGTCCTGGTTCCGGTGACTGGAAGAGATTTGGATTTGATATATTGAACTCTTCATTTGAGGTGGTAAGGAAGATTGTAGATCTCTAAAGAACAAGGGGCGAGAGTTGAAGTCAATCTTTAAACTGTGGAGTCTAGTGGACGTATTGGACTCTAGGAATTAGTTCAGAGGCTAACTATTTTAAAAACACAAAATTATCCTTCCGGTGTTTAACATGTTTACTATTTTCCCATTAATTTTCCATAAAATTTTAGGTCAAAAGCACTAAGCCAATTCAGGTCAGACAAGCACTATATTGTATTGTTTTTAGGCCAGGCCAATACACCCCCCCACAACGATGTTCAGAACCTTGACTCTAACCAAATCTCATTAGTTGTATAGAGAGGGAGGCATCCTTTCCCACCATTTGTACAACTTAAAGAGGCCATGCTATGGCTATCGAGAACTCAAACAAGGGCACGACAGTGTCAAATGCAAACATTTTACTCGCAAACTACAAATTAAAGATGTGGAGAAAAAATTTAGAAAATAGAAAGAAACCCAGAATACAAAATCCAGTACGCCAAAGGCTAGATGACAATATCAATGCAACACTTTAGAAGGACATCTTTTTTTTTTTTTTTTTTTTTTTTTTTTTTTTTTTTTGTTTTTAACAAAAATTATATCTTAGATCATCACAAAAAACCTTTACAACTGGGAAACTCCTTTACATAAAATAGGAGCCCCAACCTGAAATCAAACAGATTACTTAAAAAAAAAACCCATTGTGGATCAGACCACTGCGATCGCACCCAAACCCACTTTGTCTAGAAAAATGTTACCTCGAACCTGACGAGGAAGATCTGGAAGATTTTCAAAAGAAACTTGAGACTGAGAAGCACTACCAAGACGAGCCAAAAAATCTGCCGGCAAGTTCCCTTCCCGATGGACGTGCACCACAGTAACCGAACTCGGCCGCGTCAACTGACTTATTCTAAACAGCCATGCCTTCCATTTCTAGCCTGGCTGCGCTAGCCCATTAATCAGGTAAACTACGAGCCTCGAATCTGACTCAATAATGATCTGATCGAATCCCCTCTGAATACCGCTGAGAAGGCCATCATGCACCGCTCGCAACTCGGCAACCGTGTTAGTCCCAAAACCATAACCGTGTGAAAAGGCGAAGATGAAGTCACCCCTCTCCCCTCTACAAATTCCACCTCCACCAGAACTCCCGGGGTTCTCCCTGGCAGAGCCATCAACGTTAATTTTGATCCAACCAGGCTTTGGCCTAATCCACCTTACCACCTCAGGTTTGCCACCGGGATTGACAGATGGCTGGGAGAAATTATGAGGCGACCGCGACCCTGGCGCACCTCTACCGTTATGAGTAACGTTTAGCAAGGTATACCACCATCTAATTTTAGCAACGACTCTATCTGGGGACACTGATCGACCCTCAAAAATTGCTGCATTACAAGCTTTCCACAACTCCCAGATAATTAAGCAAGGAAGCAACATGAACTTTACTGATCGTTGAGGCATGGCATTAACAACTGCCCACCAATATTGACCAAACCTCACTTCTATCGAAATTGCTGGCATGATGTTGATACCAATCCAACTACCAATGGCCAGCCAAATAGTCTGTGCCAACCTGCTATTTACGAAGAGGTGAAGTGGAGATTCGGTGTCAAAGGAATGGTTGTCGCAGCAAACACACTTCGATGTAAGCTGAACTCCTCGGGATTGCACTGCATTGTCCGTCAGAACTGCTCTTTGAATCACCTTCCAGACGAGGTGGAAAATTTTGGGGGGATGTTTTGTATGCCATACCCATCTAGACCAGCTATGACTCGGATATGACACCCTGGACAACGACCAGACAGATTTAATAGAAAAAACCCCTGATGGAGTTAATGGCCAAAATGACATATCAACATCATCCGTGGTACAAAAGCCTGCCTGAAACATGTGATCAATGATGGTTTGAGGAAGAAGCAGAAACGCTATAGAGGGGGGGAGAGGACCAATCGGTCTGATCACCTGACAAACTTGGGTATCCTGCAAGCCGACAGGCACGTCTGCTTCAGCCAGCAGGTGGAGAGGGCCCAGGCCCATCCAATTCAGGATGCTTTAGAAGGACATCTTGATCTAACTATTGAGTGTTTCCTTGGCACCCATTTCATGTAAATTCTAGATGCTTCCAATGAGTGAAAAAAAATAAAATACCCTTATTTCCTTTGGAACAACATATCCATCCCATGATACCTTGAAAATAAGATGTAGGACTAATATAAAAATAAAAGCCTCTATCACATCTATAGTTTCCATACATTTTTTGAAGGATACTGATTTATTATTATTATTATTATTATTATTATTATTATTATTATTATTATTAAAAAGAGAATTCCATTACTAACAAAAAAGGGAGGGATTTACAAGTAATTCAGGAGGGCCGCCCCTGACTGGCCTCTCTTATCCTAAGCTAATCTAAGTATCCACAAGACTCCAACCCCTCCCAACAAAACGAGAGGCCCACCACCGAAGGCAAATGACACCCCCTAACCTGCTATCTGGACTGATCTAATTCTGCCCAACCAGACTTTATCCAGGAAAATTCTGCCTCTCACCTCTGCTGGTAGGTCCTTCAGCTGGAAGTGGATGGAGTAGGATTGGCCGTAGCTAGCTACTTGGGCCATCCCATCGGCCGGGCTGTTACCTTCCCTCCTGATGAGGTTGAAAGAGATAGTGCCCCTGCTTGCCATCTTCCAAATCCTATATACCCATGGTTTCCATGGCAAGGCAACCTCCGACTTCCCCACCAGAATGTCCACAACCACTTTAGAATCGGACTCGACTTCTACCTTATCTAGCCCTCTCTCCAGACACAAGACCAGGCCGTCATGGATCACTCTAAGCTCTGCTTCATTGTTGGAACCTACCCATAACCAATAGAGAAAGCGAAAAGGAGGTTGCCGTTGGCATTCCTACACACCCCTCCTCCTCTCGACAGGCCCGAGTTGCCTTTTGCCGAGCCATCCACGTTGAGCTTGCTCCTACCCGAATCCGGCTTAGCTCATTTGATGATTTCATGGTGAAAGGCGCATTTGGGAGGGCTGAAGATCCCTAGGCCGTCCCAGGGCTGCTGGCTAGATGGGGCCTTCGGGGAGGTGTCGTTTGCCAGTCTGAAAATTCTGCCTTTGATACGATCTATGATGGTCATCGTCTTCATGGGAATCTCGTCTAACCTCGCCACATTTCTGGCTAACCAGATCTCCCACATGATCAGCATAGGGAGGAGCTTGTGCACTAGCGGAGAGGCCATTCCAGGGGTAGCGACACTCCGCCATTGAAGGAAACGCTCCTCGAATGACTACTGGATCAGGCAGGGGATGCCGAACATGGAGCTGAAATGATTCTGTTACTGTGCTTCTCTATTCCTAAGTGAAAATTCTATAAAGGGCTATTGTCAAAGAAAATAAGGAAGTCTTTGTAAATGATAATGCAAATTGCTTAATTTAGCTGCAAACCTCTTGAAATAAATAATTGCATGAGAAGGAAGATCAAAATCATCTATATATCTTTCATAGCACCAAAAGCAAAGAGAGGCACATTTGTTCATTACCGATTATAGGAATTTTGATTTCATGCAGATGAAGCAAGTTTAACCCACAGTGGCCATCATGATCAATTAATGTGTTAATATAAAACTTTGGGCTTCATTTGGACTGAAATACATGAGGAAATTCTCTCATGAAAAACTAGTGCCCATCAAGCACAATATTTTCTCCCATTATTTCCACTTTGCAGGAAACTTCCCACAAAAAAGTGCAGTAGGCAATGGTCCAACCTATCTCCAAGGAAATTTTTGATGGATTTTAGTCCAGACAAAGCCTTAATGTACCATAGAAAGAGCATGCGTGTTTAAGAAAATTTCCCATAGATTTTAGTCCAAATGAAGCCTTGATTTACCATAGAAAGAGCATGTGCATTCACAAGATATGCACCTTTTTCAATAAGGATGCTAATTACAATATCCAAGTCCTCACAGGTAGCCTTTCCCTGCCTATATGATCCTCAAACATTGACAACCTACAAGACCAAAAGAATTTACTTCAGGAATCAACTATAGAACTACTGTAACAATGTTAAATAAGTGTAACCAGTGAAAATTCAATAGACCATTGAACATATCAAACAAATGAAGTTCAAATAGTACAATACAGTGTGGAAATACAGTATTAGAGAAGGTACGTATGTAAAATACACTTGCAATTGATGGATGATTTATAAAGAGAGAAGGAAGCATAAAATTAACTAAAGAAATTGAAGAAAGTAAAAAAGACACAGCTAGTGATGGAACAATGAGGAGGAAACTAAGAAGAGATCAATGAGAGAGCATAACAGCCTTGTTTGGTGTTGGTGCATTTCTTTGTTGGGGGCCTTGCACAAAACCTTAGGATCTAGCCCTCCAGAACAAACCAGAATGATGGATAATAAAGCAATGAAAGTAATCAATGCATCAATCACACACCACACAAGAGATTTTTACGTAGAAAACCCTCAAAGAGGTAAAAACCACGGGACCTCATCCAGATCAACAATCCACTATGAAATAGAACGTTACAACCTTCTTCACTCATGCAGGAGTGGATAAATAATAAGAGAAATAGAGAAAATGGATAGATCTAACCGATTACGAGGACATAGAAGCGCTGAGATATAGATTGCACAGTAGATAACCTCCACGAGCAGAACCTCCCTTCTATAAGCTTCCTCTTTCTCTTTCTCTCTCTCTCTCTCTCTCACCTTTGATAGCCCTAAACCCTTTAGCAAATCCCTTGTAAAGCTTTAGGAAACCCTCTTGTCATACCTAGAAAGCCCTAGGAACTCCTATTTAAAGTTTTAGGAAACTCCTTTCCGCATCCCAGTTGCGAAAGGACTTGCGAGACGAAATCCGCGTAAAATTGCGGAACGAATCTGCGTAACCTCGACTGGTCGAACCGAGTCCATGACCGGTCGAGAACCACCTTCGACCGGTTGAGCACTTCCTTCGACTGGTCGAGCACCCCGGAGAAAAAATAGTCCACAGTCGCTGGACTTTGAGTCATGCCACGACTCGTCTTCTACGACCGGTTGACCACAGCCTTCGACCGATTGAGCAGGGCTCATGACTGGTCGACGACTGGTCAAAAAACCCATCAAATCTCTCCCTTTTTGACCCAGGAGGGATCCACCTTCTTCAAGCCAGCTAGGTTTCTACAAACCTCAAACTTGTCCTTGAGCAAAGCCTTGATCATAATGTCTGACCCATTATCGTCCGTGTGGACCTTCTCAAGCCGTAACACCTTCTGTTCCAAAGTATCCCTGATCCAGTGATACTGAATCTCTATGTGCTTCGACTTGGAATGCTGACTTGAATTCTTGCTCAATTGTATAGCACTTTGACTATCGCAATAGACCACGTGCTCCTCCTGCTTTGGGCTAAGTTCCTGTAGGAACCTCTTCATCCAAAGCATCTCTTTACATGCCTCTATGACTGCAATGTATTCAGACTCTGTCGTCGACAATACTACGACCTTCTGTATCTTGCTCTGTCAAGAAACCACTCCCTCTGTAAACGTGAACATAAACCCCGATATAGACTTCCTAGAGTCTATGTCACCTCCCATATCTGCATTTGTGTAGCCCTCTAACACAGGTTTTCCGTCACCATAGCATAGGCTCAACCTGGATGAGCCTCTTAGATACCGCAGTATCCATTTCACCGCTGCCCAATGCTCTTTGCCAAGATTGATAAGATACTGGCTGACAACACCAACCGCATATGCTATGTCTGGGCATGTACATACCATAGCATACATCAAACTTCATACCGCTGACGCGTAGGGTATCTTCTACAACTCTTTTACCTCTGCCTTCGTCTTGGGACACTGCCTGTCGCTCAATCTGAAGTGACCATCTAGTGGAGTACTGACCGGATTCGCTACATTCATATTGAACCGCTCAAGGACTTTCTCAATATACCACTCTTGTGACAGCCAAAGCTTCTTGCTGCTTCTGTCACGGGTTATCTCCATTCCTAGGATCTGTCTGGTCAGGCCCAAGTCTTTCATCGCAAACGACTTGCCCAACTCCTGTTTCAGCCTGTCGATCTTCGTGATGTCTTTTCCCATGACGAGCATGTCATCAATATATAACAGCAGAACTAAGAAATCACCATCTGAGAACTTGCGCTTGAACACACAGTGGTCCGACTCTGTTCTATCATACCCATGTTTCAACATAAACGAGTCGAACTTCTTGTACCATTGCCGTGGAGCTTGTTTCAGCCCATACAAGCTCTTCCTCAGCCTACACACCATATGCTCCTTGCCCTTGACTTCGAACCCCTCTGGTTGGTGCATGCAGATCTCTTCTTCCAGGTCACCATGGAGGAAGGCAGTTTTAATATCTAACTGCTCTATCTCCAGATCCATGCTAGCCGCCAACCCAAGCAATACCCGTATGGATGTCATCTTCACCACTGGTGAGAATATCTCCTCGAAGTCTATGCCTTTCCTCTGACCGAAACCTTTCACCACAATCTGGCCTAGAACCTCGTCTGTAAATTCTTCTGCTCAATCTTCTTTCTGAACACCCACTTGTTGCTCAGAGCTTTCTTGCCCTTAGGCAATTTTACCATATCATAGGTGTGGTTCTTATGCAAGGATTCCATCTCCTCTTGCATAGCTTTCAACCACTCCCCCATATGCTCGTCGGCTAGGGCCTCATAATAATCTTCTGGCTCTCCCCCATCAGTCAGCATAATGTACTCATGTGGCGAGTACCTCTTGGACGACTGTCTGTCCCTAGATGACCTCACCTATGGCTCAGCAGGTGGATCAAGTGGGGGCTGCTCCCCTGGTCCATCTTATGAAGGAACTCCCTCGTCCTCTACACCTTACTATACTCCCCCGTCATCAGGCACCACCGGAGGAATAACCGGATCCATGTCCTCTAGCTTACCTGAACTAGGCTGTTTCTTCTCTGGCTTATCAATGTCTTCTATACACTGATCTTCAAAGAAAACCGCATCTCTGCTCCTGATAAGCTTCCTCTCAGTCGGATCCCACAATCTGTAACCGAACTTTTCATCACCATACCCTATGAACACACACTGCCTGATCTTCATATCGAGCTTGGACCTCTCGTCCTTTGGTACGTGAACGGATGCCTTGCATCCAAACACGCTGAGATGACTGTACGATGGATCCTGTCTAGTCTACACCTTCTCAGGTACTTCTCCATTCAACAGGCCTGATGAAGACCTGTTTATCAAATATATTGCTGTGTGCATTGGTTCTCCCCAGAACGTCTTGGGCAATTTCGCATGGGATAACATGCATCTGATTCTCTCAACAATGGTGCGATTCATTCGCTCAACTACACCATTATGCTGGGGTGTCTTGGGAACCATTTGTTCATGACGTATACCCAGGGACTAACAATACTCATGAAAGTCGCCAATGTATTCACCACCATTATCAGTGCGGATGCCCTTCAATGTCTACCTGTCTCTCTCTCTCGACCATAACATGAAACAATTTAAACACACCAAAGACCTCGTCCTTGGATTTCAAAGCATAAACCCAAACCCTCCTAGATGCATCATCTATAAAAGTAACAAAATACAATGCCCCACCCAAGGTTTTTGTCCTCATAGGACCACAAACATCAGAATAAACCAAATCTAATGCATGCACTTTATTAACATGAGAAGCAGATTTAATAAATGAAACTCTGTGCTGTTTCCTTGATAAACAATCAAGACAGGTTTTGAGAGGTGTACCTGCCACGTATGGATGGAGCCGCTTCTTTGCTAGTACCTGAAGCCCTTTTTCACTCATGTGGCCTAGACGCCTGTGCCACATGTCAATAGCTGAATCTTTCGCTGCGTTTAACCCACCCTTGCACATACTAACACTTGCCTTGTAAAGGGTACAACACTTCTTTCCTCTGTCTATGATTAACGAACCCTTGATGAGCTTCTATCACCCACCAGCAAACCGGCTTTCATAGCCATCATCATCTAACCTTCCCGTTAACATCAAGTTGAGGCGAAGGTCTGGGATATGCCTCACATCCCTGAGAACCAATGTGCAGCCCACATCGGTCTCACACAAATATCACCAACTTCCATGATTTTTAATACGCCATAATTTCCCATCTTCACACTCCCATAGTCACCTGACTTGTAGCTTGTGAAGAAGTCCTACGTGGAGTCGCATGAAAAGAAGCTCCCGAGTCTATCACCCATTCAGTGTCCTGACTCGTAGCCGTGGGACATACATCGTGATCTGCAGAAAGAATAACTACAACGTCGCCATTTGAAGCGACCGCAGTGGAATCTGATTCATCTTCCTTCCCTTTTCCTTTCTTGTTGTTCTTCTTATCACGACATTCATGCTTATAGTGGCCCTTTTTGCCACAATTCCAGCAATCAACATCTTTCCTGTTACTCGACTTACCTCTTGATTTATCTCGGGCCTCCCCGCCCTCCCTGTTCTTTTCTCTCCCCCGTTCTTGTGTTATAAGGGCCTCTTGCTGAGTAGACCCCTGAGACTTCCTCCTTGTCTCTTCATTGAAGAGATAGCTAGTTACCTTCTCCATGGATATCTTTCTGTCGGGCACAGAGTTACTTAGAGACACCACCAATGTCTCCCAACTTTAGGCAATGAACTAAGTAAAAGTAAAGCCTGCAATTCATCATACAGGACCATCTTCATAGAGGAGAGTTGGTTCACTATATTGCTGACCTCATTCATGTGCTCGGACATAGAACCACCATCTTTGAACTTGAGATTCACAAGTCACCTTATCAGAAAATCCTTATTACCGGCTGTCTTCCTCTCATACAGCCCTTGTAATTTCAGCCATAGGCTAGCAGCTGAGGTTTCCGTAGACACATGGTGGAACACTGAGTCATCCAACCATTGTCTAACAAACCCCACCACCTTCCAGTCCATCTTCTTCCAATCATCATCAGTCATATCCTTAGATTTTGCTGATATGCCTAATTGGAGAATATAGGTCCTTGCAATAGAGCAAGTCCTCCATCTTAGCCTTCAATATGGTCCAGTTAGAACCATTGAGGCTGATCATCCTTGATGAGCCACCTTCCATAATTCAAAAACCGATCCTACCTGTTCAATGAACTTAGCTCTGATACCACTTTATTGGGGGCCTTGCATAAAACCTTAGGATCTAGCCCTCCAGAACAAACCGGAATTATGAATAATAAAGTAATGAAAGTAATCAATGCATTAACACACACCACACAAGAGATTTTTACGTGGAAAACCCTCAAAGAGGTAAAAACTACGGGACCTCGTCCAGATCAACAATCCACTATGAAGTAGAACGTTAAACCTTCTTCACTCACGCAGGAGTGGATAAACTAGAGAAAACGGAGAGATCTAACCGATTATGAGGACATAGAAGCGCTGAGATATAGATTGCACAGTAGATAACCTCCACAAGCAGAACCTCCCTTCTATAAGATTCCTCTCTCTTTCTCTCTCTCTCTCTCTCTCTCTCACCTTTTATAGCCCTAAACCCTTTAACAAATCCCTTATAAAGCTTTAGGAAACCCTCTTGTCATACCTAGAAAGCCCTAGGAACTCCTATTTAAAGTTTTAGGAAACTCCTTTCCGCATCCCAGTTGCGAAAGGACTCGCGAGATGAAATCCGCGCAAAATCGTGGAACGAATCTGCGTAACCTCGACTGGTCGAACCGAGTCCATGACCAGTCGAGAGCCACCTTCGACTGGTCGAGCACCTCCTTCGACTGGTCGAGCACCCCGGAGAAAAATAGTCCACAGTCGCTGGACTTTGAGTCATGCCACGACTCGTCTTCCACGACTGGTCGACCACAGCCTTCGACTGGTCGAGCAGGGCTCACGACCGGTCGACGACGGGTCAAAAAACCCATCATTCTTTTCCTTTGTTGAAATTTTCCTCTAATTGAAAAAGGAAAAACATATATTCATAAGAGGTTTGCTAGATTACAGTACAAATCCTTGGGACTTTAAAGGATTGATTTGATTCTTTTCAATGCAACAAACCATTTATGTGATAGAGCACCCCGTTAACGAGCATTTTCACGAACATATCATGAGCATTGGCATTTTCACAAACATCATGAAAAGAACAATGGTATTATGGACATCTATCTTATGGAGTATAGACACTGTATATTGATTGTGGATATTGTTTGTCAATTTGTTAGAAAATTCATCAATCAGAGAGGAAAATAGGAAAATTTTCAACAGATTGAGAAGAAACGATGAGAACGGACTTGGAATTTATGTTCACCTTTACAGGATATATCGGAGAGAGATTGCAAAGGGCAACCCTCAAAATCTCCTAGAAGAAGACCTCTCCTCTTTTTTATGTAGGGGAGGACGTGTTGAGGTCTAGCAACACGTAGTAGCCTTCCTCAGGGGATAACTATTCCGAATCCACAAAACTTCTCTGGACTCATCATAGAGATACCTCAAATCCAAGAGGAAAATAAGAAAATAGAATAATTTCTAAAAATTCGTAATAAATTGATTGATAATAATTATTTAATATGTGTGTCCCTATTACACCACTAATAAAGAAAAATAAAATAAAATTCGTAATTACCAAAAATAGCAAAATTCTAACTCTAATAAAAATTCTAATTCTAATAAAACTCTTCTAAAGCCTACTTTCTAAAAATTAAAATTCCAAATAAACTTAAAAAAAAAAAAACCAACAACTTCCATATATGAAATCTAGGGAACTAAACAGGACATGGACATTTCAGGCTAATGACGAGCAAAGAAGTGCTCCTTGACAGCCTATCATAGACGCATATACAAAAGTAAGGAGGCCGCCCTGATGTGGCCTCCACCCTTACCTAGACTTTCTAATAGAGCCCAACCCCACCTTGTCCAGCACAACTAGACCCCAGATTTTGTGAGGGAGATCGGAAGCGTCCCTATAAAATCGACACTACTTCTGGCTATCGTTGGCCTCTCTTGCCAGCCCGTCAGTCGGGCCGTTCCCTTCACGGCTAATGGGAACAAACTAGAAAACGCCCCTTCTCTGCAGGGCCTGTATCCATTGGGCCCAGTATCTCCACTTCCAAGCAATCTGGGAGCGGTAGATAAGAATGTCTACCACAAACTTGGAGTCAGATTTGACTACCACCTTAGAATAGCCCAACTCCAAACACATCCTAATACCATCATGGGCCACGCGAAGCTCTGCAGAGTTGTTCGTGCCTACCCCGTAGCCAGAGGAGAATACAAAGAGGAGATTGCCGTTTAACGCTCGATAGATACCTCCTCCTTCCAAAGGCCCCGGGTTCCTCCTAGCCGAATCATCGACGTTTAGCTTAACCCAGCTACACACGGGCTTGAGCCACTTCACCAGCTCGACGTTGGAAGTAGAAGAAGGGTAGTGGACGAGCCCTAGCCCACTAGAGTTAAGCTGATAATTCCTCGGGGAGCCGCTTAAGGGCTTATTACCGTTCCAGGCCCAAACGAGCCACCAATTACCGGGCGATGACAGTCTCGATTGGAACTTGAATCCCGTCAAATTTGGCGATGTTCCTTTATAACACCCCACATCTTTGATACACAGGTGTTACCATTAGAACTGGGGTAAGTTTAATCATGAATCTAATAAGCCTAAACAAAGACAGTAGGAATAACCTTCGATCGACTATCTACTCGTCCAACCCCTCATTAATACCTAGACGAATCATCAAAACCTTTTAGGGGCAAAACAACCCATTCCTTAACAACTTCAATTCTTGGATTGCCATCATCAAACCTAGAGCATTCTATGGATCGATCTGACGACCAATCTCTCTAAGTCGACTGTTTGATTATAGATTGCTCGAGAAACAAAGGCGCTTGGGGTCGGACAGATGATCCACATCGACGATCCTAAGTGGACCTTATAAATAAGTGGACTGGTGTCTAGGAATACACTTACGAAGTATGATGTACAAACGATGTCATTAGAAGTGTTTAATACACAAAGTGGTTGGGCCTGAACACACCAATAACTCTGAGACCCCCTTGTGACTGTTGATACTCGAAACCAGAGTGATCTGACCCTCATATCGGTAGAAAACCGCAAATAAACGCTCCGATCACAACTTATGGGCCACCCGAGCGTTGGATCGTGCTGATCATTGGTCTGACACCTTAGATAAGACTCCCTAGGGGAATGAACAGTGTGGATTGCACGATTTCATCGTCATGGGGGCCACATTAGAGTGCATGTACACCAGGGACAGCATGCACATAGTGCACCAGACCGTCAAGTCGGTCAAACGGGTGATGACCCGATGAATAAAAAAATGGAAATTCCTCCCGTTTTCTCGCTGTAGTGAGTTTGAACGGACAATGTCATTTTGGGCGAGATGTGGCCCACCTTTGGCCACCATCTAAGTGATCTAGACTGTCCATCGGGCAAGGAAGCCCCGGACGACCAGGCCAATGACGACTGTTCAAATCCATGCAAGCGTGCATGCGCTCGGGCAGGAGCAAAACAAGGGCTTACATTGGCGTTCCTCCAACAAGAGAGGGTTGGATGGCTGCCATGTTGGCGATCCGAGGCAACAGTCCATTTTCAATCCCAACCATTCATTAAGGACGCTTCTCAGCACTCCTTTTAGTGCCAGGAATGGGTAAGCACTCGTCTGCATAGCAGAAAGGCGCGAGAGACATTTTCACTTCTGGAAACTTGAGCTGGCGCGATCCAGACCTCCCACTGGGCTCCGCGGATCAATCTCAATCGTCCCCTCTAGGGCAGCAATAGCTCTATTGGAGAGAGTTTCTCGTCTCACGAGAAATCTATGAAGGGCGAAAAATCTCATGAGATGTAGACAAACGACTATGATTGGTGGAAAAAGTGGGCCCACCCATTCAAATGGATTAGATCATGCTGATAGACTGTAAACAAAAATCTGCTATTTTTGGCCATGTCATCTTTCCCGTTAAATCGAGATACCCACCAAGATGGCATGGGCCCCATGACAGATGGAAAGTTACTTTTTCGATGGGCCATAGCAGTAAAAACCCATCCCTAATGATGGATGGATCCCATGCATCCAAAAACCAGAGGAAAATACATGAGTTCGACCACCAAATCACGACCGTTGGATGGTCCATTCGAGCACGCTTCACGACTATAAAAGGAGAAAGTCCGCCTCAGGATTTCTACCAGATAATCAGAGAGGAAATAGGAGAAGAAATTGGAGGGGAAAAGGAGAAACGGTTTGAGCATAGTGAGCTCGGTGCCGCATTGCACCAAGTCGATTAATCAGTTCGGACCGAGTTGGGTCAATGCAGACCGCAGATATCATGCCAATGAAGAGAAAGAGAGAGAACAGGAGAAAATAGAGGGAGAGAGTGGGTTCATTCAGAAGCTGAACTAGTGCTGTACTGCACTGAGTCAACCCGTCCAACTCGGATTGAGTTGGGTCAATGTTGACTAGGGACGACCGTGAGGAAAGTAAGATCATAACGAGGCCGTGTCAAACACTGCACTGAGTTGACCCTGGGAATCCAAATCAAGTCGGGACAAAACTCACCGTCTGTGCGAGTGGGGTCTGCCGAGTTGACTCACCCATCTTCCCACGAAAGCTAGCTTGCATGGTGCTGTTGGGTTAAACTCTAGAACCCAATAGTGACTCTCGCTACTGTTCAATCGGACCTGAGTCGGATTCGTCCAGTGACTCAGGGAGTGGGTTGGCCTGGTTACGGCTGGTATAGTCGACATCGAGATCTCTCGTCCCTTCAGGCGAGGGACAGATATGTGTTGCGAACTTTGGGTATTGTAGTGAAGCCCAAATCGCCACCAGGTCGGAGCTGTTTCAAGGTGTTAAGTCAATTGTTTCCTCCTGAAGGAGTTTACCCGGTAGCCTTCTAGCCAAACCTTGAACCAACAACATCCATGGGTCCTCTAAAATGGACTGTGGCATGATGGTTGGAACTCAGTCTCGCCGACAAGCCTCGATTGAGTCGGCTAGACAATACTAATGCGAGGCCAATGAACCATATCCCGGTGAGCGTATTAGTATATGGATAAACCTCCACTAGTCTAGAATGGGTCATCTCAGCAACTTAACGCTTGTTGGATGACTACATGTACCCCATGGAGTTAACTCGTTTCCAGCACCCTTGTAGCTCGGTGAACTCACTGAGTTCCTATTTGTTTCAGTAATATACTCAACTGATTGATAAGCCACGTGAACGTTGCAGATCGAATCCCAACACGTGGGCCACCCCTCAGGTAATCATCCCCAACCAAGTTTAGACCAACTGAGTCAACTCAGTAATCGACTCTTTGTTCAGGCCATTTCCAGATGAGTCTGGATCCTCTTGTTGCCAAAACCCCGACTCTTTTTCTCCTTTGTTGTATAGTGATCGGTCCATCCTAGCTAGCAATGCATTACATGATCACACGGTCCAATCAGATTGCAACAACCACAATTTTGTTATTTGACGATCGGAGGATCCGTATTCCTTCCAGGTGAGGCCTCAGGGCTACCTAAAGATAGCTTATGTCGGTAAATCTCTAAGGGAGCTAATCTATCTTAATAGCGTTAGACCATTGCACCTCCGAGTTAGCTTACCAAGGCAAACAAGTGGGCGTTACGAGGACCTTAGTCTGTAGGAAGATAGTCGACTTGTAAGGTGATGACTTTGCCCCTTAAGCTTTCCATCTTCAAGTTAGTGCAAGGATAGTTTCCATTTAAATTACGATTACTAGCTTAGAACTTTGATCACTTGCATTAAAATACAAAATCATGTTAGATGGCTTACATAGATCCATGAATGATAATTTGCAAACCATGATCATGAGAATTAAACATTAAACTCTACATGCTAGATTCCCATTATAATTGGCAACTTGTAAATTATGGTCATATGCGATGATTGTTAAAACCTACATTTTGGGTTTCGTTTTAACTATTAATTTATGCTTTGATTTCATGATCTTTAATGATAGTTCAAATTGTACTAACAACACATAACTTGTATGTTGTATTCACACACCTCCATATATCATTGAATTGTTTGCAAGACGCTCATAGAATCAAAATTTGTACATCAAATAGGGAATCTCCACCTATGTATGAGAGTCCATACTTAGGGTGTAAGAAGATGGGTTATGTTAAGAATAGACCCTCAAGTTGGAGGTTATTTTGGTGGTGAATTACCAATGGGTTTTACCATCCATAGGATGTCCTCGCCTACGTGGCCTTGGGATGAATTATTTACTGCCCTGATTTAACATTGCCCTATCATCTCGATTTAGTATTTATGACGTACACCCTTTTACCGCACCGATTTACCTTTAACCCAAGATTCGACATTTGCCCTTGCAGATTCTACAGTTCATTCTCATTCAACACAGTTCATTCTCATTCAACTATGTTTCGAACAAGAAACAAATGCATTTGGTTTGGAATATTATCTTATTTAAACATAACACAGAGAGAGTATTAAGAACAATCATCATATTTTATTAGTACTGAGTTCATTTACATCCTCAAACATCCCTTGATTCTAGGATAGATTATTTAGAATGCATGAATTGACAAAGTTCAAATATTCAAGTCAAATATCAAATCCGGCAGCATTTCGACTCGCAATTTGATCATCTCTTTAAGAGGACTATGACTCGAATATCTCTTCTATTTGTTCCTCCTCTTGAAGCTTGAACAGAAGAAATCTGGAGACTTGGCTATTTCAGTAGCATGTTGGCTCCTTGACTTCATAGACTGCAAAGCAGTCTGGTTGCGCGGACCTAGAACAGACCTGGATAGGCATAGGCATGGCTCCTTGCGAAGCTCTTTATGGTTGCCGAGTTGACTCACCCATCTTCCCACGAAAGCTAGCTTGCATGGTGTTGTTGGGTCGAACTCTAGAACCCAACACTGACTCTCGCTATTGTTCAACCGGACCTGAGTCGGATTCATCCAGTGACTCAAGGAGCAGGTTGGCCTAATTACGGCTGGTATAGTCGACGCCGAGAGCTCTCGTCCCTTTAGGCGAGGGACAGGTATATGTCGTGAACTTCGGGTAGTGTAGTGACGACCAAATCACCACTAGGCCGGAGCTGTTTCAAGGTGTTAAGTCAATCTATTTCCTCCTGAAGGAGTTAACTCCATAGCCTTCTAGCTAAACCTTGAACTAGCAACAACCATGGGTCCTCTAGAACGGACTGTGGCATGATGGCTGGAACTCAGTCTCGCCAACAAGTCTCGACTGAGTCGGTTAGACAATACTAATGTGAGGCCAAAGAACCATAACCCAGTGGGCGTATCAGTATATGGATCAACTTCCACTAGTTTAGAATGGGTCATCTTAGTAACCTAATGCTTGTTGGATGACTACATGTACCCTAGTGAGTTAACTCATTTCCAGCACCCTTGTGGACTCGGTGAACTCACTGAGTTCCTGTTTATTTCAGGAATATACTCAACTGATTGATCAGCCATGTGAACGTTGCAGATCTAATCCTAACACATGGGCCACCCCTTAGGTAATCATCTCTAACCAAGTTTAGACCAACTGAGTCAACTTAGTAGTCGACTCTCTTTGCTCAGGCCATTTCCAGATGAGTCTGGATCCTCTTGTTGCCAAAACCCCGACTCTTTTTCTCCTTTGCTGTATAGTGATCGGTCCATCCCAGCTAGCAATGCATTACACGATCACATGGTCCAATCAGATTGCAACAACCACAATTTTGCTTTTTGAAGCGATCGGAGGATCCATATTCCTTCCAGGTATAAGAGGCCTCAGGGCTACCTATTGATAGCTTGTGTCAGTAAATCTCTAAGGGAGCTAATCTATCTTAATAGGGCTGGACCATTGCACCTCCAAGTTAACTTACTATAGAAAAGAAGTGGGCGTTACAAGGATCTTAGTCTGTAGGAAGACAGTCGACCAGTAAGGTGATGACTTTGCCCCTTAAGCTTTCCATCTCCAAGTTAGTCCAAGGATAGTTTCCATTTAAATTACAATTACTAACTTAGAACTTTGATCGCTTGCATTAAAATACCAAATCATGTTAGATGGCTTACATCGATACATGAATGATAATTTGTAAACCATGATCATGAGAATTAAACACTAAACTCTACAGGTTAGATTCCCATTCTAATTGGCAACTCGTAAATTATGGTCATATGCGATGATCGTTAAAACCTACATTTTGGGTTTTGTTTTAACTATTAATTTATGTTTTGATTTCATGATCTTTAATGATAGTTCAAATTTTGGGTCCTTACTCTTGCTCCAATGGTAGACTCTCTGGAGTTTCAACAACTGGTCAAGGGTTCGAGTACCCATAGGTGGTGAAATCCCACTAAGACGTGAGTGTGTGGGGGTGTGTTAAAAAAAACTTGTATGTTGTATTCTCACACCTCCATATATCATTGAATTGTTTGCAAGACGCTCATAGAATCAAAATATGTACATCAAATAGGGGAATCTCCACCTATGTATGAGAGTACATACTTAGGGTGTAATAAGATGGGTTATGTTAAGAATAGATCCTCAACTTGGAGGTTTTTTGGTGGTGCATTACCAATGGGGTTTACCATCCATAGGATGTCCTTGCTTACGTGGCCTTGGGATGAATTATTTACTGCCCTGATTTAACGTTGCCCTACCATATCGATTTAGTATTTATGACGTACACCATTTTACCACATCGATTTACCTTTAACCCAAGATTTGGCATTTGCCCTTGCGGCTTCGACGGTTCATTCCCATTCAACCATGCGGTGGTAAATTTTCCCTTTATTGAATTTGATTGGCCACTTGTTGATGAGTTCTATTAAACATCCTAAGATGGTAGACTCATGGGTTGGGGATGGTGGTCATGCGACACTATCTCTGAGCCGTCGGCCTACGGTGGGTGATAAACCCCCCGTAGTGACCTTTGAGCTTCAGTAAACTGGTTGGTTATGTAAGTGTTATGGTCTCATGCTCCTTTGGTTGTCAAATTTTGTGTGCCAAGACGTCTATCTGTGTCCTGTACTTGTATGATCATTTATTGGAATTCAAGACACCTCAAAAAGCTACATGTTGAAGCCTCAAAAAGCTACATGTTGAAGCCTCAAAAAGCTACATGTTGAAGCCTCAAAAAGCTACATGTTGAAGCCTACATGTTGAAGCCTCAAGAAGCTACAATGTTATGGTTCAAGATCTCAAGCATGATATGGTTCAAGATCTCAAGCCTGATATAATTCAAATTATCTACATTTGTTGAATGGTTAAAGTTCAATGTCCATACGACATGGTTCAGGTTTGAATGACCTTAGGTTGACCCTTTAAGTAGGTCACTTTGGATACATTAATCAAATATTTATTTTACACAAGATTGGTCTATTCTACGACCAGTCCTAGCTCTTGTTCGACCAGTCCTAGCATTGGTTCGATTAGTCCAAGAAATTCCACGACCAGTCCTAAGTAGTTGAAGATTTTTCGGAATTTTTGGTATGCCCACGACCAGTCCTAGAGGTCCTTCGACCGGTCGTAGGTGTGGCTTCGACTCGTCCACGACCAGTCGTGGAGCTACGTCTTAAAGTCCAGCAACGAAATCACTGGTCCTACGACCAGTCGTAGGAATCTACGACCAGTCGTAGGTGACCCACGACCAGTCGTAGGGTACTCACGACCAGTCGTAGAACGGCTTTCAAAGATCGCGCTTATTTTTTCAAAAATCTATTAGAGCTACGACCAGTCGTAGGTTTCTAAGACCAGTCGTAGGAGCGATTTCTGCTTCTATAAATTGAACACGAAATTCAGAGTTTTCATAACTTCAACGCTATTCAATTCAAGAAATTTTCAAGTGATCACTCTGAGATAAGTTTGTGTTTATTTTAAGCTAGATTGTGCTTATTTAATATTCCCTTTTGCTAGCTTATTTAATTTGATTTTGTTTCTATATTCCAATCTTATTTGAAAAGAGGAATTATCTTATTCCTTCTTCTTGGAATCAAAATCAAATTTAGCTACGCCCAACGAGTTAAATCTAAAATCAATTAGAACTTAGAACCTTATGAATGTGAGTATTGGAAATTGAACTTTGACATTCAAATCATCTACTCCGATTAGTTCTACCGGGCTGCTACGAAAAAGGAGAAATCCAGGTATTTTACAATTCTGTAAAATTCATTTACTTTTGGTTTTGTTTGAGGTTAAGCCAGAAAAATCTCATTGTATTGGTTGTCTGAGGAAAACCAAAAAACTCAGAAAAGAGGGGTTTTTGAATTGTGTAAGCCCAAGTGAAAAAGACACAATTGTAAAGGTTTTTGGTGAACCTGTGAAAACCTATTTGTTAGTGAACGCTAATATCCCCTGTGTGAGGATATTAGGAGTGGAGTAGCTTTTTGTGTGGCTGTTGGAAAACAGTTGGTGTACACACAAGCGAACCACTATAACTCTTTGACTTGTGGTTTGAATGCTTGCTTAATTTTCATATCTTTTATCATTCGATTGTGTGGAATGTACAAGTGGATGTGAATGTTGTAACTATTTACATTTCAAGCAAGTGTGGGGATTGTTGTAATAATTTAGATCTTACTTCTGTATTTAAATTCAATTCCTTACTATTTCATTTACTTATATTAATATTGAGTCCTTGATCCAAAAGAGGTTCTAGAAATAAGGTTGTCCTACCATAAGCCCTTGTTGATTATGGTGTAAGGTTGTCCTTAGAACTGAATTTGCATCAATCTCTCGATATCTATTTATCAAGGTGATTTAAATTTAGCTTTGTGAATTGATTCATGTTGTAAGGCTATTGGTTTATTTTATTTCCGCTGATTTTATTTTAATTTGGCATAGTCCTATTCACCCCCCCCTCTAGGACATATAGCTTGGCCTTTTCAAGTGGTATCAAAGCCTAATAGCTCATATTTGTTGCTTTTTATTTGGATTTATTTCCTGAGCTAACGATCTAAGCTATATAAAAAGATGTCAAATTTTGATAGCCTTTCAGTTACTAGACCTCCACCCTTTGATGGCTCCAACTATGCCTATTGGAAAGCCAGAATGAGGATCTTCCTAAAATCAATGGATGAAAGTGTGTGGCAAGCCACAGTAACTGAATGGAAACCTCCTATCACGGAAGTAACTGGTGTTGATGGTTCAAAATCTTTGAAAATTACACCGTATTACCAATGGACCACACTTCAGAAAAATGAGAGTAGTGCTAATGCTAAAGCACTAAATGCTATCACTTGCGCACTATCACCGGATGAGTTCAAAAGAATCATATCCTGTGATACTGCAAAGCAAGCTTGGGATATTTTAGAAATGACACACGAAGGTACATCAATTGTCAAGAAATCTAAAGTCCAACTCCTCACAACTAAATTTGAAGAAATTCATATGGAGGAAAATGAAATGTTTATGGACTTTTACACTAGATTGAATGACATTGTGAACTCAATGTGGGGTCTTGGTGATAAGATCCCTGAAAGTAAAGTGTGTGCAAAAATACTACGCTCTCTTCCTGAACGGTTCAATTCTAAGGTAACCGCAATCCAGGAACTTCGTGATACGGACAATATGAAGGTAGAAGAATTAGTTGGTTCTTTACAAACCTATGAATTAAGTTTTAAAGCTCCTAAAGGCAAATCTATCGCTTTGAAGTCATCCAAAAATTTTACTCAAGAAAATTCAGATTCAGAAAAGTCTGAAGATGATATGGCCCTTTTGGCGAAAAAGTTTTATAAGATTTTCAAAAGTAAGAAAAGAGTCGATTTTCAAAAGGCAAATGAAAAGAAACGTTCCAAACCTAAGTCTAAAACTTGGAAATCATTGAAAGATAGTCAATGCTACAACTGTCAAGAATATGGGCATTTAGCAAACAAATGTCCTAAAAAGGACAGATTCAAAAGGAAGGGTATGTTGGCTACTTGGGATGAATCGTCTGATTCTGAAGCTCTTCTGAGTCAGAAAATTCAGAAACTGAGTCGGGCAGTGAACTTAAGGCCCTTATGACTCTAGCCAAGTTTACTTTTTCCGATCACGATGATTCAACAAGTGAAGAAAATTTGGATAGTGATCATGAATATGATGAAGATCTTCAAGATGCTTACAATGCCTTATATAAGGAAAGTTGTAAAATTGCTGTCAAACTTAAACTTCAAAAAGAAAAGTTTTATAAACTTAAAGAATGTTTTGAAACTCTTATTTTAGAAAAATCTCAAATTTCAGATAGTTTTGAAAAGTCTAAGTGTGATCTAGAATTCAAAACCTCCCTAATTGAAAATTTGAAATCTGAAAATGAGAAACTTAAAAATGAAGTATCTTCTCTTTTGAGTTTGAAGGACACATAGAGATATGCCCAAGGTGATCCAAAATTAGAAAAATTGTTATCCGGATCAAGAAAATGTGGCGATCGATCCGGGTTGGGTTATGATAAAAATACATCTCCTAAACAGAAGAATACTCCTTCCAATTTTGTGAAAGGAGAGACTTCTAACTCAAAGGGAAAAGGTAATAGTCAAGTTTTTTCTAAAAATACAAAAACTTTTCCTAAACCCAAAAGCAGCTATTTTAAAAATCAGATTCGAAACCCACTAGCTGAAAAAATTATTGATTTACTGAAGGAGCTATTAAAATCTAATTCTGTAGGACACTCCTACAACTATAACCATAAGAAGACCAATTATTCTCCTAAACCTAAAACTGTACTGAAATGGGTTCCTAAAGCTGTCTGTTTGGTTGCTCACACTGCTTTCAAAGCTACAAGCCATTCGAAATGGTATCTAGACAGTGGATGCTCCAGACATATGACAGGCGACAAAGCACTATTCACCGATCTTAAAGATATGACTGATGGGTCAGTCACATTTGGTGATGGTAGCAACTGCAAGATAATTGGCAAAGGTACGGTCCAACTCTATAACCTTCCCTTATTTAAAAATGTTTTATATGTTGAGGGTTTAAAACACAACCTGTTGAGCATATCTCAAATATGATAACAACCATAATGTTAAATTTTCTAATCAAGGTTGTGAATAATAATAAAAGAAGGGTTCTGTAATATTAACTGGTCGCAGAACTTCTGAAAACTGCTATATAGTAGATAGTAGCTCATCTAAACAACGTGTTACATGGTCCATACCGATGAGACAGAATTATGGCATAAACCTCGGACATGTACACTATCGAAATTTATACAGATTGAGCAAAGGTGAACTAATTAGAGGTCTACCTAAGATGCAAAAAGTAGACAAGATTTGTGGTGAATGCCAGCTATGGTAAACAAACTAGGAGCTCTCACAAAAAGGTGAACTCCAATACCACCACAAGACCACTCGAGCTTCCCACATGGATCTTATAGGACCAACAAGAACGGAAAGTCGAGGTGGCAAAAAAACATCTTAGTTATTGTAGATTGATATATCAAGATTCACTTGGGTTTCATTCTTGAGAGACAAATCAGAAACCCTTGATGAAGTGAAAAAGATTATAAAACGGATTCAAACTGAAAAAAGTTCTCAAGTCAACAAGATCCGTAGTGATCATGGATCCGAATTCGAAAATAGCGGTTTTGAGAAATTCTGTAGCGATCAGGGAATATCGCATGAATTTTCTACACCTAAAACTCCTCAACAAAATGGAATTGTCGAGAGGAAGAATAGAGTGCTTCAAGAAATGGGAAATGTTATGTTAAATAGCATGAAGCTCCCTAGGAATCTATGGGCTGAAGCAGTGAATACAGCCTGCTACATTATTAACCGTGTTTATATCTGTAAATCTAATAATAAAACGGCTTATGAAATGTGGTTTGAGAAAAAGCCTTCTGTCAAATACTTTCGAGTTTTTGGCAGTAAGTGTTATATTTGCGTGACCGTGAAAATTTGGGAAAATTCGACACTAAAAGTGATGAAGGGATCTTTTTAAGGTATTCTTTAAACAGTCGTGCATATCGTGTTCTGAACAACAGGACCGGTGTGATTCAAGAGTCAATAAATGTTGTGATTGACGATCTTTTGAATACACCTGTTCCTAGTTCAGATAATGATGAAGTGCTTATACTTGAAAAACAAGAAACTTCACCAGTGAACCTAATTCTGAATAAGACTGTTAAAGATCATCCAACTTCTCAATACTTGGAAACCCTCTCACTGGTGTGCGCACTCGTAGACAATTAGAGGACATATGTAACTACGTATGCTTTACATCCCAGATTGAACCGGTTAACGTAAAAGAAGCACTTTCGGATGAAAACTGGATTCTTGCGATGCAAGAAGAACTTAATCAGTTTGTCAGAAATGATGTTTGGTATCTTGTTCCTAGACCTAAAGATAAACATATTATTGGAACAAAATGGATTTTCAAAAACAAATCTGATGAACTTGGAAATATCATTCGAAATAAAGCAAGACTAGTTGTACAGGGTTATACGCAAATTGAAGGTATTGACTATAATGAGACATTTGCCCCTGTAGCTCGTCTTGAATCAATCAGACTTTTTATCTCCATTGCATGTTTTAGAAAGATTAAAATTTATCAAATGGATGTAAAGAGTGCCTTTCTGAATGGTGATTTACATGAAGAGGTATATGTTGAACAACCAACAGGGTTTGAAGATCCTAAATTTACTGATCATGTGTATCGTCTTAAGAAGGCTCTCTATGGTCTGAAATAAGCTCCGCTCCCAGAGCATGGTACGAAAAACTGACTAAGTTTTTACTAAGTCATAATTTTCAGATGGGATGTGTTGATAAGACACTCTTTGTTAAGAAGTATAACGATGATATTCTAATGGTTCAAATATATGTTGACGATATTATTTATGGATCAACCTGTACTAATATGACTGTTGAGTTTGCAGATTTGATGAAGTCTAAATTCGAAATGAGCATGGTTGGTGAATTAAACTATTTCCTAGGGTTGCAAGTAAAACAACAACCTAATGGAATTTTTATCTCTCAAACCAAATATGCTCAGGGCTTAATCAAGAAATTTGGATTTGAGAAAGGTAAAAATTTTGATACTCCTATGAGTACAACTTTGAGACTCTCAAAAGACTCTGCAGGTAATGATGTGGATCCTAAATTGTATCGTAGTTTGATTGGTAGTTTACTTTATCTGACTGCTAGTAGACCAGATATAGCCTTGAGTGTTGGTATTTGTGCTCGTTATCAATCAAATCCTAAAGAATCTCACTTAACTGCTGTTAAGCGGATTATGCGATATGTCGCAAGTTCTACTAAACTTGGTCTCTGGTATCCACATGAAACTAATGTTCAATTAGCCGGGTATGCAGATGCTGACTGGGCTGGAAACATTGATGATAGGAAATCAACCAGTGGTGGTTGTTTCTACATTGGAAATTGTCTTGTTTCTTGGTTTAGTAAGAAGCAAAGTTCTATATCGCTATCAACAGCTGAGGCTGAATACATTGCTGCTGGAAATGCATGTACTCAACTTGTTTGGATGAAACGAATGTTGAGCGATTATGGAATTACTCAGGATTCTATGATTTTATTTTGCGATAATTCCAGTGCAATAAATATCTCTAAAAATCCAGTTCAGCATTCACGTACTAAGCATATTGATATTAGATTTCATTACATTCGTGAATTAGTGGAAGAAAAGGTAATATACTTGGATTACATTCCAACCGAGACTCAACTTGCGGACATTTTCACTAAACCGCTCGACAAAAGCAGGTTTAATAAATTAAAGTTTGATCTCGGTATGTGCAATTTAAATTGAATTTGCATGATTTGGTGTATCATAATGTACATAAGTTTGATGATTTATTTGCTTAAATTTGAAAATTATTTAAATTTTTTTTTTGCAAATTTAGTCGTACTCGACCAGTCGTGAGTGTACACGACCGGTCGTGCTACGACCGGTCGAACATTACACGACCGGTCGTAAACTCGGCATTTCACTTTAATTTGGGGATTTTGACTCTTCTTCCTCATTTCTTTTTTTCCCACCAACGGCTCTAGCTACGACCGGTCGAACCCACCTTCTTAGTTCTTCAAGGTTAGTGGTTCCTTTGCATTTTTATTATAGATTCTTGATATTAGTGTTTCAAATCACACTTCTTGTAGAATCTATTTGGTCGTTCATTGCAAGATTGGGGTTTTATCTTGAAAAATCTGTTCTATTAAAACCCATTTCTTCTATCTTGCATCTTGTTGTTTCTTTGAAATCCTCCATTAAAAATGGATGCTAGAGGTAAAAAGAAAACTACTAGAGGTCCATCTTCTTCTAGATCAACTTCTATTGTACAACGTCATCTTCGGTCTCCCGAAAATGATCCTCCAAATGTTCGGGATTTGCGTATGCGAAATATTATTGAGCGTCCTGTGAATGTTAATCACATTGCTTCATTTGGTATCCCTCCTTTGTTGGAATCTGTGGGATGGGATAACATCTTGCATTGGGGTGGACCTGCATACCAGTCCATTGCCCAATCCATGTTTGCATGTATCTGTGATTTTTCTCTTGAGAATTTAATTTTAAAGTTGATACTCAAGAAGGATTGTTTGTAGTAGATCGACATTTGATTGCTGATATTATGGAAATACCTGTCAATGATGAGAGCATTCCAATTGATATTTTACATGACAGTCTCTCTGAATCTGAACGTAGAATGCTTACTAGAGATTTATGTAATTTGGATGTTCATTGGACTCATAAAGGTCATGCACTTCCCTCAAGATTTTTGTTACCCAGACACAGAGTACTACATAGGATTTTCATCTCTAATCTTTATCCTCATGCTGGCAATAAAACCGAACTCACTGCTTTTATGGTTCGTGTTTTGCATTCTGTCATCTCTGGTGCAAAAATTTGTTTACCTTCCTTAATTTGTCATTCCATTATTCTGTCTCGTCAACATCCTGGACATAGTGATATACCCTTTGGTTATTTGTTGACTATGCTGGCAAATCATATGCTCGTTGCTATGCCTACTAGAGAAAAACCCATCCATCATCTCCCTTTTAATAATTCAATCTTAACAAGATGACTTTAGAATTGGCTGATGGCCAAGTGGATGCTGGTGGCGGTGGTGCTGAAGCAAGAGATGCTGGTCAAGCTAGTGATCCTACTGAAGACGTGAATATGGATGATTTGTTTGAAGAACTTGAGTCAGACTCGGCTGATGATCCTGATTTTCAGCCCTCTGATTTTGATGAGAGATTGAATTCCCTTCAAGAGCAAGTGGCTCAAATTCGTGTTACCCAAGATACGCAATTCTCTTATCTACGCAAATATATGAGGCGTATTGCTAAGGGTTTACACAAAATTGATCCTTCTAATCCTGCTCCATCCTCTGGTTCTGACTAAATTTTTGCTAAGTCTGTAATATTTTTTTCTGAACTTTATATACTCACTGACTTTTTGAATTATGCACTAAAGCTCTCTTGAATCTATATTTTAACTGCTATATTCATTATCATTGCTGCCCTTCTTCCTTTGTCATTTTGTGACAAAAAGGGGGAGAAGTTTTGAGAGATGTGCTCTATTATCTATTACTCAGGGGGAGTTAAGCTTCTCAGGGGTACCTATTACTCAGGGGGAGTTATTACTTATATATATATCATGCATGCTTCTCTATTGATGAACTTGTGGTGTGTATGCTTCTCTATTGTTGAACTTGTTGTGAATATGTTGTGAGTACTTTTCGTTTCAATTTGAAGTATTATAATTTGGGTGTTTTGTCACAAATTTGACAAAGGGGGAGATTGTAAGTGTTATGGTCTCATGCTCCTTTGGTTGTCAAATTTTGTGTGCCAAAACATCTATCTGTGTCCTGTACTTGTATGATCATTTATTGGAATTCAAGACACCTCAAAAGCTACATGTTGAAGCCTCAAAAAGCTACATGTTGAAGCCTCAAAAAGCTACATGTTGAAGCCTCAAAAAGCTACATGTTGAAGCCTACTGTTGAAGCCTCAAGAAGCTACAATGTTATGGTTCAAGATCTCAAGCATGATATGGTTCAAGATCTCAAGCCTGATATAATTCAAATTATCTACATTTGTTGAATGGTTGAAGTTCAATGTCCATACGACATGGTTCAGGTTTGAATGACCTTAGGTTGACCCTTTAAGTAGGTCACTTTGGATACATTAATCAAATATTTATTTTACACAAGGTTGGTCTATTCTACGACCAGTCCTAGCTCTTGTTCGACCAGTCCTAGCATTGGTTCGACTAGTCCAAGAAATTCCACGACCAGTCCTAAGTAGTTGAAGATTTTTCGGAATTTTTGGTACGCCCACGACCAGTCCTGGAGGTCCTTCGACCGGTCGTAGGTGTGGCTTCGACTCGTCCACGACCAGTCGTGGAGCTACGACTTAAAGTCCAGCAACGAAATCACTGGTCCTACGACCAGTCGTAGGAATCTACGACCAGTCGTAGGTGACCCACGACCAGTCGTAGGGTACTCACGACCAGTCGTAGAACGGCTTTCAAAGATCGCGCTTATTTTTTCAAAAATCTGTTAGAGCTACGACCAGTCGTAGGTTTCTAAGACCAGTCGTAGGAGCGATTTCTGCTTCTATAAATTGAACACGAAATTCAGAGTTTTCATAACTTCAACGCTATTCAATTCAAGAAATTTTCAAGTGATCACTCTGAGATAAGTTTGTGTTATTTTAAGCTAGATTGTGCTTATTTAATATTCCTTTTTGCTAGCTTATTTAATTTGATTTTGTTTCTATATTCCAATCTTATTTGAAAAGAGGAATTATCTTATTCCTTCTTCTTGGAATCAAAATCAAATTTAGCTACGCCCAACGAGTTAAATCTAAAATCAATTAGAACTTAGAACCTTATGAATGTGAGTATTGGAAATTGAACTTTGACATTCAAATCATCTACTCCGATTGGTTCTACCACTGGGCGCTACGAAAAAGGAGAAATCCAGGTATTTTACAATTCTGTAAAATTCATTTACTTTTGGTTTTGTTTGAGGTTAAGCCAGAAAAATCTCATTGTATTGGTTGTCTGAGGAAAACCAGAAAACTCAGAAAAGAGGGGTTTTTGAATTGTGTAAGCCCAAGTGAAAAAGACACAATTGTAAAGGTTTTTGGTGAACCTGTGAAAACCTATTTGTTAGTGAACGCTAATATCCCCTGTGTGAGGATATTAGGAGTGGAGTAGCTTTTTGTGTGGCTGTTGGAAAACAGTTGGTGTACACACAAGCGAACCACTATAACTCTTTGACTTGTGGTTTGAATGCTTGCTTAATTTTCATATCTTTTATCATTCGATTGTGTGGAATGTACAAGTGGATGTGAATGTTGTAACTATTTACATTTCAAGCAAGTGTGGGGATTGTTGTAATAATTTAGATCTTACTTCTTCTTTTATTTAAATTCATTCCTTACTATTTCATTTACTTATATTAATATTGAGTCCTTGATCCAAAAGAGGTTCTAGAAATAAGGTTGTCCTACCATAAGCCCTTGTTGATTATGGTGTAAGGTTGTCCTTAGAACTGAATTTGCATCAATCTCTCGATATCTATTTATCAAGGTGATTTAATTTAGCTTTGTGAATTGATTCATGTTGTAAGGCTATTGGTTTATTTTATTTCCGCTGATTTTATTTTAATTTGGCATAGTCCTATTCACCCCCCCTCTAGGACATATAGCTTGGCCTTTTCAGGTTACAAATGAAATAATAACGGTTGGGCTAATCATGCATTCATAGCATATGAGAGATGACCAGTGGCTAATTCTAGATGCTGTAGCACGTGCCCTTATCGTCGTATCATTTCGTTAGCTCCCAAACCATCGACTATTGACCAACTTTCGATGAGTTTGGCACTATGCATGTAATATGTACTTTCGTTGGTGACCGGCCACATGCATGAGTTTCGCTCAAAAACCAACTGGATGAGCATCCCCAGTTAATGTGCACTCATACATCCATGCATTAATTAAGACTGCATTTTTGTATTATTTTGTATGCCTTATTATGCTTTTAAACTATACTTGTCTAAAGCGGCAGTGTGTAATCTTGAGGAGAGTTCACACTAAGTTGGCCACTCATCCATCGAATATTCAACCGTACAGAGGATGCAGGTTTAGACGGGGGTAACTACAGTGCAGGTCCCGAGGTCGTGGCAGCAAGATCGGAGGAGGAATACTACGAGGAAGAGCTGCACCAGGAGGTGGCGGAATATTATGGACTCAATCGGTAGTTGCAGTATTTCTTTTCTAGTTTATCTTGGCACGCTTGAAACTTATGAATTTTGTATTTAAGGTCCCCAACTGAGTGGACTAGAATCTTGATATTTGGTTACGGGATATTATCTACGTTTGGTTTATGCTATCACACTCTGATTTTGGAATGTTGTCAATTATTTGATTAATTAACACTCGGGTTTTTAGGAAATGAGTGCTACACTCGGGTTCTGAGAACCAGGGCGTGATATCCTTGCCTTCCAAACCTCCCACAAGATAAAGCAGGGGGATAACCCACATAATAAGCTTTGCCCGCACTTGGGGGGAGTGACGCCCACCATTGATCCAGCCTACCAAGGACCGAGTCTAGAGCAAAAATGCAGTCCTGAAGTAGATTTTGAAGTGGTCCCACACATAGGATGTCGTCTAGACAGAAATGAATAGATGAGAGAGGGATTCAAGGCCCGGACGCTAACATGCATTATCCTGATAGCAGACGCACTTTGACGCCAAGCTGATCCCCTTTCCCTGATGTTTACGTTAACCGGAATAGCTCTGCAAAGTAGCCGCCACACGAAAAATGAAATCTTGGGAGGCAACCTAGCGTGTCACACCCATCTGGCCTAGCCTCTCCGGGCTAACTAACTCTGCACAGATCCCATGCCTATTTCACCGTGAATCTACCGGATAGGTCGAGAGACCAAAGATAAGAATTTGGAGCTTCTAAGGTACAGAACCCTACTTGAAGGATGTGGCTTAGCACCTCTGTAGGAAGGAAATTAAGGACAACTGAAGGGGAGGGGGGGGGGGGGGTTGCGGCCCCTGAAAATCTCTAACGCGTGTTGAGGGTCAAATATTATATATTAAACCCCAGTTTTTACCTGATTTTATGAACATGATACTGTTTAACGGCCTACTTTAATCGTGTTTGTGTTGAAAGGTGAATTTAGGAGCCTGGACTGAAAAGGGTACTAAAAGCATGGATTTAATGCTCATAAATCACCAAGGCAAGGGACAGACCCCAGGGGACCGAGATCGAAGAATTTACATGCCAGAGATCCGAGAAAATCACGCCACTCACATTAAACGGGCCTGAAAATCATCTAGAATGCAAGATCACAAGGTTCCCACCATCCGTTTCGCTCGAAACTTTATATCTGGCCTGAGGACCATAAATTAACTGTACATGTCAAATTTTATCCATTGGATCCTTGTGGAAGTGGCCCAACGGGAGATAAGAGGCCGCTAGCCATTAAAGAGCATCTTGGTAATCTATAAGTAATCAAAGCTCAAATTTAGGCGTTAGAAAGAGCGTGAAAAATAACAAATACCAGTGAATTCGTCTCATTCACACAGTGCAGTCCGGAGATACGGACGGTAGAAGTTGTAATAAAAGAGAAAGACAAATTTGAAAATAGATGTGGCATGCATGGCACCAAGCAGACGTGAGAAGTAATTGTGTTTTCAATGGTGAGTGTTGTCCGCACATCGATTGAGCGTGTGGCCAACTTATCGATTGGATCCTTTTGATACTCGAGGCCATGGGCCAACACGACATACTGGAGTCGATGGAGGGAGTGGATTTTTGGGACGGACATTGAGTGGACCCCACCTATTTTGAACAACATTCCAAAATAAAGGCACTTGTCCAGCGGACAATGAGACTGGGCTTGACAACGACTTTTACTCCCACATTGATTGATGGTGTGGCCCACCCAACACTCAGATCCACCCCATATTTTGACCCCTGTCTTAACACAATTCTTCCAACCCAATGAATGGGATAGATTTATCAAAATAGCAAGGTGGACCCCACTTCATATAGTCGCAGCGACGAATTTGGAAAAGAAACGGGAAACAGTTTCTTTTGCGTTAGCAGGGGAAGTCTGTCCGCTGGGAGTTGAGGTGGCCCACCACGATCATCCAATGGATGATCCGAGACGTCCATCATGTCCAGGGGAGGGCGCCGACCAAAACCCTCTTGTTCTTGTGTAACCATGCACAAGAACGAGATTGCAAAGTAAGGAACAAGATGCCACGTCTATTAGTAATGTGGTCCACCCAGAACTTGAATCTACTTCAATCTTGGAAGAGTGGCCCAAATCAACACCACGAAACTAGTGGATAGACCTGATTCTTCAGAAAACATAGAATATGGGCCCCACTAAGCATCAAATGCAAGATGACATCTCTCCTGCGCACGCAATCTGCTGCGTAAAGAATTTTTGCAGGAAGTCTCCACCGCCTTTGTACGTAAAGAACGTCGCCGATTGACCTAGCATCCCCTTCCAGGCTCTATAAAAGGAGAAGAAAGAGAGAGGCATCCATCATCCTTTGGACATGGAAACGGGCAGCCGTGGAGGCGTGGAGTGGGCTGACAACAAGAGTTTTCCTTTTTCCTTCTCTTTTTCCTTTTGATTTTCTTTTAGCTTTGATGTTTTTCCTAGCCTTATCATGTCTACGATGGGCTAAGCCTCTTAGCTAGGGTTAAGAGGTGAAGCTTGTAGCGTGATGGGTTGTGCCTATGGCTTGGATTCATGTTTTAATTGAACTCTATTTTGATTCTAGTTTGATTAATAGGAATGCTTTCAGTTTTTAATGGTTTGTTGTGACTTAAATTACGATGGATCCGCGATAGCTTTGAGCATGTTCTTAGCATTATAGGGTTTATGAATTTGGGAACCCTATTATTCACCATCGTCTCCTGGGCATGGTTGGATGATGGAATCCTCCCTAACATTCATACATCCCTTAGATTGGTTATGGATTGGCTAAATTCTATTGTTTGCTTTGTCTCATGGGCATGGTTTTGTGATGAAATCAATTCTAATTCTCATACCTATCTTCTATTTGATAACTAGATCAAAAGGAAGTTCATATTTGTGTTTTAATGGATTATCTTCCAACTGGATGAAGTAGGACTCTAAATCTAGTTGTGTTCTTGAATCAAGCGTAGATCTCCCTGATCTCTACAAGTGGATCCTTGGCACCCTAGTTTCCCTCCTTCGAATTTTACAATTTTTAGTTAATCAAAATTCACAATTATTCCCTTAATTATTCCTGATTTAGATCACATCTTCGCCTAGTTCTAGTTCAAGTTACTTTTAGATTACGTAAAAGGTTCGGTACCTGCGGATTCGACCTCGGTCTTACTGAGATTATTACTACATCACAACCCTATACTTGGGGTGTGAACAACGCAGAGGGACTACAAGCTCAGGGGGATCTGCTGGATGGCGAGTTGGGCCAGCGGCCAAAGCCCGGCTTGTAACACCCTGGTTCTCGAAACCCGAGGATAGTCGATCCTCATTGAGAACCCGAGTATTACGTTATGAAGTGGACCATCATACATCCAAGTAATAGTAAATTTCAAAGCATGAAGTAATACAACATTGCATAAACTAAGGATATCAAGAGTAATTACAATGAAGTTTAATACAAAAAAAAAAATGGAAACGAAATGCAATCCCACAATAGGTGGAATTTTATTACAACTCAAGTAAAATGTAAAGTCTAAAATGCGAAATATGTAAATCCTAAATATTAATTGAGCTCCAACGGCTCAATTACATCGGCGCAAAGGCCCTCATTGCTAATCTCCACCTCAGTTGTCCCTGAAATCTTGTTCTAAGGGTCTCCACCTGTTATCAACCCTGCATCTATTTGGTGCAACCGCACGATTGGGTGAGTGAAAACTCAGTGGAAATTTCCCGCAAGGATTCATGCATACCATGTCATTCCAAAATAGTTTAAACCAGACATAATCAATCATATTGAAGATAATGTGAATTTAAATGTAAATGTATTGATGTATGAATGTATGTTCAAGTCACAGATCTGGGTATGCACATCCAACTGTCAAAAATAAAAGACCGCCCGTGTTAGGTGAACTACTTGGAAAAGGCCATGAAGGTGAGTGCGCCCAAGGACGACCTCCTAGAAAAGTACTCGGGGTACACCCGAAGAGGTATTTAAAATTCCGGAAAAGCCTCATGTAAAGGAAAGCGCCCAAAGTGACCTAAATGCACAGGTTCTGTGAGTTAAAATAAAGTGTTAGAACTTTCAGTAAATCAAACAGAGTGTGGCTTACATTGGGCACACGGAAAAGCTTATATGTCATGCGTGAATGTCATGTACCATGATGCTCATGCACATTCCATAGAATTAACAAGATCTACTTTTATAAAAGTGGACCAAGCTCATGGTCTATTAAGAGTATAGCAATCGTCCACATTCATTTACATTACTTGATCCAAAAGAAGGCCAACAGTGTAATACACTAAGCACGATCAAGAGTGGTAAGTTTTAAACTACATTTCTTTTAGTAAGTGACATCTGACTCACGATCTTCATAGTGTAAAACGTAACATAGAATGAATTGAAGTTCCATTACTCTCATATCATTAATTTAAATATGCAAGCAACCTAACAATTGATGAAAAGACATAGAATATATAAGATTAAATGTTATCTATCCAATTAGGAATTTAAATAGTAAAATAAAGTATTTCTACATATTCATCTCTACATAATGGAAATGAAAGGGTTCAATCACCATCCACCTTATTTCATACATTTTTGGTTTATACTTAATGGAGTTTAGTACACATAAGGATCAGTAATACAATTTAAAAGATGTATGGGAACGAGATTCTTTACTTCATTTTATACTAATAGGGAAGTACATATTACAGACAATTTCAAATATAGGCATGCATAATATGTTACCAAATCTTACAACATGGGAATTAGAGTAACATGATGTAGGACATACATTAGAAATTTTTAATAACAATTAGACAGAAATGGAGTTAAAGCTGTAATTATTTTACTCATTATGCTTAAACTAATTTGGATTGTAATGGATGGAAGAAGCCAAGTGGGATATCCCTCACCTTACAAGTCACGTTGCGATCTAATGTTGGAAAGACTCAAATTGAGTTTTAGATTGGATCTTAGATGAGAAGTAGGCCGCTTTAGACACGGCTTGGCATCAACTTGATTTAAACCGAGTTAGCCCCAGCCCATGATCCATCGCTGAGTCGATCAGATCTGGTTAGTCTTCCTACAAAACTCGGTGGAATGACAACCGAGTTGACCCGGCAATGCCTTCTCCCCTCTTCTTCCTCCTTCCCCCTCATTGTTCTTCGTTTCTTCTTCTCTGCAATAAAGCGTGACCTAGACTCAGTCCAGTTTCGGGTCTAATCGCATGACTCGAACTGAGTCACGACTCAAGTAGGACTGGACTTGATCCAGACTCACAACTCGAACTTGACTCGAATCGAGTCAACGTGGCCGGCGTCGACGGCTGCACACCCTTCTCTTCCTCTGTTTTTCTCCTTCTCAGTTCTCCCTTTCTACCTCCCCCTACTGCTTAAATAGGTCCCCAGCACCTGCTTCAGACGGAGATTGGCCCGACATGCTGGGCAGTGACACGACCTGAACTCAGTTACTGAGTCGGCCTAGCCGAACATAGTAGCAGCAATGGTGGCTCCCCACTTCTCTCCTTCTCTCTGGACATATGGAGGACTCGCATTACCGTGGCCCGACTCAAGCTAGAGTGGCAGCGATGAGTGCAGCAACAGTCCTTGGCAACGGACAACAAGAAGAACAACTATCCCTCTCTCTTTTCTCTCTCGATCATGCCTCTCCTCCTTCTTCTTCATCTGCTCCTTCTCTTCCTCCTTTCTTTCTGCTGGAAGAGCTACAAAAGCATTGGATTCGGCCCGACTCGAGCTAAGCTGACTCAACACGATGCGGCAGCGGCGCCCTTATCTTTTTCTCTTTTCCTCTTTCTCTTTCCATTTTTGGAACCAATGCCCTATAAGAAAAGAGGCTATTTATAGCCTTGAGGAGATCTAGAAGGATCGGCTCCTAATAAGCCAATTAGCTATGGTTTTGGTTGTTTAGTCTATGGTGTTTTTGTGGCCATGAAATTGCATCAAGCCTATATGGCTTTGATCAGAGGTCACAGATGATTTTCTGGCATTACGATCTTCCAAATGGATGACCCTGATCAGAGGATGGGCCCCATCACTAGGTGATGGGTTTTCAAGACGAACGGAGGAGATGACTCCTTCATTAATGGTGAAATGTAAGTGAAGGGTTTATCTCGTGATCTGAGGCATTTGGATGGCTTGCATAGGACCACCGATCACCGTGGGACCCATCAGACGGATGGTCGTTAGTGATTCTCTTAATAAGTTTAGGTGCAATAGGCAGCAGCGACGACGTCTTTGATGTTGCAAAGGAAACCCTAGAGTACGGGGCGAATGAAGGGCTAGGATGGTTTAAATTGGGAGGTTGAGATGAAAAGAGAGGAAGGTACGCAGATTGCCAGCTTGGCAATGCAAAAAAAGGGGAAACGGTTTCCGCTTTTGGAAATTCCAGCCGCACACGGTCGATTTATGCCCAGGGTTGTGTACACACTTGTGCGATTTAATGAGTGGAATCACTTAGGGTTTAGTCAAAAAGGAGGGATGAACACGATGGACGGTTTGGATTTCCTGAACGTAATCGGATGGTGGGCCACAGCTGTTGCAGACAGATACCGTCCGTTTAAATCTGTTGTCGGTGGGAAAAATGGGTAGAAATGCCATTTTTCGGGATATCATCGGGCTAGCACCTGGTCTGGGCTGTTGACCAGTTCGGTGTGCTGCAGGTGCATATGCTTAAAGTGCCCTGGTTTGTCAAGTTATATGAATGGTAGGTCAGACTGTCTACAGAGCTCGATAAGAAGATCAATTCAAGCGTCTGCCTCAACCGGATGTGTACAAGCTCGTCACAGGTGAATCCAAAGCCTCACATCCCATGACCCAAAACACCAGGTAAAGAAAAACCCTTAAAAATGAGTTACAAATCATAGGGTTTTAAGGTGAGAAAATGTTTTTCAAAAATAGGAAAATCACTAAGTTTTTCTCGCCTTGTCGATTTTATCGAAGCACCCTCAATATGATCGACCTGCATTGTCGATGTCCTCGATACCTTAACGATATTATCGATGTGAGGACCAAAAGTGTCCAGCAATTAAATATTCATCTGGACGAATTTATCGATGTATCGATACACCTATCGATATCATCGATATAAGCACTAAATATGTCCAGCAACTTCACAACATATCTGGACGAATTATCGATGTATCGATACACATATCGATATCATCGATATTCAAATCTCGAGTCCATCGAGAGTGGCTCGATAAGATCGATAGACAGATTTCCGGCGCCCCTGTTTTTTAATGAAAATCTCAAATTCCTTCGATATATTGATGACCGTCCGATATGATCTGAATTCAAATGTTGATAAGATCGGAGGTTCATCGATGATATCGATAGTGGGCGCGCATTTCTCACAGCAGATATTTCAGGGCGTTTTTAACTATGATCGGGGGCCCTTCGATAGAATCGATATTCAAATATCGATGATATCGGTATCAGGTCGATTGCATCGAACAAAGACATAAACTGTTCAACAAGCTTAAAGATAAATTAGCTGGATTTATCGATGCCTCGACTCTGATCTTGATATCATCGACATTCAAATTCCGATGATCTCGATGGTTCCCCGATCATTCATGAAAACCTGAAATATTTTAAAGTCAAGTCTCTCTCATTTTATCAAGTGTGGATGGATCGAACCTGTCATCGATGGAATCGAAGTTCAAAATCTGATGACATCGACAATAGTTTCGATTCATCGACCAATTGGCAAAGAGTTTCAAAAGCGTATGACATTGAGTCCGAGTCATTGAGCAGACCATCGATGCTATCGAGAGTATACACTCATTGATATCGAACCTGCTCGATGATATCGAACTCTGTCATATATGTGACTGTTTTATATCCGTTGGAACTTTTTGCCTATATAGACGACTTGTCTTTTGTTGCTGTGAGAGAAAATAGAGAGAGCTTCTGTATGTTTTAACTTATATCTTATATCTAAAGCCCTTTCTCTCAAGGGAGTTCATCCTCCAATCCACCCTCATCATTGATATCTAATAGAGTGGATTGGGGAATGAACTTCTGCATTCAAGGATGCTCCAACTACTACCTTAATGGCAAATCATTAAGCTGGGATGCCTTGAATGCCTAAATGATTGGAACTACTCTATCTTCCCTATAGGAAAATATTTAGAGAGTAGGATTTCATCATAAACTTGACCCAACCCGAAGTCGAGTATTGGTATACTATCTTGTGTTGAGGATCAAGGGAGCAGAAGACTCTTCGTCAACAAGGAGGAGGAGATCTTCGGCACTGTGCTAAACGGGACTCATCAGCTTATTTATAAGTATCCAGATTCCAAGAGGACACTTGTGATAATTCCTTTCTAGGTTTGGGTCCTAAGTGGTTCTCACCCTTTGAAGTCCTCAAGGAGGCCTCTGGCGGGAGTGTACGTGGTGGGTGCATTGTGTGGACCCTTGCTCTATGGAGAGCATAAACATCTGGTTTGGAGTGAGCCAGTAAAACTCTGGGTTTTAGGTGAACCGGGTAAAACCTTAGGGTTTGAGGTCAACCGTGTAGAAACCTCCAGTAGGGTCTTATGGAAGATCCTTGGCCAGTGTGCCTAAAAGTGGGTGCGTTGTGTTGACCCTTGCTCGTGAGAGCATAAATGGTCAGCCTCAGTGTAGGTTATAAAGGTTAAAGGTGAACCTGATTTAAAACCTTAGGTTAGAGGTGAACCATGTTAAACCTCCTTAGTGAAATTCGGTACACTCAAGGGTTGAGTGTGGTTACCGGGAGTGGAGTAGACTTGTCGTCGAACCATATAAAAATGACTGTGTTTGAGATTGTTATTTTGATTGTGTGATTTTCTTTAATACTTTCATATCCATATATTTGAGATCACACCTCACACACTTACACAGTCATATCCATCATAAACTAGTTTGTATACTGTTCACTTCTTTCATAGTTTGTGATTGGATCCTCTACCGGGCTTGGAAGCCAGTAGAGTTATTTTTGAGTAAACCTAATATGTGTCCTAATATGTGTCCGTTGTTAGGATTAGTGTGATAGGATTTTAAATAAATCATAAAAACTTTAAAAAGTCCTATTCACCCCCTCTAGGACATATTGGCATATTCCTTCTTCAACTAGTGCGGACTTTACCGCCATTTCAATTGGTATCCGAGAGGGTCTCTCTTTAAGGGCTTCATCGCTTAGAGAGTGATCTTGATTGAAGTTGGGAATATGGCCAAAGGAGAGGGTTCATCAGTCATTAGACCTCCAGTATTTGATGGCTCAAACTATGCATACTGGAAGGCTAGGATGCACGACTTTCTGAGATCTTTGGATCATGACGTTTGGGATATAGTTGAAAGTGGATATGTGCCACCTACTGAACAAATTGTACTTGATAGTGGCACAACCATCACAAAACCTAAATCCAAAGAAAAGTGGACAGCATTTGACAAAGAAAGACAGACATCTGAAGCCAAGGCTATGAATGCTATCTACTGTGCTGTGTCCCAGGATATATTCAATCAGATAAGTATGTGTGGGACATCCAAGGAAGCATGGGATTTATTGGAAACAACCCATGAAGGCACAAGCACTGTGAAGCAATCCAAACTTCAACTCCTGACTTCACAGTTCGAAAGTCTCAGAATGGAAGAGCATGAGACATTTATGGAGTTTTTCACCAAGTTAAACATTATTTGCAACTCCATGGGTGGATTGGGAGAAAAAGTTCCGGTACCAAAAATTTGTAGGAAAATTCTAAGATCCCTACCGGAACGATTCAATCCCAAGGTTACAACAAATGAGGAGTGTAGGAACATAGATGAAATGAAAGTTGAAGAACTGGTAGGTTCCCTACAAACTTTTGAACTATACTGCACACAAACCCAAAAATTCAAAAACACTGTCTTAAAACCTCAAAGAAAATAATTCATGAGGACAGTGAAAGTGAAAAGGAAGATGAAGATGAAGAAGTGGCTCTACTGGTACAAAAATTCAGAAGATTCTTTCAAAAGAATCGTGGTCGGCCTTCTAAAGGGAGAAAGGTGAACTATAAACCTTTTGTAGGAAAATTTGGTAAAAGAACCAAAGAACCACAATGCTACGCCTATCACGAGTATGGACACCTGTCTACTGAATGCCTAAATAGAAAAACTAAGGGCAAGGCTATGGCTGCCACGTGAGATGATACCGAGGAGTCAAATTCAGAATCTAGTAACTCTGAAAGCAATGGAGATCAGAAATCATTGAAAATACTCATGGTCTCCACTGCTTCAATCATTTTCACCGAATCAGAAAGCGAGAAAGAACAGCTAGCCACGGAATCATCTTCATCTGACAATGGAAAAGAAGAAGAAGAAATCGAAAAGGATAAACTGCAAGATGCGTATAATCAACTCTATATTCATAGCATCAATATCCTTAAGAGACTCGGAATAACAGAAGACAAAGATAAGTTGTTGCAGAAAGATTTAGATAAAACATTGGAAATCAATACACAATTGATAAATGATCTACAACAATATCATATGGATAATGATAGAGTTGAATGAATTAATACCCTTCTTGAAAATGAGTCTGTAAAACTGAACAAACAGGTTGAACTGCTAAAAGATAAGAATAGACTTCTCCGCAATGAAAATCATACACTCCTGTTTGATCTGAAAGAATCCAAGAAGATAGCCAAGATAAACTACAAGTTTTCTCAGAGTAGCGAAAAGCTAGAAAAACTGTTAGGAATGGGAAGACCTGGAAAGGATAAAAGCGGGCTTGGGTATGAAAAACATAAATCAAAGACTGGAAATGCAGTTCCCAGAACTGAAATATTTGCTGCTTCTAGGAGTAACACCAGAACAACTCTAGTGTGTCATTTGTGTGGTGATTCAGGTCATTATAAGGATGAATGCATAACACCTAGGAGGACAAAACCTAACTCTGGTCAGAATCATGTTAACGAATTATCAACCAGAGAAATACAAAACTTCAAAAGTTCTCTTAAGGATATGGATAAAAGCAATGCCCCTGCACTACCACTCAAATTGATCAAAAAAATGAAATGGGTAAGAAAGAATTAGTTTAGATCATGTATCAAAATCTGAACCTGTGCTAAAATGAGGAAACATTTTTGCTGAACTTCAAATGGTATATCTGAGGTGCTTCACCTCCTCTTTTTGTATAAACAATCAAATGTTTATAATTTTGCTGATGTACAGTAATTGTACATAATTTTGCTGAGTATGCTATTGATATACTTGAAGGGTCAAAAAAGAAAAATATTCCTCTTCATGACTATCGATCTGTCATTTCTGATTAATCGATCATGAGTCGATATCATCGACATCTCTTCAGAATGTGGAAAGTCACAGATCGGGACTACTATCGAAGCAATTGCCGATAACATCGGATGTGGATCATCGATATAATCGAAAGTAAGTTCGATAAAATCGAAGACTCCTGACTGATAAAAGACGATCGAGTGAAAGAATTTTTATTTCTCTGAATTTTTTTTTATAGTTTTACTATCTGTTCGAATCCTCGGCCAGTAGACCATCAACGGGTCACAGAAGCCTCAAAAGAAATCGGTATTATCCTTGCATCCCTTCCACTCCAGAGTCTAATCTCACTTTTGGTCGGGTACTTTCCATTCTTTTGGTTGACCTTCCTTACCTTTACTCGTCTCTTACACTGAAAAATCATGAACAAAGAGAAAGGTAAGTCTCTTTCTTAGTCTTCAAACGGGAAAGCAAAACAACTCAGTTTGCATCAACTCACTCCACTGGTGAGACATCCAGACACTGTTGTTGAACGTCTGGTTCTCAACAGCGCCATCGAGTCTTTTGGTGTTGACCTGCTTCTAGAAGTAATAGGATGCCAAAATATTCTGAATCTTGGTGGTACTTATCAAATTGGAGTGGTCTATGACTTCCTCAGTAAAAGTCATGTTATTTGTGACGATCCACCCTGTGTTCAAGTAGAATTATTGCACTACTCCAAGCACATCACTCCCATCACCTTGAGTCACCTTTTAGATCTCCAAGTCACTCGCATTCCTGTTATCAGTTGGAATCTAAATGGTCTTGGTGTGTGGGGCGAGATAACTCGTGCACTATGTCAGGGAACTACTATTTCTCGGAACGATGATAATTCCCTTCATATTAATCATCTTAGACACACTTTTAAAATCCTTCATGACATCTTTGGGTTCGATGTCTATCCGTGTGATGTGAATGGTAATCATCTATCTCCCTTTGTGTTAAATGTGTTGTATGATGTATATCAGGAAGTTTAGGTGTGCCTCCCAACACTTCTTCTTAAGCAGCTAATTCGGGTCATTCAAGGAAATCATCAGGATACACTAGTTTTTCCTGTACTCATCTGTAAATTAGCTCATCATGTTGGTATTCCTGTCTCATCTGACAAAGTCTATCCAGAAAAGTGGTTTGACAGTGATTCGGCTCAAGTGGTACAATAGCTTTGTCTTCCTTCAGTTCTTCTTGAGAACAGTGCTCCCCTGTAGTGGCTGCTCCATATGCTCCTCCGTCATATCCATGGGGATCCAACCGAACGCCACTGCTGAGTCCAGAGTCTATCACAAATCGTCAAACTCATCATCTTGAACATCACCTACTGAACGGTATGGCGAGCATGGAGGAGCAACTTCATAATTGTGAGAGACGTCTCATCGTGATTGAAGAAAAAGTCGATTCTCTCCAACAAACAAATCAGCAAGTAGTTGATTTACTCACACGTGGAAACTCGCAAAGACGGTAGAAGCTGGTTGTGCTAATTGAATATCATTTTTTTGGTGGGCTTGGTGTCTTTACTGGGATAACTGTTAATTTGCTCCCAATCTTGGGCCGTCTATTTTGGATAATTAGATCACTTTTTGAATATGACTGAATAGAATTCATATCATTAATGCCATATTTCCATTTTCAGCTCCCTGATTTATCAAGTTATGGTTTGCATATAATTAAAAACTGCTATATAACTTCTATATCGTATCTAATATGCATTCATGAATTCTGAAATTGATGTTTGATTGAATTGAGTTAACTCTTATACATCAAATTCATCTGCTTTTGCCTGGATGGTTCTCCCATGCAATTCACTCTTCAGTCAATATCACCTGTTATATCTTTGTCAATGACTGACAAAAAGGGGGATAACATTTACAAACACCCCGGATGGAAATTGTGTATCTACTAGAATGTTGTTGCAAGTGTTAGGGGGAGCAACTGCATCGAGTAAGGGGGAGTTTTTGAAGTAAGGGGGAGCAGATACTGGGTTGTGTACATGGTTGATTAGATATTGTAAAATTGTGTAAAAACATGTACACACAATTTAGGGTGTGTTTGTCTAGAAGTGTTCTAGGGTGTTTTGGGGATTTTGTCACATAATTGACAAAGGGGAGATTGAAAGTGCCCTGGTTTGTCAAGTTACATGAGTGGTGGGTCAGACTGTCTACAGAGCTCAATAGGAAGATCAATTCAAGCGTCTGCCTCAACCGGATGTGTACAAGCTCATCACAGGTGAATCCAAAGCCTCACATCCCATGACCCAAAACATCAGGTAAAGAAAAACCCTTAAAAATGATTTAGAAATCATAGGGTTTTACGGTGAGAAAACGTTTTTCAAAAATAGGAAAATCTCTAAGTTTTTCTCGCCTTGTCGATTTTATCGAAGCACCCTCGATATGATCGACCTGCACTGTTGATGTCCTCGATACCTTAACGATATTATCGATGTGAGGACCAAAAGTGTCCAGGAACTAAATATTCATCTGGACGAATTTATCGATACACCTATTGATATCATCGATATAAGCACTAAATACGTCCAGCAACTTCACAACATATCTGGACGAATTATCGATGTATCGATACACATATTGATATCATTGATATTCAAATCTCGAGTCCATCGAGAGTGGCTCGATAAGATCGACAGGCAGATTTTCGGCGCTCCTCTTTTTAGTGAAAATCTCAAATTCCTTCGATATATCGATGACCGTTCGATATGAACTGAATTCAAATGTCGATAAGATCGGAGGTCCATCGATGATATCGATAGTGAGCACGCATTTCTCACAGCATATATTTTAGGGCGTTTTTAACTATGATCGAGGGCCCTTCGGTAGAATCGATATTCAAATATCAATGATATCGGTACTAGGTCGATTGCATCGAACAAAGATATAAACTGTCCAACAAGCTTAAAGATAAATTAACTGGATTTATTGATGCCTCGACTCTGATCTCGATATCATCGACATTCAAATTCCAATGATCTTGATGGTTCCCCGATCATTCATGAAAACCTGAAATATTTCGAAGTCAAGTCTCTCTTATTTTTTTCAATTTTTGATAGATCGAACCTGTCATCAATGGAATCGGAGTTTGAAAATCCGATGACATCGACAATAGTTTCGATTCATCGACCAATTGGCAAAGAGTTTCAAAAGCGCATGACATTGAGTCCGAGTCATCGATCAGACCATCGATGCTATTGAGAGTTTATGCTCGATGATATCGAACTCTGTCATAAATGTGACCGTTTTATATCCGTTGGAACTTTTTGCCTATATATAGAGGACTTGTCTTTGTTGTTGCTGTGAGAGAGAATGGAGAGAGCTTTTGTGTGTTTTAACTTACATCTTATATCCAAAGCCCTTTCTCTCAAGGGAGTTCATCCTCCAATCCACCCTCATCATTGATATCTAATAGAGTGGATTGGGGAATGAACTTCTGCATTCAAGGATTCTCCAACTACTACCTTAATGGCAAATCATTAAGCTGGGATGCCTTGAATGCCTAAATGATTGGAACTACTCTATCTTCCCTATAGAAAAATCTTTAGAGAGTAGGATTTTATCATAACCTTGACCCAACCCGAAGCCGAGTATTGGTATACTATCTTGTGTTACGGATCAAGGGAGAAGAAGACTCTTCGTCAACAAGGAGGAGGAGATATTCGGCACTGTGCTAAACGGGACTCATCAGCTTATTTATAAGTATCCAGAGTCCATGAGGACACTTGTGATAATTCCTTTATAGGTTTGGGTCCTAAGTGGTTCTCACCCTTTGAAGTCCTCAAGGAGGCCTCTGGCGGGAGTGTACGTGGTGGGTGCGTTGTGTGGACCCTTGCTCTGTGGAGAGCATAAACATCTGGTTTGGAGTGAGCCAGTAAAACTCTGGGTTTTAGGTGAACCGGGTAAAACCTTAGGGTTTGAGGTCAACCGTGTAGAAACATCCAGTAGGGTCTTATGGAAGATCCTTGGCCAGTGTGCCTAAAAGTGGGTGCGTTGTGTTGACCCTTGCTCGTGAGAGCATAAACAGTCAGCCTCAGTGTAGGTTGTAAAGGTTGAAGGTGAACCTGATTTAAAACCTTAGGTTAGAGGTGAACTATGTGAAACCTCCTTAGTGAAATCCGGTACACTCAAGGGTTGAGTGCGGTTACCGGGAGTGGAGTAGACTTGTCGTCGAACCACTATAAAAATGACTGTGTTTGAGATTGTTATTTTGATTGTGTGATTTGCTTTAATACTTTCATATCCATTTATCTGAGATCACACCTCACACACTTACACAGTCATATCCATCATAAACTAGTTTGTATACTGTTCACTTCTTTCATAGTTTGTGATTGGATCCTCTACCGGGCTTGGAAGCCAGTAGAGTTATTTTTGAGTAATCCTAATATGTGTCCGTTGTTAGGATTAGTGTGATAGGATTTTAAATAAATCATAAAACTTTAAAAATTCCTATTCACCCCCTCTAGGACATATTGACATATTCCTTCTTCAACTAGTGCGGTCTTTACCGCCATTTCAGATGCTATCGTGCACACAACACCTGTGAGGGGTTCATATGGATGGCTTTGACAGATCCAGTCCATTAGTTTGTTTTTCAAGATCATATTAGGGCTGAGGTTTGAAGATGAGGCAGATTCGCAGCTTAGATGGGCCATACTATAAGATTTTAAATTCCTTTCATGATCGCTATTGAACCAACGGTCAGATCAACTCCAAATTCTGAACCTTAAAGGTATAATGATTCTAGGGACCACTTTCATGGAAATCAACAGTAATCTTAGTGATTAAATGGTCCAACATGGATGATTTAGTGATGGATTGACAGATTGAGGGTTGTAGCTTTAATGAGTTGTGAATTTGGCGATTCTCTCTTGATTATTGAGATATCCTGAGATCAGGGCCTTCCATGTTGAAGTTTAAGTTTGACAGCAGTTTTACAATTTTCTTTTTGAAGTTTAAGTTTGACAACAATTTTACAACTTTCCTTATATAAGGCATTATAAGCATCTTGAAGATCTTTTTCATTTTCATGATCACTATTCAAATTTTCTTCACATGTTGAATCATCGTGATATGAAAAAGTAAACTTGGTTAGAGTCATGAGGGCCTTAACTTCATTACCTGACTCGGTTTCAGAAATTTCTGATTTAGAAGAGACTTCAGAATCAGACGATTCATCCCAAGTAGCCAACATACCCTTCCTTTTGGGTCTGTCCTTTTTAGGACATTTGTTTCCTAGATGCCCATACTCTTGGCAGTTGTAACACTGACTGTCTTTCAAAGACTTCCAAGTTTTGGACTTAGGTTTAGATCGTTTCTTTTCATTTGTCTTTTGAAAATCGACCCTTTTCTTACTTTTGAAAATCATATAGAACTTTTTCGCTAAAAGAGCCATATCATCTTCAGAATTTTCTAAATCTGAGTTTTCTTCAGACACATTTTTAAAAGATTTCAAAGCTATAGATTTACCTTTAGGAGCTTTAAAGTTTAACTCATAGGTTTGTAAAGAACCAACTAGTTCTTCTACCCTCATATTATCCGTATCACGAAGTTCCTGGATCGCGGTTACTTTAGAGTTGAACCATTCAGGAAGAGAGCGTAGTATCTTTGTACACACTTTACTTTCTGGGATTTTATCGCCAAGACCCCACATTGAGTTTACATTGTCATTTAATCTTGTGTAAACGTCCATAAACATTTCATTTTCCTCCATATGAATTTCTTCAAATTTGGTTGTGAGGAGTTGGACTTTAGATTTTTTGACAATTGATGTACCCTCGTGTGTCATTTCTAATATATCCCAGGCTTGCTTTGCAGTATCACAGGATATGATTCTTTTGAACTCATCCGGTGATAGTGCGCAGGTGATTGCATTTAGTGCTTTTGCATTGGCACTACTCTCACTTTTTTGAACTGTGGACCAAGAAGTATAAGGTGTTATTCTCATTGATTTTGATCCATTAATACTAGTAACTTCAATTGTAGGAGGGCTCCATTCAGTCACTGTGGCTTGCCACACACTCTCATCCATTGATTTGAGGAAGATCCTCATTCGGGCTTTCCAATAGGCATAGTTGGAGCCATTAAAGGGTGGGGGCCTAGTGACTGATAGGCTATCAAAATTTGACATCTTATTTATATAGCTTAGATCGTTAGCTTAGGAAATAAATCCAAATAAAAACCAATAAGACGAGCTATTAGGCTCTGATACTACTTGAAATGGCCAAACTATATGTCCTAGAGGGGGGGGGGGGGGTGACTAGGACTATGTCAAATTAAAATAAAATCAGCGAAATAAAGATAAACAGATAGCCTTACAATTATAAATCAATTCACAATGCTGAAATCAATTCAACCTCAATAAATAAGTATTGAGAGGTTGATGCAAATTCAGTTCTAAGGACAACCTTACACCATAATAAACAAGGGCTTATGGTAGGACAACTTTATTTCTAGAACGTCTTTTGAATCAATAACTCAATCTGAATAGAAATAACTAAATAGCAAGGAATTGAAATAACTTGCAGAAATAGAGATCTAACTTATTACAACAATCCCCACACTTGCTTGAAATGTAAATTGTTACAACATTCACATCCACACGTACATTCCACAAAATTGAATGATAAATGATATGAAAATAAGCAAGCACTCAATCCACAAGACAAAGAGTTATAGTGGTTCGCCTGTGTGTACACCAACTGTCTTTCAACAGCCACACAGAATGCTACTCCACTCCTAATATCCTCACACAGGGGATATTAGCGTTTACTATCAAATAGGTTTTCACAGGTTCACCAAAACCTTTACAATTGTGTCTTTTTAACTTGGGCTTACACAATTCAAAAACCCACACTTATGAGTTTTCTGACTCTCTCAGATAACCACACAAATTGAGATTTTTTTGGCGAATCTCAAACAAAAACCAAAATAGAATGGAATTTACAAAATTGTAAAATACCTGAATTTCTCCTTTTCGTAGCAGCCCGGTAGAACCAATCGGAGTAGATGTTCGAATATAGAAGTTCAATGTCCACAACTCACTTTAATATGGTTCTAAGTTCTAATTGATTTTAGATTTAAACCAGTTGGGCGTAGTTATATTTGATTTTGATTCCAAGAAGAAGGAATAAGGCAATTCCTCTTTTCAAATGAGATTGAAATACATGAACAAAATCAAATTAAATAAGCTAGCAAAAAGAGAAAGCAATTATGCACAAAATAACTTAAAAAATAAACACAAACTTATCTCAGAGTGAAGCTTTGAATTCACTTAATTTTCAGTGTTAAAACTTTAAAATTCGTGTACTATTTATAGCTGAAGAAACTCGTCTTCGACTGGTCCTAGGGTCACCACGACTGGTCCAAGAATAAATTGATTTTTGAATTTTTGAGCGCAATCGCATCAGACCGTTGTACAACCGGTCGTAGGTAGTCCACGGTTGGTCAAAGGCAATCCACGACCGGTCGAGACCCCTCTATGACTGGTTGTGCGACACTTGATTTAGTCGATGGAGTTTGAGTCGTAGCTTTATGACTGGTCGAAGGTCGAGTCGAGACCATCCCACGACCGGTCGAGCAGACTCCAGGACTGGTCGTAGCCAAACTAGAAAATCTGATAAATTGCAACAATTCTAGGACTAGTCTTGGAACTTCTTAGACTGGTCGAAACAGAGCTAGGACTGGTCGAACAAGGTCTAGGACTGGTCTTAGAATATATCAAAATCATGTAATAATATTCAAATGAATTATGTAGCCAAAGTGACCTACCCTAAGGTTAATCTAAGGTTTATCATACTTGGGACATGAAGTATGGACATTGAACACTTCATTTGCTTAGACTTTGATCATTACAAAGCTTGAGTCTTGAGCTTGAGTTCTTCTTTATGTAGCTTAACTACTTAACAAACTTTGAAATTAATGTCACTTTAAGTTGCACTTGAGTCCCGTACTCATATTTGAATCTTGAACTTCCACTTGTACTTGAACTTGAGTCTTGACCCTGAGATCTTCTTTAATATCTTCCACATTGTAGCTTGAACTATCATGAAGCTTGAAGAATTCTTTGAACTAGACTTCAAGTGTTGACGTGGTGTCTCGAACAGATTTATCAAGATATAAACACAAGACATACGAAGAAGTTTTGACACACAAAATTTGACAATCAAAGAGGAATCAAATCATAGCACTTACAATTTATTCTGAGAGTAATTAGAATCAAAACTAGGAAAAGATCTAACCTAAATCAGGAAAGTAGAGAGTAATTATGAGATAATGAATTTAAAAATTTAAGAATTTAAAGGTGGGAAACTAGGGTTTCCAGGGATCCACTTGTAACAATTGGGAAGCTACCTTGCATGATTCCAGGACACAACTGGAATCAGAGTCTTATCCTATCCAATTGGTAAGAAGAGATTTGTTAGATCTCTAAACTTCTCATGGATCTAATTATCAATGGATACGAGTGGTGAAGATTTGGAAGTGATTTCATCACCTAATCATGCCCAGGAGACAAGGCAAACAACAGGATTTACCAATCCCACAACCAATCATAAGAGAATTGTGAAAGTTAGGAAGGATTCCATCATCATACCATGCCCAAGGGATGATGGTGAACAATAGGATTTCCTAATTTCACAATCTCAATTCAGGAAAAGAAGATATCTCAAGCTATTGCAGATCTATTGTAATTTGTCATAACAAACCATTAAAAACTAAAAATATTCCTTCATAATCAAACTAGAATCCAAGAGAGTTCAACAAAACATGAATCAAAATAAAATAAACATCTCAATCATGCTACAAGCTTCACCCCTTAGCCCCAGTTAAGGGATCTAGCCAACCATAGACATGATTAGATTGAAAACTCTAGAAGAAAGTATTAAAAACTAAGAAGGGAAGAAGAACTCTTGGGAAGAGGCTCCGCCCTTTTACTCTGCTCCTCCAAACCCTAGATATCCTAAAAAGTGTCTAGAAAACCCTATTTATAGGAAAAGTTTCGCAAAATTGCAAAACTAGATCGAATTTATGCAGATTGCGTAACGACTTCGATGTCATCGAACACCCTTCGATGTCATCAAAGGAGTTTGAATTCGGAAGTCGCGCCTTTTCTTCTTTCGCACTACGTAAGTCTCTGTGTCATTGAGTCATCCTTCGATGTCATCGAGCGAATCTTCGATCCATCGAACATTTCTTTGAGTTATCGAAAATGGGTTCAAAACAGTCCAACGAGTTGCTTCAATTTCTTCAATAAATTCGATGTCATCGAGCAGTCTTCGATGTCATCGAGAATCGTCCTTCGAGTCATCGAACATTCCTTCGATTGATCGAGAAAAACACCCAATATGTCTAGCAACCAACTCAATTTTTCCTCATAAATTTGATGTCATTGACCAGTGTTCGATGTCATCGAATGAAGCTTTGATGTCATCGAACAATTCTCGATGGCATAATCTTTGTGATTCCTGCGCTTGTTCTTTCGATTTTCTTCCTCCTCCACTTGGTTTTCTTGGATCTTGGGGCCTTGAAATCTTCAATCTTGGTCTCCAAGGATCTCTTTTTTACTTTAGTAACTTTTGAGCATTAAATCCATACTTTTAACATTCTTTTCAATAAAAACTCTTAAATTCACCTTGCAACATAAACACATGTAAAATATACCATTAAGACATATTATGTATGTAAAACCAAGAAATAAATGGGGTCCAATATGCAATATTTAACCCTCAACAGATGTCATAGATGAGGCCCACGGACTATCCGTCTCCCCGTATTTCATCACCTCCTTCAACTTGTGAATGCCCATCCCACCCTCACTTCTAGGACATGCAATCTTCTCCCATTTGGTCCAGTGTACCTTCCTTTTCCCCTCAAGCCACCCCTAGAAAAAGTTAGCAAAAGCCTTCTCCAAATCGACTAAAACCTGGACCGGGACGAGAGAGGCATCCATCATGTGAACAGGGATACTGGAGAGGATGTGTTTGCTCAGGGTAGCTCGACCCGCCTGCGTTAAGCATCTGGTAGCCCACCCGCTGATCCTGGCCCCTATATGGTCCTTCAAGGGTTAGAAAATCTCGCCCTAACCCTGCCTATGACTATTGGAACGCCTAAGTAGAGGTATCCCACGACTGCTTTCTGATTCCTTAAAGCTCTCTTTATGGCCCTCACTCTACCAAGGGGCAGTTTGGGCGAGCAGAAAAACCCACTTTTCCTAGCGTTCATCTTCTGCCTCGAGACTTCTTGGAATCCTGACAGAAAGTTGCTGACTGATCTCAAGAAGGAATAGCCCCCATTTTTTTATTTTTATTTTTTTAAAATAAGGGTGCCGTTAGCATGTAGGAGGTGGGAGATGGTAGGATACCCACGTTTAAGCTTGAATAACTGACATTACCTGCGGCTAACTAAAAGTTTGAAGCCCTTACTGAAAACTTCAGTAGCAAGAATGAAAAGCCTGACAATAAAGGGTCTCCCTCCCTCAACCCCTTAAAGGATTTGAAGAACCCCGAAGCTTCCGCATTGATGATCACTGAGAACCAGCAGTTTTGCCAGCACTTTTCCACCATGGCCACCCAAGCTTAGTAGAAACCGAAGCGGGAAAGAACCTGCTTGAGGAAGCACCAATCCACCCTGTCGTACACCTTTTCCATGTCCAGTTTTATAACGCCCTGAAAATCGGGGGTCGAGCATAAACTCAACTCCCGAGTTCCAACGCATCACTTATGCAATAAAATGAATGATGATTGAATGTTGTCTGTATTAGTGCATTGAACATGAGTGAGATTAAGCCAAAACAGCATATCATACTCTAGAGACAGTTAAATTGCAAGCGAAAGACTGTGATAGATAAATAACATATATAAACTATGGTGAGTCTCCAGAGTGTGATAATGTTACCAGGTTAAATAATTACAAGTACAAGTCCAATTTAGACGAAAAGTGTAAAGTCATCTAGACAACATCCCTATACCCCGTTGATCAAGACACGACTCATATGAAGCCACCAGCATACAACATATACGAACAAGCATCATTGTCATCATAAAGGCCTGGTTCCGTCTCAGGAGTAGCGTCGCCATCTGCAATCAGACAAAGTCTGGTGGGTGTTTGGAACACCGTCCCGTAACATGGGAGTGAGTGATCAACTCAGTGGAACAATAAAGCATAGGTTAACATGTTATCAAAATAGTCAAGCAGTAATGATAAAGCAGTACAATCAAACACTCCTAACTACTCTTATTAATGCAAGTATGAATGCAGTCATGATGCATGCTCTCACCACATACTCCCTTATGCGACACCATCTTACGTTCGCGGCATGCTTGCATTCCTCAGTGCTCCACATCTTCCAGGCACATGCAGTGCGATGATGAGCATGATTACCGAGTTGTTATTAGTCCATTTCAAACAGCAGGATTGGAAAACTAAGGTACCTCCCTTGTGTCATTCCCAAACAAGGATCCTATCTAGGGTCGTCACTCCTAGTTAGTCTCATACGATATTATGGTTTGAGAGGCATCGCGAAGGCATCACAAAGGGCTCGTCACCCGTCAGTACAGATACAGATCTCACCATATTCGGCTCAATTGTTGGCCGTCAGCTCGAATACAGGTCTCACCGTACTCGGCTCAATAGCTGGCCGTCAGCTCGAATACAGGTCTCATCGTACTCGGCTCAACTCATTCTCTCGTTGCTGCAAAGGGCTCATCGCTAATCACAGATTTTAGAGTATACTCGAAGACACTACGAAGGGCTCATCGCCCGTCAGCATGAATATAGGTCTCACCGTATTCGGCTCTCGCCGTAGGTGTCGACAGTTCGAATATATTGTCCCGTACCACCGTATTTAGCTCACGAGTCTGGTTGCTCAATGGTCACTACGGGGAGGCACGTGGCCCCAGTGTAGGCCGACAGCTCGACCACGGTGTCCCATACCACCATGCCCGGCTCATGAGTCTTAGCGGATCGAGGTACTATGGTTAATGGGATTTCACTGGTAAGTTTGGTACCCTAGGTTCAACCAAAGGCGTCCAAACATGGTGAACATAAATAAGACGGATCGGGTTGCTTGACGAGCTCGGCTAGCTCGAGCGTACAACAAGTTGAACGATATGAAGCACATAAGCACTTCGTGTGGCCAACCACTATCGCCAACCGAAGTACAACTCGGGTTCGTCGAACACATCTTACGTGGTAAATGAATCTCAACCACGAACTCAAGTTTAGTACCGATTGTCTGGACTATAATCATAGTCCCAGACACAAACAATCCATGACTAGAAGCATGTAGAGTAAAGCAGAATAAACAAAGTAATTCAAGTATGTTGACAAGCATGTCATAAAACATGTAATAAGGCACAATATAAATAGGAAATACAAACACCTATATTTCATAAGTAAGCGGTTAAATTAAATAAGCAACATGGAGGAAATCATATACATCTCTAAGGTAGCTGAGAATCCTATCTCAACACCCTATTAAACTTAGTTCGTCACACAATTTCTCACACAGGCGTTTTAGCAAACACTTAAACTCCAACACTCCAACATACATGACGTATGTTGATTTCAACATAGAATAGGACAAATCCTTATAGTAAGGAGTTGTCGCATACACATCAATCATGTTCTTACATTCAATACATTTGGCAGGCATAAATCATAAATCCATATTTATTTAGTCATTTCAACAAACACTTTAAACTACATACATCAACATACATGACGTATGTTGATCACATAGGTATAAGGCCAAATCCTTTCACTAGGGAGTTGCCCCAATTATAACACGCGTGCACCCATGACGGATAATCATGGCAAGCATGAATCCAAGTTCCATATTCATTGGAACATTTTCACAAACACTTGGGCTACACAATTTATCATATATAGTGTATATTGGCCGTGGCGTGATTTAGGGTAAATCCTTTCGTCAAAGGGGTATTGCCTATACAACAATCATAAATCCATGACAATTTTCCATGGCGAGCATGAATGCGAATTCTTTACTCATTCAGTCATTTTCACAAACACTTAGAATACACTATTTTAACATACATAATGTATATTAGCAAAAACATGTATTAGGGCGAATCCTTTTGCCAAACAAGTATTTTATCCATATATAATATATCAATATAGCAAATAATCATGGCAAACATATTTTCAAAATTTATACGTATACGGTACTTTCTACAAATACGTAGAGTATGTAAAATTCCATATTCTTCTTCTTTAATCGAAACGGAAAACAGACAGCACTTTGTACATGTGCAATTGCATGCAGATCATGAATCTATCATTATCTGACATTGAAAGCATTGAAAACCATAACCTATACACCTAAAGTCCACACCTTTTGTCGTAGAATCGGAAAGAACTCGATAGATTTGCTAGGCTTTTGTATACGGCAGTTTGGCGACCTATAAAAAGAAATAGGTTAGCTATTTCATAACCTACAACTATCAAAACCCCAAAACAGTTTAGGGTTAGGGTTTCTTACCTAGAAACGGAGCTGGAATCGCCGGGAAAACGATTAGAACGGAGTGGTGGAGCTTGTGTAGCGGCAGGGTAAAGTGGTAGGGAGATTCCCCCACTTCTCTCACACTTTCTCTCTCTTTTCTCTCTTCTCTCTCCTAGGTTTTCTCCCAAATTCGTATGGGCTGAATGAGAGAGGTTTTGAGGTCCTTATATAGGCTAGAACATTACCAGAATAGACTCCAGGTCAAGGTATACTTGGGTTATAGCCAAAGTGGGTCAGTTTCAGCTCAACGGAGGACTTCTGGCGGGCCTTCTTGAGCCAAAGGTCAGACTTAAGCTCACTAACACTGGATCTAGGTATGACTACGTTTTCATTTCAGTCGGATTCCCAGATCAGGCGTGGCGGACCAGTTTCAGTTCAACGGTCAGTGGATCTCGATCGGAGATTCCGAGTATATGAATATGTTTGGGAAAATATCCCTGATTCGAGGATGTAATTTGGTCTGATTCTGACGGTCTAGTTGCTTAATACTGATCCGCAAGTGAGAGGTGCCAGATTTCATAAATTTATATTTTATTTTAAATTAATTTCACATTTCTCACACTCCCTGCTCCGAGCTCAAGCTAATAGCGCTGGGACATTATCTGGATTTGATTTCTGAGATGGTTGTCAAGCCCAGCAAGGCGGTCCTAATTCCTTAACTTCGTGTTAATCAGACTTCCGACGAGCGGTCCAGATCTGATACGGAGTTTTGAGATGCTCCCTAGAGCAGCCGGGTAATGAGATTGATCCTAGATTTTAGGGTAACCTAGCGTCAATGATTCTATAAGTTTTGGGTCTTGCAGATCGTATTTAAAGTGATTGGTGCTAATTTCACAGGTACTCTAGTTTAGCACTAGCTAATTCTTGCTTAATTTCTAAAGGATTTAGTCCTGAGTAATTTCTGTCTGAGGTGGTACCTGAGTCTTTGTTGTATATAAAGTAATCCAAGTTATAATACTTAGCTAGTTTAAGATAGTGTCTAGGGTGAAAGTACTTAGAAAAATTGAAAGGACAGGTGGTGAAGGGTGGGATTTGTGAAGGAAATAGGTTCAAAAGCGGTTTTAGACTTTGGGATTGAGTTCTGACAGGTTAATAAGGTGTTAGGATCGACCCATTGCCTAAGGACGTCTAATTCCAGGTTGGCAAAAATCCGGGATGTTACAAGTTTGAGTGCAATGTTGCCGCCTCAGACCTTCCTATCCATTTCTCTGAAGGTCTCCTGGGCAAGGGCCACATTTTCTGTAATGGAGCGCCCTCGGATGAATGCCCCTTGCTTAGGGGAGATAAGCTTTGGTAATAGTGAGCTCAGCCTAGCTGAAATGAGCTTGGAGAAAACCTTGTAAATGCAATTACACAGATTTATAGGCCGGAAGTCGACGAAGCACTTTGGGACTGCAATTTTGGGGATAAGACTAATGAAGGAGGTAGTGAAGGCCCTTGGGGAACTCCCTCCTTCGAACACATGGGCCACCACTTTGGCCAGGTCACGACCCAGAATGTCCCAACATATAGCATAAAAGGCCTCAGGAAAACCATCTGGACCCGGGGCCCCATCTTTTGGAAGATGAAAGACGGCCTGCCTAACCTCCTCAAACTCTAGGATCCTCATCAGTTCTGCATTGTCCAAGTCAGAAACCAGCAAAGAAATGCAATTAAAGAGGCCATCAGTGGGGACTGTAGGCTCCGCTAGAAACAGCCTAGAGAAGAACTTGACCGCCTCCTTGATTTCAACTCGATCTGACGTTAACTAGCCCAAGTCCAGCAGGACTTCCACAAATAGGTTGTCGCTAGGGTTGTACACGAACCGGGATAGCCCGGTTAACTCGCTTGACTCGGACTGAAAGAGCTTGACTCGGCCCGACCCGGAACTGAGTTCGGGTCGAGACGAGCCATTTTCATCAACCCAAAACTGAGTTCGGGCCGAGTTCGAATAGGTCACAGTTCGGCCCGACTCGGTCTAAAACCCGACTCGGCCCAACCGGCCCGACTCGGTTGAGTGGTGTGTGTGTGTGTGTATATATATATAAAACCCTACCCGTCCCTTTCCCCTTTACCCTTTTGAGATCGCCCGACCCCACCAAACCCTGCTCCCTCTCTCCCTGCCCGACGGCCCGACTCGGTTGAGTGGTGTGTGTATATATATATATATATATATATATATATATATATTTAAAACCCTACCCGTCCCTTTCCCCTTTACCCTTTTGAGATCGCCCGACCCCACCAAACCCTGCTCCCTCTCTCCCTGCCCGACGGCCCGACCTCACCAAACCTCTGTAATCTCTCTCTCTCTCTCTCTCTCTCTCTCTCTCTCTTGTCCGACCAGCAGGCGGACGCTATCCGACCATAGTCCGGTGCCCCACTCGACGCTCTCACCTCTCTAATCTCACTTTCTCTCTCATCCGACCAGCGGGCGGAAGCTGTCTGACCACGGTATGATTTCTCTCTCTCTCTCTCTCTTTTAAATGGATACAAATTTCCCTATTTCGAGGGAAATAAATACAAATTTCCCTATTTATTGTGGAGAAATCATCTGCTTGGCTTTAGGATACCAATTGGTCGTCCCAACACAGCTCATAGTGAATAGAAATAGGTCGGGATATGTCATAGCAAACCTTTCTACGACACTCTCATATTCTGTATTTATCAAGTAAATGCTTATCGGCCATGACTAAAGAAGAGGACCATGGCAAAATCATATGAGGTTCAGGCTACTTATCTGGTGGTTTAATATATTGTGGATTGCCCACAAGAAACTCAAAAAACAAACAGAGAGAGAGAGAGGTTCACACAAATAGGGAGATATGTTCAGCTCAATGAATTTATTTATAGATGTTTACAAAAAGAAGAAATAGAGTTCAAGAGAAAAATGAAGAACCTAAAAAAGTAACAGTAGTAGATGAAAAATGAAGAGAGAATTCCTCTCACGTGACTTCTTCTCATCCACAAATATTTGGCCTTGAAGTCCTTCCTTATCGAGTCCATTGCTTAAAAAACACGTTTCTGCCACATCCTAGTTGCATGGTCCGAGTAAATAAATGGACGGCTATTTTTAGCTAATTGTCCACATTTTACTGCACAAATCCTCACTGGTTAGAATTGTCTGACTGATGTGATTTCTTTTAAATATGGACTCATCGTAGACTTCCGGATGAGTAGTCAAGATATCTTCTACCTGAGCCATGTGTCCCATGGAAAGTTGTATGACTTTTAGTCACGTGCAAATAGCGTTACTCTATTATGTTAGTTGAGATGAGCCTACTGATGTATGCATCCTCAAGACATTGGCACTACAAGAAAAATAGGCTTTACCGACGGCCAAAACTGCCCCTAAAAGTCCCAAAAATCGCCGGTATAAGAATTACCGGCGGTTGGACAAATGCCGCTAAAAGGGGGTGTCGCTGTGTGTTTTACCGGCGGTCGAACATTTTACCGGCGTTTTGGTGGCTGCCGCTAAAATAGGAACATTTGCGGCGTTTATTACTATTTACCGGCGCTTCTAGTAACTGCCGGTGAAAACGCCGCTAAAAATAGTAAAAACGCCGTGTAAAAGCTTTGAGAAACGCCGGTGAATATTGCAAAAGGGCAGTAAAATTTGTAACAAACGCCGCTAAAAATTACGACTAACGCCACTAAAATTACGACTAACGCTGCTAAAAATTACAACTAACTCCGTTCAAAGCTGTACAAAGCGCCGCTAGAAAATGGTAAAGTCCTGCAAAAAGTTGCCATGAAACCAATGTTGTAAGGAATCTCTCCAGTGATTTGATTATAAGAAATATCCCTAGAAGTCATAATAATCAATAGACCATAAACAATTGAAGAAAGAACTAGAACAACACCCACACCAAAAGAAATGCCGGAAGTCATAACAGTCAATGTCCATCTTACATAACCAGAATCAAAGTGGCCATCACATTACATAACACAACCCATAGTGTGGTCACAATAATGGGCAACTCCAAAACATACCAAATTACTAGATGAACTAGAACTAATTTGAGATAGACTTATAAATTGTGATTTACATGGAGTACACTGTTCACTCCCCAAGTATAGGGTTGTGATGTAGTAATAAACTCGGTAAGATCGAGGTCGAATCCCACGAGGACTGGTCGTCACAATTCAAATTCACAACTCTTCTTAACTAATTCAACAAATAATGGAGCAATTTACTAACACAAATCTATGAAAAACAATTGAGAACAGGGAAAAAAATTCAATCAGAGAGAGCACTAGGACTTTCGAATCCACCCCTAATTATCCTAACCCTTGTTTTGTCTGTTGATTCACCCTAATCTAGATTGATACAACTTGTATAGAGAAAGCACAATCTGTGTCCTTAGTCGGGCATACAGAATGTCTAATTTCTTTAAGCAATGCCATGAAGAACATATCCCATGTCCTTGGTCGGGCACATGGAATATACAGTTCATTAAAGCACCCTATTTCTTCCTCTACAGGAACCTGTTCATGATCAGATACAAGCACCTAGAATAAGCATCCAGACCACATCCATCCATAGACTCTGATCAAAGTTCATAGATGGAGAAGTATAGAATTTAAAACAATCAATCAAACACTAGGGAAAGAAACAAATCAATCTAATTAAAGTAAAATCAACATAGAACAATGGATGTTCAAATTAGGGGTTTCATCTCAGCCCTAGCTGAGAGATTAGTTACCCATAAAATCCATTAAATAGATGGATAAATAAATTTTAAAAAACATCAACCAATTTCTTTATCTCTCTCTTTCTTCTCTTTTCTTCTTCTTTCTTATTTCTTCTTTTCCTTCCAACTGAGCTCTGGATCTGCTCCCCCAATTTCTGAATGACTTTCCACGTCCAAAAACTCCTCTTTTATAGCTGCTGGAGGGCTGGAGTCGATGGCAGAGTTGTAGCAACATGGAGTGCAAATTTTTGCAACCATGATCGGTGGGCCCCACAGAAGTATTTTCTGGAAAATTCACCCCATCCATTGGATTCAGAACGAAATTTCAGTCAAGAATGAATGGTTTTGAATGTCCATTGACGTGGCCCAGAAAAGAAAACACAGAAAGATCAGATTTGAACGTTGCAGGGCAGCCCTTTTGTGGCCTCTGTATCACACACATGTGCACGCATGGTTGCAAAGTTTCAACATGGGTTTGTAGTATTCGCGGCCCTCTACAAGATGGATGGATTGGATCGGCCCTACAGGCCATGGATGGGGCCCACAACTCTTCGCAAAACTGGCCAGCGGCCGGTTACGCGCTGCGCAAATGGGGACGCGGATCTGCGGTGATGGTGGGGTCCGTGATCGGAATCCACAGCGGAATCCACTCCGTTCACCGAATTTCTCTCGGCATTTCGGTCGGAACTATATAAATTTTCTCCGTTTTGGTCTAGGCCACAGAAAATCTCGCTTCACCGTTTGTTCTGCTGTTGAATGGTTGGATTTCATTCCTGATGCGATTTTGCAAATCTTCCACCTAGGCAGTGATAATGGTCTTCATTTAGACCTGATGGACAGTCCGGATCATCTGATTGATGGATGGTGTGGACCCACAACTCAAAACGTCCGATTGGACAGCGTTAACGCTGAACGGCAAGTGCCGTTTTTGAATTTGAGAAGGAGAGGGTCGGTCAGCGCTTGCGCTGACCGCCTCAGCCGTCTGGTGCACGGCTCGCATGTGAGTGCATGGTGCACATGCATCACACATAGGGCCCACTATGATGTTTATGAGAAATCTGCACCGTCCATCCTTTTTCCCATCTTAATTAAACCATTGGGACTATAATTGAGGCAGTTCCAGATATCAGGTGGGCCCCAAATTAGAGATTTAATGGGCTGATCTGTCCGTTGGCCCACTTCCTGAGATCTTCAGTAGATGAAATTTAATATGTACGGTTAATTTATAGCCTTCACCACATGTATGAAACTTCGAGCCAATCGGATGGTGGGAAACCTGTGATCTTGCCATTTTTACCAGTTTCGGCCTCTTTAATGTGAACAGCTTGATTTCCTCCTCGTCCCTGGCATGTAAATTCTTCAATATTGGTCTTCTGAGGTTCGTTCCTTACTCTGGTGTCTTCGGAGCGTAAAATTCACCCTTTTAACATCATTTTTCAATCAACGCTCCTGATTTCATCCTGTAACAAAATACAACTAAAATACTCCTTTAAGCATTATTATATATGTAAAATCTGGTAATGATCGGGGTCTGATATGCAATATTTGACCCTCATCACAACCCCCAACCAGCATTTTGCTAGTCCGGAGCAAAACATGCAAAAAATAATTTCAAAAATAAAAGACAATTCCTGTAAACTCAAGTGACTTGTGAACAGATAGTTGAGATGTTAAAATTCTAAAATTCATGAATGGTGAGAAGATTTTTCTCCTGAAATCAAGCTTACAGTAAACTTCATAATCAAGTTCAAAATATTAATCCATTAATTAGAACAATTTTAAACATTGAGTTCCATGAGTGTATAGTGTAATCTCGGCTTACAATCATTAAAAGATCCAATTTGTCAATTTCATGATATCATTAGTAATTAACAACGAAGTTCATGACAACCAAAACTGAAACCAACACTTGCCTTTTAGATCATCTTTTCATTCTATCAGCCTTTGATTTTCTTTATAGCAGTAGCGCCAAGGAGGGGAATTAAATCCTCACCTATAGGGAGCAAACCTATGGTAAAGGTTTTATACCTAACTCTTTCTGAATGTAAACCATGGGGGATCGAATCCTCACCTATAGGGAGATACCTATGGTGAAGATTATTCGACTCGCCTTTTCTTCTTCTTCTTTTGATGCTAAAATTTTTGTTCTTCAGGCTGGTTCCTTTCATGCTTAGTGATTACCAAGTAAATCATTCAATTATCGAACCGGAACCTTAGTGTGTAAATGAGATGTGATAGGTGAAATCATGGCTCAATCAATGTTTATAACTTCTAATCACGGGTTAACAATTCAAACTGAACTGTGAAATCTAACAAATGGCTGACTCCAAGGGCATAAATTATCACATTCTGTATCTTGTAATTTCAAAAACAACTATCCTTCAAAATCACTTTGAATTCAACAGAAATTCCAGAAAAATTTTTTAAAAATTTTCACAATCTTGCTCAAGACCAAGAAAATACTAATTAGGTAACCTAATCTCCCACCCCCAACCTAAAATCTACATTGTCCTCAATGTAAAAGAAATAAGCATGCAACGCACATGAGACAACGAAAAGAAAAGAGGAGTGAGGGAAAGATAGTACCTGGATGGAGAATCAAGAAGCTCTCAAAAATATCAGCGTAAAAGCGAGTCAGCACAAGAGAGAAATCAGTAAAATAAAAGATCCTACCTATACCACTTTCGCAGGTGCTCTCGATTGCATTTAGCGTATGCAACAAGCCTTTAAACCCCTAGGTTACCCCTAGTGGACGAGTTGCAGTCTCGTGAGGGTTTGCAGTAATGTTACCCATAAACATTGAACTAACTAACAGTGAAAAAGAAATAGAATGAAACGCTGGGTTGCCTCCCAGGAGCGCTAAGTTTAACGTCTTCAGCCAGACAAGAATGGACCATGAATGAACTAATCTTTATAACCAGGGTCCGCCAAAGAAATTACCTCAACACCTTGATTAACCAATCCCAGACAAGTGATGTGAGTTCCCATGCGCTGTGCTATCTGCAATGAGGTAACTGACACTATCATCAAATAATTTAAGGACTTCTGCTCGAACAACTTCTTCCATGTTAGGATCATGCTTCCTTTGCATTTTACGTGACATTTCCACAGCATGATCCTTACATACAGTGGGGCACACTCCTTGTATTTCTGCTATCTTCCGTTCAATTGCTGCCTTATATGTTCGAAGAATATTAAGCAACCTGCTCTCTTTTGCCTTCTTAGAGTTAGAAACTGTGCTGTCAGGAAGAGTCTCAGAGGGATGAAGAGGTTCCACTTTCGCTCTCCATTTTTTAATCTCCAATATCGGAGTAGAGTCGAGCAGTGTATTGACTTCGTGGATGGGACTATCTATGTCAAAATCCGTGCCATGTTGTGCTAAGCAGGTCTCAAGTGGATCTTCTAAAGATTTGAGGAAGGAGTCCTGCACTAGACTATCGATCATGTCCACTTCAAATATGTCGTCCAAATCTGCGGATTGTTGTCCTGCATTAAAGACATTGAGTTTAATATTCATGTTACCAAATGACAACTTCATAACTCCATTCCTGCAATTTATAATAGCATTAGATGTGGCCAAAAATGGACGACCCAAAATGACTGGGATCTGACTATGAGGATTCTGGACAGGCTGAGTATCTATAACTATGAAATCCACTGGAAAATAAAACTTATCAACCTAGATTAACACATCTTCAATAACACCCCGGGGCACCTTGACAGATCTATCAGCTAGCTGTAACGTTATTTTAGTCGGTTTCAACTCACCAAGTCCTAGCTGCTCATAAACCAAATATGGTAACAAATTCACGCTGGCCCCTAAATCAAGTAATGCCTTCCCGATTTTATGATCTCCTATGCCGCAAGAGATGGTGGGAGCTCCTGGATCCCTAAATTTAGGAGGGGTGTTATGTTGAATCATGGAGCTGAGCTGCTCTGCAAGGAAGACTTTCTTATGAACATTCTGCTTACGCTTTTGTGTGCATAAATCTTTAAGAAACTTAGCATAAGCAGGGACTTGCTTGATAGCGTCAAGCAACGGGATGTTGACTTGCACTTTTTTAAACACGTCCAGGATTTCATCAAAGTTGTTTCTTTTCTTCATTAGTGCCAGATGTTGAGGAAAGGGTGCTTTGGGTACATAGGGTGGCACGTCAGCGGCTCTTGGAGAGTCAGAGAGTTTTTGGACTTTTGATGCATTGGTGTGTCTCTCTGCTTCACCTTGATCTTCTGTTTTAGAATTTGATTCATCCCTAGGTATATCTATTTTGTTGTCAATCTATTTGCCTGACCGAAGGGTAATGATCGATTTGGCTTGCTCATGGTATTGCCCTTGATTGGAATTAGAGCCAATCTCATACTGTCCCTTTGGATTGGCCACAGGTTGGCCAGGGAACTTACCCTTCTCTCTCTCATTCAATGCGGTAGCTAATTGACCCAATTGTACTTCCAGCTTAGCAATGGATTGCGCATTTGCATGTAAGCTTTGCTGGTTGGCTAGTAAGGTTTGTTGGGTGTCTTTTTGGAATTGGAGAGAGCTCTGCATAAAAAGATGGAGTGTATCCTCAAGAGATGGTTTCCTTGATTGTGCAGGCAGTTGTTGATATTGCGGAAACTGCTGAGGTTACATAGGAGGATTTCCAGATGGTCCTCCTTGTTGTGGTCCCTTTGCCCAAGAAAATTTTGGATGTCTAGCCCACCCTGGGTTGTATGTGTTCGAGTAAGGATCATTCCCAGGTTTTTGAAAAGTATTCATAGCATGTACTTGTTCAGAGAGAAGTTCTGGGGATGTTGCGCTAGATGGACAAGACTACATAGGATGGGCAGAACTAGAGCATGTGGCACAAGCCTCGGCTTGAGTTGTTTGTGGAAGTCCATTATGCAACATCAGAGCATCAACCTTCTTTGTCAGGCCATCAATCTTGGCATGGAGATCTGGCGTGACTCCTATCTCATATATACCACCTCTCTTTTGTGGTTGGGAACTTCTGTCATCTCTATTTGAATAGTCCCATTGCTGGGAATTTTCACACAAGGTTTCAAAGAAGTTCCATGCTTCGACATCACTTTTGGTCATGAATGACCCTCCACTGGTGGCATCAACCATGCGACGGTTCTGGGGTGTCAGACCGTCATAGAAGTATTGAACCTGTTGCCACTTTTCAAAACCATGGTGTGGACATTTAAGAAGTAAGTCCTTCCATCTTTCCCAACATTCATGAAAGTGCTCTCCCTCTTTTTGTGTGAAATTAGTGATTTCTCTACGGAGGGCATTAGTTTTGTGAACAGGGAAGAACTTGTTTAAGAACTTCCTAGACAGTTGGTCTCATGTGGTGATAGACCCAACTTCTAGAGAATTCAACCATGCTTTCGCCTTATCTTTCAAGGAAAAAGGAAACAGGCGTAGGCGGATCGAATCGTCTGAGAAGTTTTGGAACTTAAAGGTGGAGCAAATGTCTAGGAATTCTTTCACATGATGATATGGGTCCTCCTTGTCTAAACCATAAAAGGAAGGCAACAACTGTATGACCCCAGTCTTGAGTTCAAAGTGTGCTGCCGTGGTGGTGGGCAACACTATGCATGAAGGCGCATTGAATTGGACAGGAGCTAAATAATCTCTAAGAGCCTTAGATCCATTCTCTTCTACCATTTCAAATAGGATGCTTCTAAATCTTCTACGAAAAGTTCTTTCTATTTCAGGATCAAAAGGTGCTAGTTCTATATTTAGAGATCTACGTCCTAGCATAAACTGAGTAACAACCTAAGAGAAAGAAAACTAGAACTAGAAACTATGATATTCTAAAACAAGTTAAAACTATGTAAATAAGAATGGGAAGAAGAAACCCGGAAAAAAGAGATGATTGATGTTAGAAGATTTAAGAAGCTCCTCCTCACTTAGTAGCTTTTTTCCTCAATTCCTGAAAATAGAAACAAAAACAAATCAAGTTTCCTAAAATAATGATAGAAAAATCCTAAGCAACGGTTAATTTCTAAAAAAGAAAGTTACTAAAAATAAAAAGCTAAGTAAGTTTCTAAAAAGGTAAAAAAAAATAATTCTAAAACTAGAAAATAGAAAGTTACTTAAGAGAAGAATCTAAATTTAAAAATAGAAAATTTAAAAATTCAAAAGAAATTCTAGAATTAGAAATTTTCTAAAAAGTAAAAACCTAATAATAAAAATAAAAAAAAGTAAAGAATTTAGAAAGGGATTACCAAATTAGAAGTTTATCTCAGGACCCTACAAAACAGGAAATAGGTTAATTTCTAAAATAAAGAAAAAGAACTCTAAGTTAGTAAAATCCTAAGCTATGAATTATGATAAAAGAGAATCCTAAATTCAATTTGTACCGAAACAGTCCCCGGCAACGGCGCCAAAAACTTGTTCACTCCCCAAGTATAGGGTTGTGATGTAGTAAAAAACTCGGTAAGATCGAGGTCGAATCCCACGAGGACTGGTCGTCACAATTCAAATTCACAACTCTTCTTAACTAATTCAACAAATAATGGATCAATTTACTAACACAAATCTATGAAAAACAATTGAGAACAGGGAAAAAAATTTAATCAGAGAGCACTAGGACTTTCGAATCCACCCCTAATTATCCTAACCCTTGTTTTGTCTGTTGATTCACCCTAATCTAGATTAATACAACTTGTATAGAGAAAGCACAATCTGTGTCCTTAGTCGGGCATACAGAATGTCTAATTCCTTTAAGCAATGCCATGAAGAACATATCCCATGTCCTTGGTCGGGCACATGGAATATACAGTTCATTAAAGCACCCTGTTTTCTTTCTCTACAGGAACCTGTTCATGATCAGATACAAGCACCTAGAATAAGCATCCAGACCCCATCCATCTATAGACTCTGATCAAAGTTCATAGATGGAGAAGTATAGAATTTAAAACAATCAAGCACACTAGGGAAAGAAACAAATCAATCTAATTAAAGTAAAATCAACATAGAACAATGGATGTTCAAATTAGGGGTTTCATCTCAGCCCTAGCTAAGAGATTAGTTACCCATAAAATCCATTAAATAGATGGATAAATAAAATTCATAAAAGAACATCAAACCAATTTCTCTATCTCTCTCTTTCTTCTCTTTTCTTCTTTCTTATTTCTTCTTTTCCTTCCAACTGAGCTCTGGATCTGCTCCCCCAATTTCTGAATGACTTCCCACGTCTAAAAACTCCTCTTTTATAGCTGCTGGAGGGTTGGAGTCGGTGGCAGAGTTGTAGCAGGACATGGAGTGCAAATTTTCGCAGCCATGATCGGTGGGCCCCACAGAAGTATTTTCTGGAAAATCCACCCCATCCATTGGATTCAGAATGAAATTTCAGTCAAGAATGAGTGGTTTTGAATGTCCATTGACGCGGCCCAGAGAAGAAAACACAGAAAGATCAGATTTGAATGTTGCAGGGCAGCCCTTTTGTGGCCTCTGTATCACACACATGTGCACGCATGGTTGAAAGTTTCAACATGGGTTTGTAGTATTCGCGGCCCTCTACAAGATGGATGGATTGGATCGGCCGTACAGGCCATGGATGGGGCCCACAACTCTTCACAAAACTGGCCAGCGGCCGGTTACGCGCTGCGCAAACGGGGACGCGAATCTGCGGTGATGGTGGGGTCCGTGATCGGAATCCACAGCGGAATCCACTCCGTTCACCGAATTTCTCTCGGCATTTCGGTCGGAACTATATAAATTTTCTCTCCGTTTTGTCTGGGCCACAGAAAATCTCGCTTCACCGTCTTCATTCTTCTACTGTTGAATGGTTGGATTTCATTCCTGATGAGATTTTGCAAATCTTCCACCTAGGCAGTGATAATGGTCTTCATTTAGACCTGGTGGACGGTCCGGATCATCTGATTGATGGATGGTGTGGACCCACAACTCGAACGTCCGATCCGACAGCGTTAACGCTGTAACGGCAAGTGCCGTTTTTGAATTTGAGAAGGAGAGGGTCGGTCAGCGCTTGCGCTGACCGCCTCGGCCGTCCGGTGCACGGCTCGCATGTGAGTGCATGGTGCACATGCATCACACATAGGGCCCACTATAATGTTTATGAGAAATCTGCACCGTCCATCCTTTTTCCCATCTTAATTAAACCATTGGGACTAAAATTGAGGCAGTTCCAGATATCAGGTGGGCCCCAAATTAGAGATTTAATGGGCTGATCTGTCCGTTGGCCCACTTCCTGAGATCTTCAGTAGATGAAATTTAATATGTATGGTTAATTTATAGCCTTCACCACATGTATGAAACTTTGAGCCAATCGGATGGTAGGAAACCTGTGATCTTGCCATTTTTACCAGTTTCGGGCCTCTTTAATGTGAACAGCTTGATTTCCTCGGGTCCCTGGCATGTAAATTCTTCAATATTGGTCTTCTGAGGTTCGTTCCTTGCTCTGGTGTCTTCGGAGCGTAAAATTCACCCTTTTAACATCATTTTTCAATCAACGCTCCTGATTTCATCCTGTAACAAAATACAACTAAAATACTCCATTAAGCATTATTATATACGTAAATCTGGTAATGATCGGGGTCTGATATGCAATATTTGACCCTCATCATACACAGAGTGGAGAAAGTACTCACAGATACTACAATACTTCATTCTAGTAAATCAGCCTCGGAATGTCACTAATGAGCTGATTCTGAGCAAGATCCCTAAAAAAAAATTAAACAGCAGGGACCCCATTAAAATCACTTTGTACACACAAATCCACACCATTGGAAACAAACAATTGTAGTTCAGGTATGTTCTATTAGACAACCCCAAATGCAAATGTGTAACTGAGAAAACCCAAATGAGAAGGAAAAAAAAAAAAAAACAATTCATTGTTTTCAAGTAGATATTAGAAAGCATAAACCACAAAATAGAACAAGCACCTCAAATATAAGTGACAACAACCTTACAGAGTTTTGAGATTTGGCATCTGTGAAAGGGTTGAAGGGATAGGCCCTGTTAACTGATTGTTCTTCAATGTCCTACATAGTAACATCACCTTAAATGACCAATCTATCCCTTACAAAGGGGCAAGCAAGATTCGTGAAAATGACCAATCTACCAAATAAAAGCAGACATGATACTAACAATTCCTCAAGCTATTTGAGCCCAGATGTCGAGAACGGAATATCTCCATATAGCAAGTCACCGGATAAATCCCTATAGAAAACAAACCAACACAGATTTCAGTTAAATCCGCCATTACATTCTCAATCCCATAACTTCAGAATGCAAGTAAATGAGAGAGATTACAGAGATTTCGGCAAGACACAATTGCCGATCTCATCAGGGATTGACCCGGTCAGCTGATCCCTTCAAATCTCTGCACATCAATGCAACCAACATAAGCATTTGAGCTTAAAATGATTTCATCCAAATGCATATTTATCCTGATGCAATAAAGTAAAACATACAGTGCCTGTAGGCTCTGTAAATCCCCAATGGCTAGCGAAATCTTCCCACCGAGATTCAAATTCGAGAAATCCTTCACAGAAGATTCATGATGTAACGAATTAGAAGTTGAAATTAGATAAGAAGAAATAAGAAAAAAGAAAAAGAACATAAGGTATGTGAGTTATAGAGAAATGACGGCGAAGGAGAGATTGTCGCAAGCAACCCCGCGCCAGGAGCAATGATCTCCGTTGCCATCAGCATTCCAGTCGAGGAGCACGTTAGCAGCGTTGCTAAATGACGCCTTGATGGACACGAGTGTTTTACCTGCGAAACAAAACTCTCATTTCACTTAAAACTGAGGACTGAAACTCCAAATTATTTTTTGCTGAGGGCATTGCTAAAAATAGCAAGGATTTGATGCATAACATTTCCCACACACACATAGAGTGACATTACCATGAATCAGAATATTGCAGAGGTACTCTCCAATGCATGTGACACAGTACTTACATGAATGTCCATTTTTGGAAAGGGTGTTTGTCACGAAAGATATATGGAGTTTCAGTACACAATGACAATCTGGAGAAACATCTCCACTTGTGCAGTTCACAGCAGCTGCCCACTTGCCATCAGTGCTCCCTTACCTGGGCTTGGGACTGGCCGACGTATCACTTCCTATCATTAAAATAATTTTTTTTTTTTTTTTTTTTAAAAAGGTAAAAGAAAAACCAACACAAACCATAGTTCAATTCAGTTGAAAAAGAAGCAGAAAATGCCTATAGGAGATGAATATCTCTTGACAGAACAGCTTCTTTATGGGTTATGGCATGTCCTTCGAGTTGAACTACTTCAAGAAACTAGATGTATTTTCCATCAACAAAGAAAATGAATCAATGCAAAAATAGACAAATAGAATAAAAATAGGGAAGTCACATTATGAATACAAACTCAAGAGAGTTGCCACATTTCTCCTCCTCGGAGATTCCTAGAAATTTTCTATAACTGAAATTTCAATAAAAAGAAAGATGCACTTTTCATTTAAAATTTAAAAATAAAATAAAATTCAATAATGTTGTTAACAGGAATGTCTATTGTCAATACCTTGAATTTGTTTTGATGAAGGGGAATCCAAACTCTGAAGTTTCTCTACATCACACCATGTCTTGGTGAAAGATGTACTTTTCATTTTTTTAAAAATCACTAATGCTGTTAACAGGAATGGTTGACTAATTGATATTGAGATATTTGGCTAGACTAAATGTCTATTCTCAATACCTTGAATTTGTTTTGAATGATGTGCAGCAATCAACACCACCAACAGGACAACTACAGGCAGGAAAGACCAGTATTAATTTTATATCAGTAACCATGGTAAACCAGCTTTGTTGGCAACGTTGGTTTCACCAAGAAACAATAACTTGACAGAAGTCATTATTACCAGTGCCAAAGGATCCAGAAAATCATTATGCTCAGTTCTGTTGTAGCAAGGTCATTCCTGCATGTGACTACTACTACGAAAAATGCTTAGATTTGAGGCCAAGGTCCAAGCATGTGGAGCTTGAATTTTGTGTCTTGGCGTCAGCCATCTTCTTCTATCCACATTTATGGATGGTATCATCCACCATCCTGCAATAGATGTGATAGGCCCAAGACCTGCCAAGAAAAAACAGTGTCTACCTGAAATTTTTCAATAGATTTTATCATTGCTTTGGAGTTTGTGGAAACAACTTCAGTCATTCCAAGTATTTCAGTTAACACATTAACAAAACTAAGAACAATGACTTTTCAAGCACTATAGTAGCATTGAAAAAGACCTTATATAGAAACTTTCATTTTAGATGGATTCAAACATTCCATAAGAATTACCAAGATCATTGAGTACAAATGCAGCAACAACAGTTCTGCTTTGCTCAGACCTGTGATATTCTCTGTAATTTGGTCATCATAATATTTATTAGTTCCAATAAAAGAAAATTTCAAAATTCAGATGACTGCATCATCATTAAATCCACAAGCAAAACAGAATTTTTGGAATCAACACATCATTTTGTTACTAAACCCATCATTTTGTATGATATGCACAAATGACTCTAGAGGAAGGCCTAGAACAACAATGGCCATTGATGGTGAATGACCCCCAAAAGTAGCTTATGTAACCACAACTCAGGAATAAATGGAAGAGTTGGAACTGGCCCTATGTGCTGATGATTCTGGACCAATTGCTAAATTTCATTTAAATGCTGGAGATGCTCTTGCATAGATTTTGAAAATATCATGAAGTCATCAATATAATTGGTGTTGAAATGATTTGAAATTTTCATCCATTTGCCTTTGGAATTGGGACAGGGAACTCTTTTTCAGTCCAGATGGCATTACTAGTCATTCAAAAAGCCCAATGGGTGTAGTTCAAGCCATTTTGTCGATAATGGGTAGTAATGCCATTTGGATTAAACATTCATTTTTTCAATCACATTCAATTGAGAATTTGATGCATTCTATGCAATCTTAGACAATGAGATTTGTTGGAGTTATTAACTTGTCACTATGTTTTTCTACAAACTTGATTAGAGCCTATGTATCTACACTCTTCTATTTACTGACAACAATATTTGTCAGGCATTCACATCTTGTTATCATTCCTGTAATCTGTCATTAAAGAACATCTTTCAACAGTATAAGAAAATGACAATAGATGGTAGAAGTAAGAGAAGAAAGGCATCTACTTACTTCTTTGCACATGAGAGTCCTCAGTATGATCCTATAAAGAAAACCCATCAAAGAAAAGGTCAAAAACCGTTCATTAATCCAATGAAAAGCAAAACCCATATCAGAAATCATTCTTTTTTTTTTTTTTTTTTTTTTTTTTTTTTTTTTTTTTTTAATGATTGTGTTGGTTTTTTCTCACCCTAAAACATGCCCTCCTCCTTTATGAACAGCTTCAGAAACTAGTCCCATCAATCCACTTCTCCTACCTCCATATGCCAAATCCACCTTCCTAGAAACCTACATAAAATGAGATAAGATTAGAGAGAATGAGAGAGAGTACTGGAATAGGAAAGCAAATGATAAAATGAGATGCAACAATTACTACAAATTAAATCACCCTGCTGTGTAGGTGGAGAGATGGTTCTACCCTGTTCTGAGCTCCACTGTACAATTCATCTCAGAGATTCTTTCATCCCTGTTTTATCAAAATCAACCGACTGCACACTTGGTGACTTTATAATTATAAAAAAACAAAAAAAAGAAGAGTGGGTCCTACTTTGGTTGGTCCAAAGCTCAAAAGATCATCATCAGGACCATTCTAGCCCTTTCCTCATAGAACATGAACGGTTATTCATGTTTCTATCTCATCTTTCAAAGTGCTCATTTGTAAGCCACCAATGGAAATAAGTATCTTTTGAACGTTAAATTGTTGACCCTCCATTAAATGTACAACAGTGGTACACGTTATTGGTTGAAGCATTTCTTCAAACAACTAACCTGCAGATGTCAGTAGCCATGGATAATGGCGGATATGGCTGCCGCTGCTTGATAATCGAAAGGGGAAGTGTGTGTGTGTGTGTGTGTGAGAGAGAGAGAGAGAGAGAGAGAGAGAGAGAAGAGAGAGAGAGAGAGATGAAGGGAGAGAGATCGAGAGAGAGTACCTTCGGTTTTCTCTTCTTTCTTCTTTAATTTTCTTCAATCGTTGGAGAGAGATCAAAGAAGGAACAACACATTGAAGAAAACGAGGGGGAGAGAGAGAGAGAGAGAGAGAGAGAGAGAGAGAGAGAGAGAGATTTTTCGTTCGGATATTGCAGGGAAGAGAGAAAAGGAGAGATGGGTTTTGGTAGAAAAGAGGAGGGAGAAGAAGAGGGGCAATGGAGATTTGGGATAGGTGCGCGTACGGGTTTTGGATATTCGGGGATAGGGCGCCGCGCGGGAGAGGATTTTTGTTTTTTTTTTTTTTTTTTTTTTTTAAAAAAAAAAAAAAAACAGCGGCAGTGGCCCGTTTTGTACATGGGCGGCCAAAAAAAAAAAAAACACCCCTCGTTGTATATACAGTGGCGGTTTGCTGTGGCCGCCTGTGTTAAAAACACCCCTAATAGTCATTTTTCTTGTAGTGTCAATATGGACGGACCTGAATTCAGCACAAGGAAAGCCATATAGTGACTTGTACCTGATGAGTAGCTTTGATCATGCATCCATGTAAGCATTGTGGACCCCTGAGCCTACACTCTATATAGTTACTTCCACTTTGAATAAGCATCTTACAACCAAAGATAAATTCATAAACAACATTTTAAAAAAATAAAAAATAAATAAAATAAGGGAAGGTGATTTATACACGATGCTTGGCCAATCAACTGGCCAGATGGAGACCACCTTTGGGCAATGCAGACCATTTATCTGGTGATCCCAAATAACAGAACAGCAATGCCGAAAAACTTCCTCCATTAAACAATCATAACTGTGCAATTGGTAGCCTGCAAGATGATGATTTTGACAGCATACTGCATTTAAGAGGTAAGAAAGAGGCTTGACATGAACTTTCTGACAAAGATTGTTTATTTATCAAAGAAAAAGATAGTATATCACGAGCGAAATAGAGTGTAACATGTCTAACTCCCTAGTACAAATTAGCATGAATTTTGCCAAAGAATTTTTTCTAATGCCTCTACTTAGAACCTCTTCAGCTATGATGGAGAACAATGGGTATGATGCATCCGCTTGACAAATACCTTCAGTAAATTTGAAATATTCACATAGCTCACCATTCACCACCACTGAAAAGAAGCAGTTGACAACCACTTTATAGATTAGGCCAGCCAACTTGACAGAACCAAACTCCCTCATGATCGTAAAGTGCATCCAAACAGTCACAAGGTTTTGTCATATCATGTTTAATAATGACATTGGTTTTGCCATATCATGTTTAATAATGACATTTCCAATGCTAGAAAGCTTATTCCAGACTTTAAATAATAATAATAATAATAATAATAAATGTTTGTCCTATACTAGTTTGGAACAATTGCACCCAACATGTTAGTCAACAAAATTACAAAGACTAATAGTGTGAAATTTCCTAAAATCTGGTGAGCAATTATATTTTGGAATAAGAGCAACAAGAGGAGGTAAACACGAACCTCCATGGAAAATTTCCCAAACCATATTGAAAACATCCATTTTAATGATATTCCCACAAATCAGAAAAGAATTCGCCAGAATGATGGCCATCTGGACCCAGAGCACTATTCCTATCCAAACTGAAAACAGCTTCAAGAACTCATTCTCACACTAGGACATTCATAGATGAAGGCCAAACTCCAACAGTCAATAATTCTAGTTCATTTGCTAAATCTCATCTAGAGATTTCAAACATATCTTTCCCATTAGCAACCAAATTATTGCATCACAAATATGCAACTCCACACAAGTAGTTTAGCCCCCAAATATCAAATCCGTGAAAGTTAAATAGCATTGGAAACAGAAACTGGCAAAAGTCCAAATTCAACCACAAAAGGGCCACATGCCCACCGATCAAATGGTTAGTACGGTACATACCTGGATCATGGTATGTCCATGGAGACCACCAGATCAATGTTCCAGGCCATTTAGCCATGAAACAATATGTACAATGGTGAAGGACAACAAACTTATCTCATCCTGGCTCACGTGAGACCCAAAACAAGCTCATGTTTTAAGTGTCACACACTAGCCTTCCCTTTCGATTTACACATATACATTCCTTATGCTTACAGAATTCTTTTTCTTTTTTCAAGACAGTTGCATGGAACTCTGAAAACAGAAAATGCAAGGACACTGACACTGGTTTTGATCTGAAAAGTGTTGTTCGACTTCTCTTTCAGTTGACACAATCATACAGCCCCAATATTGTGACATTTTTTCAAGATAAACCAAAAATCATTAAGAAAAATAGGACAAAAAGAAAAGAAAAGAAAGAATGCTATAGGGCAATTCTCAAGAAAAGGAAAAACACTGCCACTAACCAAAAAGAAAAACAATCCAATGATCATGAATCCCCTTGAAACTACCGAGATAGTGACTAAAGGCTGAAAGACTATCCACAATCACCCTGCTGTGTTTTCCATTATTTGATTCCAATCATGAAAAGCTCACCTCTCAAAATGCCATGACATTTAGAAGCAACATAGTCAATTCCACAATCAATGCAAGTTCTTATTTACTTAATTGAGAATACTTTGCCATCAAATATTCTTCAATTTCTCGACTCCTGCAGTCACTATAAGATGGCAAGAAGAAACATCTTCTAAAAGATCCATTAGTCAAGAAAGGCCAAACCTTGCCATCACGACATAAAGGTCCACCGGTGATCTGTTCTTCATGACCCACTCAACCCCAAATAAATTGAAAGAAGAAACACCACTTCTTTGTGCAATGAAGAACACTACATTGTGACCTGATAATTGCACTTTCATCTTTCAACAACAAAGTTTTGATTTTGGAAACTAGGAGACCAAGTTTACAGAAGAATAATGCCTACCGATTCGCTGTCAAATGCAAAGTGCTTAAGGCAAAACATTTGGATGCCTTACACTAACCAATTCAATGTCAAATATAAGAGTGCCCAATGTAGAGCCTTCTCCATTGGCAAGACGAGTTGTATTGAAAATAGTCGTAAACAGCCTCTGCCTGTTGAAGAACTGAAAATCATAGAGAAAACAAAGTAATTGTAAATAATAAACCGTCTGGGTCAGAGACGGTGGACCCCACCTCACATATGCTGGCTAAGCAATATTTTCTTGGCAACAAAAGGAGAGGGATTTTCAATCCCAATCCTACATCACCCAAACAACCAAATCAGATGGCGTAAAGAGATTGAAAAGATACCTGTCTATTAGAGATTCAATCTTTGGGCAGATGTTTGCAAAGGTCAACATCGATCGCTTCAATCGAACCAACCGAATCGAACTCTCCAAGCAATCAAAGAACTCACCCAACATCTCATACCTGACCATCCAAACAACATATTCACATTTGAAATGACAATTATACCATCAAAACAAGAAGAAAAATTCAAGAGATGACACTTACATGATTTATGCAATCAATCCATTGGTCTGGACCATTTATCCAGTATGCCCTGACTGCTACAGAGAGATGAGCCCAACGACCTGCCAGATGGGAAGATCCAGGCCATCCAATCCCATGCCCATTTCCCATTCAATATGAATAGATGGGGCATGTGTTAGGACTTTCCCTCTAGCGAAGATTTTTGAGACATCAACAATCTACGGTGGAACCAATTAGATCAACGGCATGGATAACCGAACCATGGACCATACCTGTACGGATTCCATTCTAAGAACAGTATGAATCATCCAATCAAGAAAAAATCTACAATTTCCACTGAATTAAAGGATGCCCAAATCATTTTTTTATTTATGAGAATAGCGAAGCATTTCTCTTTAATATTGATTTTGTGTGGAAGCCCCTCTCTCAGTTTCTGAAAAATCTTCATCATATCAGAGCCTTGATGAGTACCATTAATTCTGATGACCTTCCTCCATTCTGGTGAACCCAATCACCAACAAAACCCATCTTTGCCGATTCGACGATTCACCATCTCCCAGACCTCCTGCTGGCCCTTTCAACACCCCTTTAAAATCCGTTCCGGCGACCTTCTTCTGTTCTCATAAACCCAATCGGTTCAAAACCCATCTCTACCATCCGACAACCATCCAAAAACAAAAATCATAAATAAAGAAGAAAGGGAAAGGGAAAAAAAAAAAAACCCTACCTTAAACCTTCGTCGTGCACACCCCACTCTCTTCCGCCCCCGCCAGCGGACCAGACCTGTGCTCCACCTTCGCACCAGTGCTCCCTTCCACCTTTAATAAATCAGGACCGGACCGAACCACGTCTCTTCCAAAAACCCCCTCGCGCTGATTTCAGACGACAATAACTAGAAAAAAAAACTTTTGGTACTTTCTTTCATGACCCCTGCCTCGCCTTTCAAAACCCCCTTTTCAAAAAAAGAAGAAGAAGAAGAAGAGAAGAAGAAGAAGAAGAAGAAGAGGAAGATGGAAAACGAGAAGGATGCCCAAATCATGCAAAGAACCAATCATAATATCTTTTCAGCCAATGAAGTTGTTAAAATTGGAGAAACCCCCAAAAAAATCTGTTTTAGGATAGAAGAAATGCTCACTTTTCAGGAAGCTTGATATCATCTTTTGCCTTTGGCTGCTTCTGGACAGGATCTGCCTTCGAATCGACATTGATAGTGTCCAGCTTAGTAAGCAAAGTTATGAGAAAATACATTATAATGAACAATATAAATAGAGATTTTGGTGAACATGACTTTTGAAAATGAACGTCTTCAACCACCAACGGAAATGGAAGCCAATCAAGAGAGGCGGAGTAGAAAGTGGAGATCGGGATGCGTTGAAGAGAGAGAGAGAGAGAGAGAGAGAGAGAGAGAGAGAGAGAGAGAGAGAGAGGAGTTTTCGGTCGGGATTTGGGATTTGGGTGGAGAGGAGCGGAAAAGGGTTTTGAAAGAAAATAGGTTGGAGAAGGGCGCGCGCGAAGGATTTGGGGGGCGCGCGTTTTGGATTTCTTTTTTCAATCAGCGGCGGCGGCGCGTTTTGTACACTGGCGGCCACCTAAAAATGCCCCTGATTTTAATCTACAGTGGCGGTTTGTGGTGGCCGCCTGTGATAAAAACGCCCCTGATGAATGTTTTTTTTTTGTAGGAATGAAATAGGTCCAACGCAACATCATCGGTAAGGTGTTGTATACAAATATTATATACGATTAATCTTGCAAGCCACCTGTTACAAGGACTTCGAAAAAAAAAAAACACACAATGTTCATATGTCGAAATGATACTTATATATTCGTCTAAATAATCTGCTTGGCTTTAGGGTACTAATGGCTAGGGCTAGGTCATTAATTGTTCTAGGGTAATATCTAGGCTCATTGTTCATTAAACTTACCAGGTGGGCCACCCTTGTGCGAGAACAAATAGACCATTTAGAAATCTGGTAGGAAAATCAGGCCAACACACTCATCAGGCCGGCCACCCTTTGCATGGGAAGAATTTTATGTGGTCTGCTAGTCCACATGCGCTTTACACGCAATCAGGCACATGTGTGGTTTGCTAGTCCACATGTGCTTTACACGCAATCAGGCACATGCATAGGAACTCCATTCATAGGGTGGACTCCATGAGGTTGGTCCATTCATCATGCGGGCCATCATTGTAAAACAGTGGATGGTTTTAAAGAACTTGTCAACGGTCCATATTCAATTAATGGATTGATCTGGACTTGAGTGTTATCCGCACGGTGGATCCCAACTATCAGATGTCCTACAAATGCCAAATCTACACAAATGTGTGCCTATAAAGAGTGTGTGAGTGATAATTCTATTGTGGGTACCAGACTTTAGTTGAATGTGGAATGTTATTGTACCTCTCTTCTTAACTCTCTAACTGTGACACAAAAAATATGGAAAAAAAAATAAAGAAGGATTTACCATGCCCCAAAACTATTCCAAAAAGAAGTCCTGTCCTTCACTGCAAGTTTAGTCCTAATGAGGAAATCTAGAACATACTATATTAATTATAAGCTAAAAATATGCGGGGGAGGGATTGATAACTGCATTATTACTGCATTGACTTTCCATAAAATAAAATTTTCAAGCATTAACATCCAAACAACACAAGAAAAAACAGAGATTGTATTAAAAATAAAAAAAAAAAAAAAAAAAAAAAAAAAAAAAAAAAATCTTCCATTTGTTGACCATGACACATAATCTCACCTTGTTCATCCACCAATTGGCCTTGGTCCTCGTCTAGCCCTATGGTCAAGGCCTAGCTTTCTTTAAACCAAATGTGAGAGATGAATTTTAATCATGTAGTTTATATGCCATCCAAGTAGAAAGAATAAGTTTAAAACTTTTATTTATATCTTGGAATTGTCATTTGATTTGTGATTTATTTATATCTTTCATTGCAATATTTAATAATTGATTTCAGTTTGACTAAATAAATATGTGCATATTAAGTAGTCATTTATATTTTTGTAAATGCTGTTAATAGTTAGTTTGATGATGAATGATACTTGCGATTGAGAATGATAATAAGCAACTTATTTATATTATATATATTATATATATATATATATATATATATATATATATATATATGTTATCCTTGGAGAATTTATTTTTTAGGGGGACATGATATTCTTGTAGCCTATGGTATGGTGGCCAAATATTGCTTGTATGTTACTAGTATATAGTAGATATTATTAGGTTAATTTATCAAAACAAAATCTGGAAAGTTAGTTTAAACACATTTTGTTATTAATTAGTTAGATGTTAAATGTCAATTACGAATGATTATGAAAATTTTTAAATATAGGACTATTAGTTGTCAATTATAGAATTGATTTCTTTAGAACAACAACCCGTTTAGTATAAGAGGTAACACCTCTAGCCGTGCTCTTTGAGCAGTAATTCCTTTGGAGCCTGCTTTCACGTCGGCCCAAGGGTCCTAGCGTGGAACTACCAGATCTGCCAGTTGACTCTAAAAGCAACACAATATTTTTTATTTTAGTCTTAATCTATGCTTATACAAATTGCTTATTGGATATATTTTTATTTTTTTAATTTTTGTTGTAGTATAGGATAATCAGTTGCCCATTTGAGGATTTCTATGTTGCCAGACATAGATTGAGTGTGTTCATGGATGCATAAAAATTCTCAAATTGTCCCTTTTTGGACAATTCAATGTTGGATAAATATTAATATTTTCATTTATTCTAATTTAAATGCACATGCTTGTTTTGGTTCGTCTCTCCTAATTTTCTGTAGATATATTTCTTGCATTTACTTCCTCAACAAATATCCACACTTTATGTAGATAGTTGATGTGTGAATTAAATCCAAGATTAATATATTCTGGAGAAATAAGGGGAGATGCTGCCGAAATTTTGTCATGGCATTTAAATTGAATAATGAAAGTATTACTATCTATCCAACATTGAATGAGTAACTGATTTATCCGCTTAGGAAATTTTTTACTAAGGTCTAAGGATAAATGAAATTATTTCATATCTTTAGAGATGACTAGTGAGGATGAAGTCCCAACTACCCCTGGTGCTGGTGCATCAGCCACATCACTATTTGTTGTTGAGGGAGAGGGGTCTTCAGCTGCAAATAAAGGAAAGAAACGTTCAGCTGTCTAAGATGATTTTAAAGAAGTAGTAGTTAACAATGTCACCAAGATCAGATGTCTGCACTGCAAAGTCTATACACCAAAAGTGTCGGGGGGTCGACGTCCCATTTAAACAGATATAGACAAAGTTATGCAAGGAGACCTAAACTTCCACCTTCAGGCCAACAATTGCTATCGTTTACAAAGTTTGAAGGATTTGCTTCTGAAGGTATACTTACCACTCATAAGTTTGAAAAAGGGAAGTTGAATGAGTGGCTTGTAAAGCTTATTATCATTGATGAGCAGCCATTTAAATGGTAGAGAGTGAAATATTTATGCGATACAGTAAATTCCTTAATCCTCAGTTTGAGAAGGTCTCACGTGTTATTGTGAAGAGGGAGTGCATGAAGATGTATACCAGTGAGAAAATAAAGCTGAAAGAAGTTTTAGACTCGGTTTCAAGGGTAAGTTTGACGTCTGACATATGGACGGTGCAAAATCAAAGAAATGGTTACATTTCATTGACTTCACACTATGTTTATGAAAATTGAAAACTATACAAGAGAATATTAAACTTTCGCCACCTTCCATCTCCCCATTCCGGTTTGGTTATTTCAGATTGCATTTACAACTATCTACGAGATTGGGGCATTGAAAAGAAAGTCAGTTCATTAACTTTAGATAATGCTTCGACAAATGACAGTGTAATATCATTCTTACGTAACCAGTTCAAGGCAACCGACAATTTATTTTTTGAGGAAAAAATATTTCATGTTCGGTGTTGTGCACACATTCTCAACTTAATTGTACAAGAAGGGTTGAAATCAATTGACCAAACTATAGAGAATGTGAGGGAGAGTGTGAAGTACATAAGAGACTCACCGTCAAGATTGAGTATATAGAATGACATCGTCCAATGTTTGAATTTGAAGTCTCCAAAAACGTTAAAGCTAGATGTATGCATACGTTGGAATTTGACTTTTGAGATGTTGGATTCGGCCCTGGAATTGGATCATGCATTTCCAAAATATGCAGTGCATGATAGAACATATGCTTGGTTGCCTACTGAAGATGATTGGAGCAAAGCGAAAGAAGTTCACAAATTTTTGAAGGTGTTTTATGACTGTATGAAAATATTTTCTAGCAATAAGTTTCCTATAACAAATATGTTTCTTCCAGCTATGTGGAAGATCAAGGATTCCCTGAAGAAAGCGGTTGATGACGGTCCATTTTTTCTTCAAATCATGACAGGTGGTATGCAAATGAAGTTTGATAAGTACTGGGATGATTATCATTTGATAATTTCCTTAGCTGTTGTTCTTGATCCTCCGTGCAAGATGAGTTATGTTAAGTACATCTTCATGAGGATTTATCCTAATGAAAATGCAATATCTGAAACCTCGAAGGTTCGTGACGCAATCGAAGCATTGTACAAGATGTACACAACCACAGTGTCCACACCAAGTGCTTCTGAAGTTAGATCGCATGTTGCTTCAAGCTTCGATGATGATTACATGTCTTTCTTAGCAAAAGAAAATACAGACACAGAAATGAAAGAATCAGAGTTAGACATGTATCTCAAAGAGTCAGTCGTACTGCGACAAAATTTAGAGTTCGATGTTTTGGAGTGGTGGAAAATGAGAGTTAGTGAAGGAAAATACCTTACACTATCGACGATGGCATGAGATATTTTGTCAGTTCCTATTTCAACCGTGGCATCGGAATCTGCTTTTAGCACAGGGAGTAGGGTCGTGAGCAAGGCTAGAAGTCCCCTTGCACCAGATACAGTGGAAGCATTAATTTGTACACAAGAATAGTTGCGTCCGAGTCTAGGAAGTTATAATTTTGATGAGGAAGAGGAGGAGAATGTGAATGAAGCCGCAACACATGAAACAACAACAATATGATAGATGTTTGAGATGGATGTTATGATCTTGTTAGTTTATTTGAATTTACAAATGTAGTAATGGGTACTCTTTTATTTTTATTTATCTTATGTTGATGGATGTTATGTAAGCTGCACAATGCATTAATGACTCTTTTTTTTTATCCATAAATTGCTTTTATTTTATGTCAGTATTTCATTATTAATAAAAAGCCTAAAATACTTTTCCAACATAATATGTAGATATGTCTTCAAGCGAACTATTGATTAACGTTTGGGACTATGGTTCCATAGTCCATTCTCCAAAGTCTGGAAAGTTAAAGATTTTGTGTAATTTGTGTGGAGCCAAGTTTGTTAACAAAACTAATCGGCTCATATTACACTTATCCTGGCGGAGTGGAGATGCAAAACCGTGTCCTAAAGCCTCAAAAGAAATTCAAGTTATTTTCCAAGCAGTTATTGATTCAAACCAAAAAGCTTCCACTCCCCAATCCAAACTTTTTGAGGCAGAGGAGGAAGCTAAATTATTAGTATTGGAAGAAGAACAATTTCAACTCGTCTTAAAGCTCAGTATGGAAGAAGCTTTTACACATCAGCGATGTCCTCTAAGACTACATGATGTCGAAGTAGGTTCAAGCTGCACGGGTAAAAAGAAGAATAGTAAGAATTCAGCTAAGTTTCTCTCTAGTCTGGGTGCGTTTTAAAGGACGTTGGGAACTACGTATAAATCTTCTCACAAAAAAAATTTTAAAAATCTAATTCAGACTATACAAGAGGAGGAAGATAAAATACTATCTCCACCTTCTGAAGAGGGAGAGGTGAATGGGTATGCATATGAAGATTTAGATAGCAGCTCGGGCTCAGCAGATGAATCTCCTCGACAGTAGTCAGTAGTGTATGACTGTATTCAGTTTGTATTTAATATTTTATTTTATGCTTTGTCAAATGTAGTAAAATTATAATATATCCCCTCTCTTTCTCTCAATCTCTCTCTTAACTTCTGGGATAGTTCATCACCCATCTTTGAAGTGACAGTGACTCATCTACCTCACAGACGTATAACTTGAATGACATAGATTCATCCAAATACAAAAAGGAATTATAATGTCCTGAGTCGACTAGTTAGATTTTTTGTAGAGTCTATAGTTCAACTATCTAAACCGTTGATCGAGGGCCTTGTAAAGGGACGCGGATTACCTGCCAAAGCCCTTCTCATGAACTTGTTGTAAGGTCCGAAACTGGCCCAAACTCAGCTCGAACTCGCCCGATTGCGGACCGGGCCAAGTTCGGGCTGGACATGTTGGCCCGGTGACCGGATCAGGCCAGGTTCAGGCTAGGTGTGGCTGGTGACCAGGCTGGGCCGGGTTGAGCCCAGTTCGACTTGTGTACACCCCTAGTCATAGCTGATAGGTGAAAGAAACCCATGTTCCTATCCCCTCCCTCTAGCCAGTTGTTCCTAGCCTTTTGCTTCCAAAAACCTCTTCCCTGAGCTCCATGGTGGCGAGATGGCGCTTAGCTTGTAGTAGCTCGTCAAAGGGGACCTCCACCTGATCGGACTGCGAGTGTCTCTCGATCAGCTCTAGGGATTGCTCCGCTAGCCTCACATTTTTTAAGACCTTCCCGAAGACTTCTCTATTCAAAACCTTCAATGACTCCTTGACCTGCCTGAGCTTGACTAGCATGTTGATCATCAGATGAGGGGACTGTACTCCCTCCTAGGTCGCCTTAATCAGGGGCAAGAAGGAGTCATGGAGGGACCACATCCTATGAAAGTGGAAAGGTTTAGCTGTCGAAGGTGGGGACCGAGGAAAAGACAACAACAAAGGGGTGTGATCTAAGCTAGTCCGCAACAAATGGACCACCCTGAAGTAGGGGAATTGCGAGACCCAGTTTGAATTGCAAAGAGCTTTGTCCAATTTGGCCCACACCACGCAGTGCTAGCTTGATTGTTGCTCTAGGTGAACCTATTACCTGAGAAACTGGCGTCAATAAGGCCCGCGTTGTTGATGGATTCAAAAAATTTTGTGGAGTTGGCTGCGTCAAACTGTCTACTGCCTTTCCTTTCTGAACAGTCCATAATCGCATTGAAATCTCCACAAACTATCCACGGTCTAGAAGCAGATCTACTCAACGCTGCCAACTCGTCCCAAAGAACCCTTCGAAGGATCTTAGAACACGTAGCATAGACGATGAAGCATAGAAAAGAGTGAGGGAAATTCTGCACACCAACTTTAAAGGTGAGCATTTGGTTAGAACTAGGAATAGATATAACAGAAATTTGACTATTGAAAAAAAAAACCCAGACTTTCCCGCCAGCCTCTCCATTTGAGAGAGATGAATGGAAGCCAAGTTTTAGGCCAACACCAATTCTTCTATCCTCCCTAATCATAGGTTCAAGAAAGACAAAGATCCAGGGGTTGTGCCTCCATATTAACCTTGTAGCAATTCTGATAGTAGGTTCGTTACCTACGCCCCAGGCATTCCAGATGATGGCCTTATCCATCTGTCACACAACCCGTGTTCACGACCCTTCTCTTTAGCCTCCTCAATCTGCCTTGCCAATCATTAGGGCCAGCTGAAATCCCTGACAGATTAGCGGCCCCTTTTCTTTGGAGAATTGTAGGTCGGGACACCCTACCTGAGTCCTATCATGATTAAAAGTTATTTCTAAAAAAGAAGAAAATTTAAAAACTATATATATATAATATATATAATTAAAATTACTAACAATAGTAATTTTTCCTCAAATTCTCATTTTTTATCTAAAAGCGCTCGTTTTATGATGAAATGGAAATATGCGACCTATTTTGTGGGTTGGTTTACCTCGGATGACCCGTTTCAGTAGAGATTAATAGGTTATGCGTCCTATAACGATACTTGGATCAAAAGTTATGATAAATTTACAATCCACCATCTTTTGGTCCAACCATGCTAAGAATGTATCGATGCCATGTCCTACATCAGACCCCTCCACTTGAAAAAAACTCATTCTCGAGTTATCCAAATGAGTTCGCACATGATACTCAAACAATTTATCGCCCCGATGTTTATCAGACTTTTCCTTATACTTTGCATTAGGCTCTTGAGCTAACATAACACATGTACTCATGCTCTCCTTAACATGACTAGTACGTATCGGTTCCTTCAATTGTGCCTATAAGATTTCACATTCTTTTTGATAATGTGGGCAATTAGGCAGACTTACCCCTGAGACAGGATCAATGTGGTTTTGTATATCACGTATGGGAGGAAATTTATTAGGGATTTCATCGAGCACAATCGCCTTGAACTCTTACAACACTGGTTTCAAATCCTCTCAGATGTTCACAGGCTCCATATATTTTTCTTTTTCAACTAATGCATCTACATCTACATCTCCTCTTTTCTCAGATTGTTTAACAAAATCTTTTTGGTTATGAGAAACTGTACCTCCACTTTAGAAGTCTTGGGTTGGTTCTCTGTTCCCATAGGGGTTATGTGAGACCCGTATCCTAGACCGTACCGTTCCGTAGGTTTCCGCAGTCCTCTCGGTCGAATTCCGGCAACCCGCGACCTGTAATCGGAATTTTTGTGCGACCCTGGGTTGTATCCTGTCGATCTGAGTTGGCTCGGCCCGAGACTTGTACCTGTGCGACAGCGCCGTCACCGTGGTTTTGAAGCCGCGTCTCGATGCCGATGCGATACCCTGGCCAGGAGATGTGGGCTCACGTTCAGTTCGAGGAAACACTGTGCTTTGTAATCCCAAGAGAAAACATCACATCAATCACCTCATTTGTCAAAGTACACCCGTCACTCAACCCATTACTCAATCCCATCCCCAAGTACAAAAGTAACCCCAAAAGTCAAACTTTCCATCACTTCACCCATCCCTCTCTCCCATTCATCACTCCATTCCATCTCCTCCCTCCCTCCCTCTTTCTTTCTTCACTCCCAAGCAGCCAACGTCCAAGCCTTTCCATGGAAGAAGAGAGAAAGCTAGGTGTGGCCCACTCCCTACCACCCAATCCCACCATCCAAGTCCATCTCAACTGTTGAAGTTGTTCCCTTGGAGCTCTAGCATGCTTTGGTGGAAGAAGGAAGAGGAGATCTACGGTGGGTGTTTATAGTATTTGATTTTGATGTAGGGTCCACATGATTTGGGACCCACTTAATGTATGCATTGTATAGGGAGGGCCCATAGTGGCAGGGTCCCTCCCCTTCTCTCTCTCTCTCTCTCTCTCTCTCTCTCTCTCTCTCTCTCTCTCTCTCTCTCTCTCTCTCTCTCTCTCTCTCTCTCTCTTTCCCTCTCTTTTTTCCTTGATTGCATGGCCCACCTTGATGTATTATCCTCACCATCCGATCTTGAGGCCCACCATGTTGCTGCTCATTTTTGGGCAGATCTGATGAAGGAAAAATACAAATATCGGTTTGATCCATAGCTGGTGGACCACGCTGGTGTGGACCCCACCCTGATGCATGGTGTATCCACGCCGTCCTGCGTGAGGCCCACTTGATGTGGAATCGGATTGGCTAGTGTACCTCACACAGCAATTTAGCTGTTGTATGGACGTCAGCCCTATGTGGGTGTAACGCCCTGAAAATCGGGGGTCGAGTAGTAACTCAACTCCCGAGTTCCAAAATATCACTTATGCAACATATATGCTTATGATTCAATGTTGTCTGTGTTATTGCATTAATCATGAGTGAGATTATACCAAAACAGTAATTCATACTCCAGATCAAGTTGTAAAACGCAAGCGGAAGATGAAAGGCATAAATACACGTATATAAGTCAAAGATCACGATCGGTCTCCAGAGTATGAATACATCACTGAGTCATCATATACATGTAATAGTCTCAAAAATCAAAATGCCAAAATAGTACAACTACAATGATAATCCATATAGCCCCGTCAATCCGGATAGCTTAAGTGAAGCCACCGGAGAACTGCATATAAGAGAACTCGTCTTGATCATCGTAGTAGTCAGGCTCCGCCTCAGGGGTCACGCCGTCATCTGAAATCAAGACAGAGTTTGGTTGGTGTTTAAAACACCGTCCCGTAACGTGGGAGTGAGTGATCAACTCAGTGGAACAATAAAGCAAAGGTTAGCATGTTATCAATTTAATCAAGCAGTAATGATAAAGCAGTAAATCACACATCCCTAAGTACTCTTGTTAATGTAAGAATGGTATGAATGTATGATGCATGCCCTCGCCTACGGTCCCTCAGCGACTTCATCTCACGTTCTCGCATGAACAACATTGCCTCAATGCTTGACCTACTACGCCTGAACGCACGCGTAATGCAGTGCATGCATATGATTACCAAGTTCTTATTAGTCCTTTTCATACAGTAGGATTGGGAAACTAAGGTACCTCCCTTATATCATTTTCCAACTGATGATCCATTATAAGGTCGTCAGTCCTAGTAATATCATACGATGTTGTGGTTCTAGGTCACTACAAAGGGCTCGTCGCCACGAAGCAGTGTAGGCCTAGTTTATACTCTAGTTTCTACGTAAGGCTCGTCGCCTCAGCATAGGCTCAGAGTATGCTCGCGGTCACTACAAAGGGCTCGTCACCAAATCAGTGGAGGCCGACAACTCGAATACAGTGTCCCATACCACCGTATTCGGCTCACGAGCTCTGATTGCTCACTGGTCACTATGGGTGGACTCATCACCCCGGCGTAGGCCGACAGCTTGACCATAGTGTCCCATACCACCATGTCCGGCTCATGAGTCTTAGTGGATCGAGGTATCAAGGTTAATGGGGTTTCACTGGTGAGTTCGGTACCTTAGGTTCAAACAATAGCGTCCATACATGGTGAACATACAATAGGCCAATCGGGTTACTTTGCGAGCTCGACTAATATGAGCGCACATTGTATCGATCGACATGAAGTGCATAAGCACTTTGTGTGGCCTAACCACTGCCGACGACCAACACACGACTCGGGTTTGTCAAACACATCCTACGTGACGAATGAATCTCAGCCACGAACTCAAAGCCTGTTACCGATTGCCTGGACTATACTGTAGTCCCACACACATTCAATGTTAACAATTAAGCATGTGAAGAGGTCAGAACAGGAATAACCAAGTAGTTCAAGCATGTTATCAAGCATGGTATAAGATGTAACATGAACAAGAATCCATACACATATATTTTGGTAATAAAGCGATTAAACTAATCAACTTACATGGAGAAAATCATACACATCACTAAGGTAGTTGAGAATCCTATCTCAACACCTACTCAAGGCACTACTATACTAAGTACATACTTATACAAGCATTTTCACAAACACTTAGACTACACTTAATAGCCTACATAACATATATTGGCCCAAACACGTATTAGAATGAATCCTTTCGCCAAAGAGTCGTCACACGCATAACTAGTATATACACACGGCAGTAAATCATGGCAAACACATTTTTAGATTTTATACGTATACAGTACTTTATACACATATAAGGAATACGCTGAATTCTACATAATACGTACATAACTGAAACACAAAACAGACGTCGCATTATACATTTGAAATAACACCCAGATCATGAATCTATCATTATCCGACATTGAAAGCGTTGAAAACTATAACCTAAGCGTCTATAGTCCGCACCTTATGCTGTAGAACCGTAACGAACTCGACAGAGACTTTAGGTCTTTGTCAACGATGAAATGACAACCTATATCACGAGTTAAGTCAGCTATCTCGCCACTTGCAACAATTGAACCCCTAGAACAAATTAGGGTAAGGTTTTCTTACCTAAGAACGAAGTCAGAATCGCCGGAATAACGATGTGATAGTGACGGTCAGGCATGTAGAATGGCAGGATAGAGCAACAGGAATCTCCTCCCACTTCTTTCACACTTTCTCTCTCTTTACTCTCTTCTCTCTCCTAGGGTTTTCTCAAATTCGTATGGAGTGAATGAGAGAGGGTTTAAGGTCCTTATATAGGCCCAAAACTGATGGGAATGACCCCAAGGCCATGGTATACTTAAGTTATATCCAAAGGGAGGTTGTTCCGTCTCAACGGAGCACTTCTGGAGCCCTCCCTTGAGCCAAAGGTCAGACTTAAACTCCCTGACTATGGATCTAGGTCGAGTTAAGTTTTCATTCCAGTCGGGTTCCCAAATCACATGTGGCGGACCAGTTTCAGTTCAACGGTCACTGAAACTCGATCAGGGTTACAAGTACACAAACATGTATGAGAAATGTTCCCTGATCCGAAGGTGTATTTGGGTCAGATTCCGACGGTGTGATTGCTTATATCTGGCCCGCAAGCAACAAGTCTCAGATTATTTAAATTAGACTTAATTTTCTAAGGAAAACCACGTTTTCTCACACTCTTCGCTCCAGGTTTAAGCGAATAGCCTCAGGACACTATCTGGAGTTGATTTCCAAGATGGTTGTCAAGCCCAGTAAGGCGGTCCTAATTATATAATTTCGTAGTAATAGAACTTTCGACGTGCGGTCCAGATCTGATACGGAGTTTCAACGTGCTCTCGAGAGCAACTAGGTAATGAGATTGATCCTAAATTTTAGGGTAACCTAACGGCACTGATTCTACAAGTTTTGGGTCTTGCAGATCGTATTTAAAGTGGATCAAGCGGATTTCATATGTAATCTAGTTTACCACTAGTTAATTCTCGTCTAATTTCCAAAGGATTTTACCCTGAGTGATTCCTACTTGAGGTGGTACTCGGGTCTTTGTATGGAATTTTTCGAGTCGTTACAATCTACCCCCCTTAAAGAAAAATTTCATCCTTGAAATTAGTACCTTTTCGTCCTCCTCGAGAATCTGAGGGTAGTTCTTACGAACCTCGGGTTCTGTCTCCCAAGTAGCCTCTTCCTTAGTATGATGTGTCCACAACACCTTCACTAGTGGGATAACCTTGCTACGCAATACCTGCTCCTTCCTGTCTAAGATACACGTCGGACACAGTACATATGTAGCATCCTCACTCAACTGCACCTGTTCCCATCTGATAATGTGGGAAGGGTCAGGAACGTATTTCTTCAGCATAGACACATGAAATACGTTGTGTACACCAGCAAGTGGTGTGGGCAGGGCAAGGCGGTAAGCCACTGCACCCACTCGGTCTAATATCTGGAACGGGCCGATGAACCGCGGTGTAAGTTTCCCCTTCTTGCCAAACTGAAGGACTCCCTTCATGGGGGAAACTCGGAGGAATACATGGTCTCCAACCTCAAACTCAAGCGGTCGTCGCCTCGTATCGGCATAGCTCTTCTGTCTGCTCTGTGCTGTAAGAAGTCAACGCCTGATAATGTCGATCTTCTCTGAGGTCGCCTGTACTAACTTTGGGCCAATCAAACTGCGCTCGCCAACCTCTGCCCCAGCAATGCGGTGTTCGGCAAGGGCACCCGTACAAGGCCTCGAAGGAGTCATGCCAATCTCGCCTGAAAACTGTTATTGTAGGTGAACTCTGCATACGGGAGACAGTCATCCCAACTGTCCTTGAAGTCCAAAACACAGGCCCGTAGCATATCCTCCAAAATCTGATTCACTCGCTCCGTTTGTCCATAGGTCTGTGGGTGGAACGCGGTACTAAACTTCAACTTCACACCCATCGCTTCCTGGATATGAATCCAGAAGATAGATGTGAATCGCGTGTCTCTGTCCAACACAATCTCCAAGGAAACTCCATGTAGACACACTATCTCCTTAATGTACAATCTGGCCAACTCGTCTACAAAGTTCGAAACTCTGATCGGAAGGAAATGAGCCGACTTTGTCAACCGGTCGATGATCACCCAGATGGAATCATGTCCCTTCCTCGTCTTCGACAGCCCCGATTTAAAATCCATAGAGATGAAGTCCCACTTCCATTCAGCTATGGGCATGGGCTGAAGCAGTCCAGGAGGTCGGCGATGTTCAGCCTTGACCTGCTGACACATGAGACAACTGGAGACATATTCTGCTATATGAGCCTTCATATTATCCCACCAATACGACTTCTTCAGGTCCTGATACATCTTCGTGCTACCAGGATGCATCGCAAGCTTCGATCTGTGGCCAGCCTCGAGAATCTCCTGTCTTAAGTCATGAATGTCTGGGACGCATAGGCGACCACAGTATCATGGGCTCCCATCTGTGCCAACTCTCCACTCAGAGTCCTTGTCATTGCTAGCTTACTCTCGAAGCTCAGACAATCGCGCATTGCCCTTTTGGGCTTCGATAATCCTGTCATTAATAAGTGGCCGCACCCGAATGTGCGCGACACACTCAAATGGCTCCTCCATGGTGAGTTTCTGCTTGAAGTCCCGCACGAACTCTACCATATCCCACTCTGCTATCATTAGTGGAGCCGCAAATACTATAGCCTTCTTGCGGCTCAATGCGTCTGCCACAAGGTTGGCCTTGCCAGGATGGTAGGAAACCTCGAACTTAAAGTCCTTCAAGGTCTCCATCCATCGCCGCTGCCTCATATTCAGGTCCCTCTTAGTGAATATATAGTGAAGGTTCTTGTGGTCGCAGAAAAGCTTGAACTCCTCTCCGTAGAGGTAATATCTCCAGAGCTTCAGTGCAAAGATGATGGCTGCCAATTCCAAGTCGTGTGTAGGGTAATTCTCCTTGTGTTTCCTTAACTATCTGGAGGCATATGCGATCACCTTATCCTTCTGCATAAGGACACAACCCAAACCAACGCGAGACGCGTTGGTGTATATAGTATACTTGACCCCTTGCTCTGGCAATACTAGCACAGGGGCGGACGTCAGTCTGTCTTCAGCTCTCGAAAAGTTGTTTTCGCCTTCTCATTCCAGGTGAACTTCAGATCCTTCCATGTCAACTGAGACAACAGTCTGACTATCTTCGAGAAATCCCGAATGAATCGTCGGTAGTACCCCGCCAGACCAAGAAAACTCCTCACCTCAGTAACCGAACTAGGCTGCTTCCAGCCCTGAACCGCGGCTACCTTAGCAAGGTCCACCGTTATCCCTTCCTTGGACACCACATGTCCCAGGAACATGACTTCCTCCTGCCAGAAGTCGCACTTCTTGTACAGTGCGAACAACTGGTTCTTCCTTAGAGTATCTAAGACTGCTTGTAGGTGGTCCTCGTGCTCTTCCTGATTCTTAGAGTATATTAGGATGTCATCGATAAACATGATGACAAATCGGTATAGAAATGGCCAAAATACTCGGTTCATCAAATCCATGAACACGGTCGTTGCGTTTGTAAGACCGAACGACATCACGAGGAACTCGTAATGCCCAAAACTGGTCCTGAAAGCCGTCTTCTGCACGTCCTCATCCCTGATGTGCAACTGATAATACCCTGAATGTAGATCAATTTTTGAAAAGTATCTCGTCCCTTTCAACTGATCAAACAGATCGTCTATCCTGGGCAAGGGATACTTGTTCTTCACGGTCAATTGGTTCAACCTGCGGTAATCAATACATAATCATAGCGACCCATCCTTCTTCTTGACAAACAACACAGGTGCTCCCCAAGGAGACACTGGGTCGTATGAAGTCCTCTACGAGTCCGTCAATCTGTTTCCTCAGTTCCTCCATCTTACATGGAGGCATCCGATATATAGGTAATGAAATGGGGGTCGCACCAGGCATAAGATCAATAGTAAAATCGATCTCGCGCCAAAGAGGTAATCCAAGGATCGTCCTGAACACATCCTCAAATTCTCGAACTACTGGCATGTTTCCTAACGTCGGCCCATCAACATGCTCTAGTAAAGCGGCGTAACATCCAACAGACATGGCCAACTAACCTACACTGGAAAAGTAAAGACCGTGTTGTCAGGTCCGTTGGCTGTCACGACCCAATTATCGAAATCAATCTCTGCCTTCATCTCAGTGAGGCAGTCCATACCGAGGATAATGTCGTAGTGCCATAGTGGGACGACAATGAGGTCAACAAATACTATCCTGCTACCCAAGTCTACTGAGTAACCCTCACACGTCCGTGTGACATCCGAAAAAGTCTCAGTAGCAGTAGTGAGTCTCACTCCCTTCATGGGAATAGTATGTAAAGCTAGACGCTTAACTGCCACACATGAAATGATGGAGGTAGTGGACCCAGTGTCCACTAATAAGAAGACAGGAGTACCTTGGACATGTGCAGTAATCTCGAAGGCCATAGGTGCTGAAGGTGTTATCTCTGGCTCTTCTGTTGTAAACGCATGAACGCGTGCCTGCTGAGATCGGTGAGGCTAAGGCACCATAGATCGCTGAGGCGGCCTAAATCGAGGTGCAGGGGGTCAGAATGATGGATGTGCAGGGACAGTACGTAGGGGCGGAGCCGATATAGTCTGAGGGTGAGTGCGGTCGATCCTCTGCGGCGGCGAGAACCCACTGTCTCTCATACGTGCGAAACAGCTCTCCGCTGGGTGGCCTGGCCTCCCACAGTAGGTATAGGTCATGCCAGGTCACTGCATTGGAACTAGTGGCACCGAAATCCTAGGAGGAGAGTCTGTGCGAGACCTCTTACCGAGGAATAGCCTGCTCGGCATATCTGGTTGGGGCCTGAGGATCATAGGCCCACGAGAGCATGATAATCGATCCCCGTCCTGCTTTGATCGCATAGACATGTGTACTAGCTCAACATAGGAGGGTATGCTAGCACAACACATCTTTGAGCGAATATCAGGGCGCAGGCCTTCGAAAAAATGCCGTATCCGCATCTGTGCGTCGGTAAGTATCGTAGGAACATATCGGCCCAACTTCGTGAACCGATGCTCATACTCTGTCACTGTCATGCCTCTCTATCTGAGACGCAAGAATTCATTCTCCTTCTCGTGCAGGTACGTCTGGGGATAGTACTTCTCATGAAAGCGAAATTCAAAATCTGCCCATGTCATATATAGCCAACTGCAACTGTCCGTAGAACACTATCCCACCACAGGCTAGCCCCCTTTTCAAACATAAAGGTGGCCAACTCGACCTGTTCTTGCTCGATACAGTGTAGCATCCTTAGCATCTTGGAGATGCGGTCGAGCCAATATTTGGCCTCCTTAGGTCTATGAGAACCTGTAAAGGTAGGAGGCTCAAGCACTCGAATCGCTCGAGGAGACCACTCGTACCCATTCCCCATAGGTATGCAACAGGTGTAGGGGGAGGCACACCCTCATCCTGAGCAGAAGGCCCTACAGAATCAGCAGGACGTACAGATGGTGAAGGTGGAGTCGCACTTCCACCCTGAGCTAGGGCCCCTGCAATAGTAGCTAAGAGCTGCTGGTGCTGCTAGTGTATCATTGTCATCAACTGCTCTAACCTATCCACAAGTGGGGCAAACTAAGGCACATGCTGCGTCGAAGAAGACGCACGGTTCTACTCACGAACCGGTGGTGTGTACGGTGGCGGTCCAACTGCAGGACCAGTAAATGGTTGAGACTCAGGAAAAGCCTCACGAACAGGGCCCAAACCGGGGTCCGTATGACTATCACTCTGGGAAGGTGCCTGATCCATCGAACCAGTAAGTACGAGGCGTGTCGTGCTCTGCTTGGCCTTCTGTGGCATGTCCTATATGACATAGGGTGCAATTTGTGTAAGATGTAGCATAACAATACACAATCCTTTAAGCATTCTGCACACTTCATAGCAAAAGGGACTGCATGCATTTCATTCACCAAAATTTGTCATAATACATGGAATTCAGAGTTACATGTAACATGACAGAAGATGCATGTGAGCTAGTACAACCAAAACTTCAAACACTGAAAACATTCGACTACTACTACACTATTAGGCCCAGCAACACGAACACAAACTAACCTAAAGCAGTAAACAAAACAAGTTGCAAGACAACGACAGGGATGACTAGGTATCCGAGTCTGGTGACGGAGGAGGGGCACCCCTATCCTGCATGCAGCACATGATAGTCTTCAAAGTACGAGTCACTTTCTTGAACTTGTGTTTCACAAGGCCCCGAAGATCCATAATATCTTGTCGTAGGACCTCCTGACCCTGTCGTACGACAGCTTGACCCTCCTCAAGTCGAGCTATACGAGCATCCCTAGCAGCCCGATCGGTGTCCTGTCCGGTGGCGTAGGAGGGGAGCTCTCCTCCGTATCCTGGGCCTCCTCTTCTTCTTCGCTCACTTCCTCGTCTATTTCAGCTCCACCTTCTTCCTCACTCTCTTCCTCTTCACTCTTGTCTCATCCTCACTTTCCTTAAGTTGGGCTTGTCGTTGTCGTGGCCCGATGTCCATCTGATTGAGAGTAGTTTCATTGATGAAATGTTGCGGCACTGGAAGTTCTGCGTCAAGACTGTAGCCGAACTCGTGTACAATCTTGCATATAAGCCGGTCGAAGGGGAGCGAATCAGTCCTTCTATTTGAGCATGCGATAAGAACAATCTATCGCAAAACATACGTGGGCATGCACAACTTCTCTCCCTGCCCCGCCTGGTATAGAAAGTCGACCATCAGGCACGTGCACTCACTGCGATTGCTCCACCTGGGATAGACATTGAATGTGAAAATGTGATGGAGTATACGGAAGTCGTCAGTCATATTGGTCACTAGTAGACTATTTTTTGGCTGCCATTGAACCAGTCGATCACAAAGGAAACGCGTACGGCGATCCCTTTCTCATGCACTCTTCAGATTCTTCTCGCTCGCGTGGACTTGGCCAAGCGGTATGCCCATGAGTCGAGCTATCAGGCCAGCGTCGATTGTGACCTCCCGATCTCTTCCGAATGGGATCTTGAACTGCAAGGGATCCGGCGTAGGCACTCGAATATGGGCATAGAAAGCTCGGACAGTACCCGCATTCGCACAATATTTTCCCTCAAACATAGAACCCCATCCGGCCTCACCCAGGCGCTCCAATAACAGATACTCTCCAAAGAACTTCTCGTCAACTTGAGCTTCGAAAAGGACTCTACGGCCCGCATATCTTCTATGGGACAACTCTGCCAGTAGAGTTCTTGGGAGAGGAGCCTGGGGATCGAGGTCCCGCTTAGTCCGTATCTCACGCTCAATGCCCGTGCTTATGGTGGCGCCTCTCGGTCTCCTTGAACGAGTGGGGTGATTAGGCCCGGCTTCATCCACGACACCCTTTCTCTTTCCCATGAGAGAGAGAAAGGTGGAAATTGAGAATATGGCCATAATAACCTCGAATAGAGCCATGGAGAAAGTGAAGAAAATGGAGAAAAGGGTTGGAGTCTTTAGGTCTCCACGGATTTGAGCCTCCAAGGGGTGTGTAGAGGCTCAAATGAAAGGGAATAAAGAAGGAAGATGACGAAAGAGGATGGGTTAGTGGGTGTACACGAATTTAAGACTCAAATGGGGGGTTTAAGAGCTCAAATGAGAGAGAATGGAGAGGGTAGGCAGCAATGAAGGAGGGTCTTGACAGGGTAATAGGTGTGGTGCACGAAAATGAAAGAGGAAGAGGTTGGAGGGGCGATTTTTGTGAAAAATCTGAAGTTTATGAGAAAAAGGAGAGCTTGGGAGGGTATTTTATGAAGGAGGGGCAACCTAGGAAGGGTTTTAACCGAAACCCCTTACATCAGTGGGCCATACAACGCCCCTAACTCGAGCGGCCCGCCCGGCCGAGCCTGCTTGGTGGCGAGGCCCTCGCCGACCTCTGGAGCTTTTGGCGAGCGCTCGCCCTTTAGGTGAGGTCCTCCCCTCCCCCTTGGTCTAAAAATATGTGGGGCCCACCTTGGGTCCCACCGAATTGATCGTTTCGACCCCCCGACTCTGATTCGAGCCAAATCAGGTACTTTCCGGTAGTTTCTGATGTATACTCTCATTTACCGACTGTTGACGGCTGGGATGGGGTAATTTGTGGTCTAGACCCGTCGTTTGACGGTCTAGGAGTGATCCGGGGTCGCCTCATGCGATCACGGAGGTGTACGGACTCGATCTTGGCGATCGTTTTCGGTGAACTTCGCCAATTGGCGAAACCGGGACTCCTCTGACTGTTTCTACATTTTCTCACACCCACCTAAGTTGAATTTGCATCAGCGTATATTGTGTGACCAAAGCCCAGGTCCAGTTTAATCCAAATCATGCTTTGATACCAACTTGTAACGCCCTGAAAATCAGGGGTCGAGTAGCAACTCAACTCCCGAGTTCCAAAACATCACTTATGCAACATATATGCTTATGATTCAATGTTGTCTGTGTTATTGCATTACTCATGAGTGGGATTATACCAAAACAACAATTCATACTCTAGATCAAGTTGTAAAACGCAAGCGGAAGACTGAAAGACATAAATACACGTATATAAGTCAAAGATCACGATCGGTCTCCAGAGTATGAATACATCACTGAGTTACCATATACATGTAATAGTCTCAAAAATTAAAATGTCAAAATAGTACAACTACAATGATAATCCCTGTAGTCCCGTCAATCCGGGTAGCCTAAGCGAAACCACCGGAGAACTACATATAAGAGAACTCGTCCTGATCATTATAGTAGTCAGGCTCCGCCTCAGGGGTCACGTCATCATCTGAAATCAAGACAGAGTCTAGTTGGTGTTTAAAACACCGTCCCGTAACGTGGGAGTGAGTGATCAACTCAGTGGAACAATAAAGCAAAGGTTAACATGTTATCAATTCAATCAAGCAGTAATGATAAAGCAGTAAATCACACATCCCTAAGTACTCTTGTTAATGCAAGAATGGTATGAATGTATGATGCATGCCCTCGCCTACGCTCCCTCAGCGACTTCATCTCACGTTCGCGCATGAACAACACTGCCTCAGTGCTTGACCTGCTACGCCTGAACGCACGCATAATACAGTGCATGCATATGATTACTAAGTTCTTATTAGTCCTTTTCATACAGCAGGGTTGGGAAACTAAGGTACCTCCCTTATATCATTTCTCAACTGATGATCCATTCTAGGGTCGTCAGTCCTAGTAATATCATACGATGTTGCGGTTCTAGGTCACTACAAAGGGCTCGTCGCCACGATGCAGTGTAGGCCTAGTTTATATTCTAGTTGCTATGTAAGGATTGTCGCCTCAGCATAGGCTCAGAGTATGCTCGCGGTCACTACAAAGGGCTCGTCACCAAATCAGTGTAGGCCGACAGCTCGAATACAGTATCCCATACCACCGTATTTAGATCACGAGCTCTGGTTGCTCACTGGTCACTACGGGTGGACTCGTCGCCCCGGCGTAGGCCGACAGCTCGACCACAGTGTCCCATACCACCTTGTCCGACTCATGAGTCGTAGCGGATCGAGGTACCAAGGTTAACGGGGTTTCACTGGTGAGTTCGGTATCTTAGGTTCAAACAATAGCGTCCATACATGGCGAACATATAACAGGCCAATCGGGTTACTTGGCGAGCTCGACTAATACGAGCGCACATTTTATCAATCGACATGAAGTGCATAAGCACTTCGTGTGGCCTAACCACTGCAGATGACCAACACACGACTCGGGTTTGTCAAACACGTCCTACGTGGCGAATGAATCTCAGCCACGAACTCAAAGCCTGTTACCAATTGCCTGGACTATACCTTAGTCCCACACATATTCAATGTTAACAACTAAGCATGTGAAGAGGTCAGAACAGGAATAACTAAGTAGTTCGAGCATGTTATCAAGCATGGTATAAGATGTAACATGAACAAGAATCCATACACATACATTTTGGTAATAAAGCGATTAAACTTATCAACTTACATGGAGGAAATCATACACATCACTAAGGTAATTGAGAATCCTATCTCAACACCTACTCAAGGCACTACTATACTAAGTACATACTTATACAAGCATTTTCACAAACACTTAGACTACACTTAATAGCCTACATAACATATATTAGCCCAAACACATATTAGAACGAATCCTTTCGCCAAAGAGTCATCACACGCATAACTAGCATATACACACGGTAGTAAATCATGGCAAACACATTTTTAAATTTTATACGCATACAGTATTTTATACCAATACAAGGAATACGCTGAATTCTACATAATACGTACATAACTGAAACACAAAACAGACGTCGCATTATAAATGTGAGATAACACCCAGATCATGAATCTATCATTATCCGACATTGAAAGCGTTGAAAACTATAACCTAAGCGTCTATAGTCCGCACCTTATGCCGTAGAACCGTAACTCGACAGAGACTCTAGGTCTTTGTCAACGATGAAATTGCAACCTATATCACGAGTTAAGTCAGCTATCTCGCCACTTGCAACAATTGAAACCCTAGAACAGATTAGGGTTAGGTTTTCTTACCTAAGAACGAAGTCAGAATCGTCGGAATAGTGATGTGATAGTGACGGTCAGGCACGTAGAATGGCAGGATAGAGTAAAAGGAATCTTCTCCCACTTCTTTCACACTTTCTCTCTCTTTACTCTCTTATCTCTCCTAGGGTTTTCTCAAATTCGTATGGAGTGAATGAGAGAGGGTTTAAGGTTCTTATATAGGCCCAGAACTGATGGGAATGACCCCAGGGCCATGGTATACTTAGGTTATGTCCAAAGGGAGGTTGTTCCGTCTCAATAGATCACTTCCGGAGCCCCCCTTGAGCCAAAGGTCGGACTTAAGCTCCCTGACTATGGATCTAGGTCGAGTTAAGTTTTCATTCTAGTCGGGTTCCCAGATCACATGTGGCGGACCAGTTTCAGTTCAACGGTCACCGAAACTTGATCAGGGTTACAAGTACACGGATATGTATGGGAAATGTTCCCTGATCCGAGGGTGTATTTGGGTCAGATTCCGACGGTCTGATTGCTTATATCTGGCCCACAAGTGACAAGTCTCAGATTATTTCAATTAGACTTAATTTTCTAAAGAAAACCACGTTTTCTCACACTCTTCGCTCCGGGTTTAAGCGAATAGCCTCGGGACACTATCTGGAGTTGAATTTTTTGAGTTGTTACAGTGGGCCGCACTGTGATATATATGTTTCATCTATACTGTCCATTCAATTGGACGTGGCCCCACACCAGCTATGTATGGGTCGACCGGTTGACAAAGTCGGCTCATTTCTAGATGTGCTGGACGGGGGCAGCCACCTTGATATGTGTTTTATCAACACCGTCCATCCAGCAAGCTCTGTGGGTCCCACTGTATAACGTTAGCAAGTTTTTGTGGGGCCCACATATGAGGTATGCGTTGTATCCTCAACATCCATCCATTTGGGGACGTGAGCCCCACCTTGATGTATTTATTCTATATCCACTCTACCCATCTGTCTAGGGAGGTGTGGGGCCCACGTTGATGTATGTATTGTATGTCCACGCCACCCATTTGCCAGGCCACACATGTGGCATCCACACTGTCCAGATTGTGCTAGACGGTGCTGGACAATGTTTGGACAGTGCTGATTTACATAGATAATGTTTGGCAGCGCTGATCATCATTAGTGACCCATGTGCCCCATAGAATGATAGTGTACAGTGATACACATGTTACACCTACAACTATTGAAATGATTTTTAGTGTAACCCAAGCTCTCACTTGAGGCCCATTGGTGCGGCCCATCCATGAGGCCCATCTTGATGTATTTATGGCCCATCCATTAAGGCCCACCTTGATGCAATTGCGGCCCATATGATGAGGCCAATTGTGATATATTTTCGGCCCATTGTGATATATTTTTGGCCCATATGATGAGGCCCATTATGATGTATTTTCGGCCCAATTGGTAAGGCCCATTATGATGTATTTTCGGCCCAATTGGTAAGGCCCATTGTGATGTATTTCTGGCCCATTTGGTAAGGCCCATTATGATGTATTTTCAGACAATTTGGTAAGGCCCATTGTGATGTATTTTCGGCCCATTTAGTAAGGCCCAATGAGATGTATTTTTTGGCCCATATATTATGGCCCATTTGACATTTATGGGGCCCATGTATTGCGGCTCATTGTGATGTACATGAGGTCCATGAGCGAGGCCCAATTTGATTCATATGTAGCCCGTAAGTGAGGCCTATCATGATGTGTATTAGGCCCTTGAGAGAGGCCCCATGGTGATGTATATTGGTCCATTGTGTGAGGCCATGGGCCCACTATATGTTTGGCTCTATGTGGGCCACTCATTGGGAGCAATGTTGGTTAAACGTCCACATTGATGGGCAATGATGGTTAAATGTCCTCATTGTGACCTTCCCTTAAGCCTTTTGTCAGGCCGATTATCGATGCCGGTTAGCGAAACCGATTATGAGTATGTGACAGCATAACATCATGATACATGCCCATATGCGTCATCTGCAGGTTTGTTATAAGATGTGATTGACCATTCCATTTGTTATTGGGCAGGATGTTTATGGGACTCCCTGAGAGACAGGGTTGCCCCACATGAGCGCGCGGTACACGCAGGTTTGATACATGACTGGATGTTATGACTCATGCATCTTGCATTGTGTTTTGTGATTAGTGTACGCCCTAGCGACATCAGGGCCGTAGCCTCCACAGGCATGTCGCGGATGGGCAGATGGGACACCAAAAATCTGTTACTAGCATCGAGGCACCATAGATGTCCTTGGGTGAAAATCTTTAAACCTCCCGTGCCCAAGAGATGCCCCAACATCGAGATCGAGTAGATACATGAGCGCTCAAGTGCCGAATACCAGTAGGCCACGTCTCCCACTATGTCATAGTCAGTTGGGAATGGGTGTGGCCTTACACTCCTGAGGGTAGAGAGCATAGCTAGGCTAAGTTTGACCAGCTCGTAAATGGGTCTGCTATCAACGTGCTGGGTAGATATTGGCTGATTACTGACCAGGCGGATTGTGAGGTCTCTTCCACTTGCATGGTCGCGGTCCAGTGGGCGGCGATTGCATGTAGAGTGTATTAGACCCCGGTGATGATCACAGAAATATACGGTGTTGATATGAGGTCTTATCGAGCAGGAGTTGTATACTTAGCATTTTAGTCATTCATTCATTCATTTACTATCCACTCGGACTGGTGGTGCACAACTATTTGTTACGTGTACCTTCGCAATGGCCAGGATTTTGGTTGGGGCGCGCGACTAACCTAAGATCAGGAGTTTACCATATTGAGTCTGACTATCCAAATTTAGGTATGGGATTGGTTTGGATAGAAGTACCTTGTGGTGGACCCTGTAACCTACGATACTATGTACTATCATCCTGACTTCACACTCTATCTTGGTCATTACATTCGCATCGCATATTGTATTACATGCTCAGCACATAGCATTTGGTTTATTGTGCTTTTGTATTGCATAGCCTGATTAAGGTTAGCAGTATTCGTGGGCTCAGTATTTGATATTTGGCTTCTATATATCTGCATTGCATAGTTGATCTACATTGTTTCCTCAGCATATGATATTGGCCTATTATGCTCTTACATCACATAGCCTAGATAAGGCTGATGATATTTATGGACTTACCAGTATGTTTCCGCATTACTCTGATATTGTACGATTTATGGATTGTCAGTATTTCCACTTACTCTGATATCTATATGCTTGGCACGTGCATCACACACACGTACACCACACTCTAAGCTTTCTATAAGCTTATGCACGATAGATGCGTGCAGGTGGCGTTAGGTCGCAGCAGCGTTGAGCTTGGAGCGTGCGACTATCTTCTGGAGCTTGATTTTTGATATATGTATTTCTCATTCAACACTGTATTCAACTGTTTATATTAGTGGATATGTGATGATGATGTTGTTTTTGTAATTTGGGTAAACTTGTGGTTATGCTTCTTACGAGATAAATGTACATTGAAAAATCCTCCTTATAGGATTCCGGGATTGGAATCTGGCATATGGGCGCCGGGAGCCGAGAATGGGGTACTATGGAGGCCGTCGGCACCGGATTCGGCGATCGGGAATTCTGTGAGCTTGGTTTCCGAGTTTGGGGCATGACAGGCTACATGTCTTCCACTGATGAATATTGTAGCCTGTAGCGACTCCATTTCGATGAGGTCATCTCTCGTTGACAAATAATGAGATTTCTCTACATAACCCTTTACAGATCGGCCATCCTGCCAACAATTTTGGCTTTCTTGAATAATATATGATCGTAATCTTGAGGGAGGAATCATATGCATAACAACTACTTCATCCGTGACCACCATGACCACATACAGATTGGCTCATTCATCTGTCTCGTCTGCTCGAGTTGAAGTTGTTCCCACCAAACCAAAGCACCTCCCTTCAACTTGGAAGCCACAAGTTTAACTTTCTTCTTTCCACGATGTCCATGCAGTTAAAGAAATGTTCAACTTCAAGTAACTAATTGAGAAAGTCCTTAATGTGCAGTTGGCCATTGAAACTAGGAAAATTGACTTTTGTCATGAATTCTCGATCCGTTCGATCTATCTGATTAATGCCTCATCCAGGATATTACAAAATCAATGATGTTGAATCTTACCTTCTGCGATTCTGCGATTCACCGCCGGCATCGCCTTACGATCAGCACGATAATGAATTTTAGCATATACCGGGGGCGAATCATTGCAATAAACACGGAATTGCCCTAGAGCCTCCGTCATGCGATCGATGACAACCTACAATGCTTGCATGACTTATCGATTCTCTCGTTGGGCTACTTCGAAAGTTGCCACAGTTAAAAGATAATTCCATGGAGCACCATCCATGAGATTATTGCCCACCCATCGTTAGAGGCTATGGATCTTAGAAAAAGCTTGGCTTTGATACCAAAATGACGCAGAGGAGGACATGTTGAGGTTAAACATCGTCTTCCTTAAGGAATAACTATCTTTCTTGAATCCACGAAACTTCTTTAGACGCCTCACAGAGATACCTTGAATCCACGAGGAAAATAAGAAAATAGAATAATTTCTAAAAATTGTAATAAATTGATTGATAATAATTGTCTAATATGTGTGTCCTTGTTACACCATTAATAAAGAAAAAAATTCATAATTACAAAAAATAGAAAAATTCTAATTCTAGTAAAACTCTTTTAAAGCCTAAAAAAAAAAAAAAATTTAAAAAATTTAAAAAAAAAAAAAATTCTAAATAAACTTTTGCTAGAAGAGTCCTATCATGATTAAAAGTTATTTCTAAAAAGAAGAAAATCTAAAAACTCTAAAAATAAAAATAAAATATATTAAAAATTTTGGAATTACTAAAAATAGTAATTTTTCCTCAAATTCTCATTTTTGAGCTGAAAGCGCTCATTTTCTAATGAAACAGATTGATGCGATGCACCACATGAGTCGATTTACCTCGAATGGCCCATTTTAGTAAAGATTAATAGGTTATGTGTCCTGTAACGATACCCAGATCAAAAGTTATGCTCAATTTATGGTCCAACTTCTTTTGGTCTAACCATGCTAGGAATGTATCAGTGCCATGTCCTACGTCTGACCCCTTCAGTTGGAAAAACCACATCCTCAAGTTATCCAAATGACTGTGCACATAATACGCAAGCAGTTTATAGCACCGATGTTTATCACACTTTTCCTTGTACTTTGCATTAGGCTGTTGAGCTGACACAATACATGTACTTATGCTCTCCTTGACATGACTAGCACATATTAGTTCCTTTACTTGTACCTGCAAGATCTCACATTCTTTCTAAAAATGTGGGCAATTAGGTAGCCTTATGTAACACCCCGTACTTTCTCGTACTCGAGTGTTACTATATAAACTGACTTAGTAGGATGCAGACCTAGCTTAGTGAACATTCACGTGCATCCTAGTTTAAACCTGACCGTCGAAGGTAATCCCTATCCACATGTCACACCACCCAGTAGTCAAATAACATATACCAAGTATAACATTTTATGTAGTTATTATATTATAAATTTTTCACAAACCTGGATCAAAAGATTATGATGTATTTATTTATCAAATGAATAATGCGTGAAAATGAATTGTAATAGAGTGATATGTATGTATTTAATGTATATAGGACATTATGAAAATAATATTACATTAAATAAACATAATGAATAATAATTTCACAACATAAAAATCAAATTATAAATAATAATGTAGCATTGAATATCTTTTATGAGTATGTATACAAAAATCATTAGATACTTTAATAGAATTTATATTATTTGACAATGTTATCAAATACAAATATAATTTTAATTAAATAAGATATTGTACAATCTTCAATTCATTTATATGTATAATATGATATTGTATATTATGAATTATATACATTAATGAATGTGTGCACAACATCATGTAATTAGTAGTATGCTAATATTAAAAATTATGTTTCTATATATGTGTGAGATTTTAAACATTGTAATTATAAGTATTACACAAAAATAATAAAAATTATATTAATATTGGTATCGGTTAGTAATATAGGACGAAAGCCTTACAAATGGTCCATTAGGATCTTTTAAACGTTGATGTTCGATCTCGAGAAGATCTGACCATCGGATCGTCACAAGAGACACTTAAAAATCTTTGTTCAATTAATACGACCCACCTAAGCATTAGATTTATCACATCTCCGGTCAAGATGGTCCAATTAAGCCATAAAACGTAATGGACGGAGTGGATTTCATCTAAACATCCCTGTGGGCCCCACAACCATCTTAAATGTGCACCAGAAGAGGTGCACTCGCTGTGCATGGGTCCGAGTAGCCTGGTCAAAGCGGGCTGACCCACGATTTCCCTAAATAGAGAGAATCTCTCTCTCCCCTATTTTTGTCAGCGAATGGACTGACGTCATCCCATCGGTCGGTGGCCCACCTACGTTGCCCATCTGGACAATCCAAACCGTCCATCTGGTGCATAGTAGGGGTCTGACCAAAACATGGTGAGTCTCGCACGTAGATGCGATAGGGTGTGTACATGATTGTCGACGGAAAAGGGTTGTGCAAAACCATTCTTCTGAAAATGGAAATGTTTTGGCGGGCCAGCTGGCACTATCCGCGTGAGGGGTTTTTAGCTAATTTTGGTCGTCCGTTTGGATAGATCTCGTCCCTTATTTCCCCTAATTTAGGGTTCTCTTAGCAAACCAAAGAGAACCATAGCCGCAACCTCCTTCGTTCGAACCCACTGCCCAAATCTCTCCAAAGCTTCAACGAAGATTATCCCCAAGCCTTCTAGGGTCCATATGGACCATCTGGGAGAAACAGATTGGAGGAAGAAGCTCCATTTTCAGAAACGCCATTGATGGTTGTCGTCTTCCCCGACGGTTTTCTTCATTCAACGGTGCTGCTGGTGCCACTGGACCGAGTCCAGGATCATTTCAGCCGTCTACGAAGAGGAAGAGTGAAGAAAGGAGGAAGATAAGAAGAAGTAGAAAGAAGAAGAGATGGGGTGGTGCGGCTGTTGCACAGCACCACCATGGCCGACTCGTCCAGGCCAAGTCGGGTAGGGCCCACTACCGCTGTCAGGTCTGTAGCAGACAAAGGATGAGAAAGAGTGAGAAGAGAGTGAGATGAAGGAGGTGAGTTCGAGATTCAGTGTGGGGTGGTGTTACACTCCTGTCGAACTGCAGGACTCCCGCACTAGCTCGACTCCAACTAAGTCATGGACTCGGCCGGGCTCAGCTGGCTTGAGTCCTGACCTTGCTGGTCACTACAACGAAAGAAGAGAAGAAAGAGGGTGAGGGAGAAGAAAGAAAAAAAGAAGATAGGAGGTTGAGAAAGAGGAGAAGCTGAAAGAGAGAGAAGAGAAGAAGGAGAGGAATGGATGTTGATGCGCTGACTCAGTGAGTCAACTCATTGAGTCAGTGATGGGCTATCACAATGCAAACCCGGGTCGCCCACAACTAGTAGATCATCCTTGACTATCGACTTATCAGACCAAATCCTAACACAAGCACCACTCGTCAGGTAGTTCTCTCAACCGAGTTTGAACCAACTAAGTTGACTCGGTGAGTCGATCCCTTTTTCCTAGCTATTTCCTGATACCTTAGTACTGCATATAGTCAGCTTGTACCGATTATTCACTAAGAAAGTTGACTTATCTTTACTAAGATGAAACCATTGCACGTAGTCACATCGGGTCGACTCGCCAATGCAAGCAAATAAGTGTTACATGGTTCTTAGATAGTGAAGGAAAGACAAGTGATAATCGACTCACATAGTGACTCGTCTGATTTATTTTTATAATTGGTTCTACTATTGTTATTACAATTATTAATCATGTTTAGCTATTAGTGGGTTATATATGCTAGTGTTAGTATTATAAACGAATTTCAACCATTAGATGTTATATATTAGTATTTATCTACCACTCCTAGGTATTATCATTGATAATAGATCATACTATTCATTACCATCACGATAATTATTTTGCCACATTAGTTAATATTAACACTAATGTTAACAAATGTTTTATAATTACTAAAATAACCCTTAGATTTATTTGCATACCAACTAGGGTTCAAACCCTAAACATCTAGCCTAAATCTAAACTCTAGGATAAAATCTAAGCCATAGGATGAAAACTCTAAGTTCTACACTAAAACCCTAAAAGATAACCCTAGGTAGTGTGTAGAACTTGGATCTAATTGTACATCCTGATTATGGTAGGATTTGATTTTAAGGGAGCACGCATTTCCTAGTAATGCAGGTAGGCGATGCAAAATATAAGGTGATGATTCTTCCCCTTGAGCTTTCCATTTTCCCATTAGCTTAAGTTATAGTCTTTATTTTAAATTTATAATTGATATCTCAATTTCATAGTCACATGTGTTAATTGCTGGAATTGCTACATTACATGATTAATGTTTATCTTGCATATTATTCATGCTTGTGGATTATTCATGGATTGCTTGGGAACTTAAACTACTGGTACATCCGTGGAAAATCCCCACCTATAAATGTACCCCCATACTTGGGATGTAACCTGACTGGTTGTGATTGTAACGGACCTTCGGCTTAGTGGTTATTGAAGGGTGGTTTAAATTGATCATTGATGTGGGCCTACCATCCAAGGTTGTTGTGTCCAATGGTTTTCAAGGATGGTCTTTTATCGCATGGTTTTGATACTCGCCCTATATGGCCTATTTTGGTAATTGCCCTATGTGGTTTGTTTGATATCGCCTATGTGATTTTGTTTTGAGTATTTTTTCTATATGGCTTCGATGTTTTTACCGTGCAACCATACGATGGTAAGACACATATATTGTAGTATGATTGGCCATTAGTCGACTGGTTTTCATTAAACATCCTAAGATGGTAGTCTCATGAGCCAGGGATGGTGGTATTGGATCTATGCCCGAGCTGTCGGCCTACGATGGGCTCTGAGCTCCCCGTAGTGACCTTTGAGCTTATTGAACCTGCTGGTTGTAAACGGATTAATAACGGTTGGGCTAATCATGCATTCATAGCATTTGGACGATGACGGGTGGCTAATTCTGGATGTTGTAGAACGTGCCTAATAGGATTTAGTTGGTGTATTGTTTCGCTAGCTCCCAAACCATCGACAATCGACCCAATTTTGATGAGTTTGGTACTACGCATATACTAGGTACTTTCGCTGGTGACCGGCCACATTTCATGGATTTTGCCCAAAAACCAACTGGATGAGCATCCTCAGTTGATGTGCACTCATACATCCATGCATTTAATAAGACTGCATCATGTATTGTTTTGTATGCCTTCAATGTTTTCATAATTATGCTTACCTAATGCGGCGGTGTGTAATCTTGAGGGGAATTCACACTGAGTTGGTCACTCATCCATTAAATATATAACCGTACAGGTGGCTTAAGTGATATGTTGGTTCAGACTGATGAGGAGCCGTTATGATGGTCAAGGATGTGTGGTTATACTCGTCAAAGAAGCTGCGCGACCTTATGACTTTCGTTTATATATATTTTCTTTATATTTTTCATGTTTGTAAATCTTGTAATTGTTAACGTTGAGACATTGGTTTGTATAAATCATTATGGGCGACCTCTTGAACATTTTAAATATAAATGCAAATTTCTCTTTCAGTTGATTTGTCCATTCTACGCTCATCTGCTTACTCTGATAAAGAAAATATATATTGTAACGACCCGACCAACATTGTACGATATTGTCCGCTCTGGGCATAGCCCGCACGGTTTTGTTCTCGGGGTCGCCCCCAAAAGGCCTCGAGATCAAAACCGTGTGGGCTGTGCCTAGAGCGGATAATATCGTACAATGTTGGTCGGGTCGTTACAAATGGTATCAGAGCCGAGGACGGCTTTGCCCTCGGTGGGGGATATTGTGATGCCCCATCACTGTTGCACATGTGGGCGGGCACACGTGGGCAGACGCTGATGTGGGCAGGGCCTAAGGGCCTGGGCGAGCTACCAGTGGTTGGCAGGCTACTGTGCTGGCAAGCTACTGTGTATGCAGTGGGAGATTGAACTTATCCCACATCGGAAGCGTTGTCCGAAGTAATGGTGGTTATATGTGTGGTTCAGACCTTCCTTGTACGAGACCTTTTGGGGGCGACCCAAGAACAAAACCGTGCGGGCTGTGCCCAAATCGGACAATATCGTACAATGTTGGTTGGGTCGTTACATATATACTTGAATTTGACCATCCTTTAAGGTTAACACTCGGGTTTTTGGGATACGAGTCATATACTAGGGTCTTGAAAACACAGGGCGTTACACCTTACCCCTGAGACAAGATCAATATGGTTTTGTATATCTCTTATGATAAGCAATTTATTAAGGAGTTCATCAAGCACAACCACCTTGAACTCCTGTAACATTGGTTTCAAATCCTCTAGGAGGTTCACAAGCTCCATATACTTTTCCTTTTCAACTAATGCATCTACATCTACATCTCCTCTTTCCTCAGATTGTTTAACAAAATCTTTTTTAGTTATGAGAGATTATACCTTCACTTTAAAAATCTTGGGTTGGTTCTCTGTTCCCATAGGGGCTACATGTCTGTCGTTGATGAATCTTGTGTCCTGTAGCGACTCCATTTCAACGAGGTCATCTCTCGTTGACAAATAATGATAAATCTCTGCATAAACCTTTATTGATCGGCTCTCCTGCCAATAATTTTGGTTTTGTTGGAATAATATATGATCTTAATCTCGAGGGAGGAATCACATGCACAATAACTGCTTCATTGGTGACCATGTGCGGATTGGCACCTTCATCCGTCTTGTCCGCTTGAGTTGAAGTTATTCCCACCAAACCAAAGCTCCACCTTTCAACTTGTAAGCCACAAGTTTAACTTTCTTCTTTTCCATAATGTTCATGTAGTGGAAGAAACATTCGACTTCAAGCAACCAATCGAGAAAGTCCTTGATGTGGTGTTGGCCATTGAAACTAGGAAAATCAACTTTCGTCCTGAATTCTCGATTCATTCGATCTATCTGATCAATGACTTGTGCGGATATTGCAAAATCATACCATTCAATCTCACATTCTCGAGTGCAATTCTGCGATTTACTGCCAGTATTGTCATACGATTAGCGCAATTATGAATTTATGCACATATCGGGGGTGGATCATCGCAACGAACATGGAATTGCCCTAGGGCCTTCTTCATGTGATCGATGGAAACTTACAGCCCTTGCATGACTTGTCAAT
>JAJHSJ010000006.1:73824910-73933674 GCA_021015155.1 Magnolia officinalis | reverse complement strand
CAGTGCCTGGCTTAAGGTCAATGCAAAAATCTAACCGCCCTCCTCGGGGGTAGCCCTAGTATTTCTTGAAATACTTCAGGGAATCTCGGACTACCGGTATCTGCCTGATGGTATCTTCTATTGACTCAGCTTCCTCTACAGCTTGCAAGCTCATGAATTCTTGACACCTGCTCCTCCCCTTCAAAGTGAAAGAGGCCTGCCCTGGGACGGATATAGTTACTATTTTGTCGCGACAATTCATGACCGCATGCACCAACGTGAGCCAGTCCATCCCAAGGATGACGTCAAACTGCCTGACAGGCATGAAAATTAGGTCCACAGCAACCTCGTGATTTGCGAGCATGATGGGACATGCTCTACACATCTTGTTTGTTTCTACAAATTTACCCATAGGGGATGCTATAACTAAGGGGCATGCATCCGAGTTGTGTTCAATTCTAATCTAGATGCAATAGCAGAGTCAATGAAAGATAGAGTTGCACCAGAATCAAATAAAGCGAGGACAGGAGTACTGTTAATGTGTGCGATACCATGAATGGTCTTAAGGGGGTCCTGTTTAGCCTCTGTGGTAGCAACATCATATACTCGTGCTAGAGGAGCCCTCTGCTGAGCTGGGGGCCCCTGTCTGGGTTGTTGAGGCCTAGGTGTTGCCGTCTGGGTTCACGGAGTTCGGTTTACCGGGAGTGGAATACCCTGATCCCTCATCCGTTGGAAGCAGTGCCGGGTGATGTGGTTTGATTTACCGCAGTAGCCACAGCTTTCACCTGAAGTCAAGGGCGGAGCTCGTACGAGTAGCGGCCTGAACCTCCCTGCTGGAATAGGCGGGGCAGGAGGAGGCTACCTTGGTCGGAACGGGGCGTCCCGAGCCGGTTGGCGGGAACAGATGGAGCGTTCAAAATCTTTTTCTACGCGCATTGCCTTATCCACCAATTTCGGGAAGTCCCCGAAATCCCAGGTGCATAGCCAAGATTGTATCCCGGGTTTCAGCCCCTCCTTAAACTTCTCTAATTTATACTCCTCGTCTTCGAGGGCTTTGGGTACATATTGGGATAGCTCGTCAAACCTCGCCTCGTACTGGGCGACTATAAGGCTTCCTTATTCCAACTTCAGAAATTGTGCGATCTTCTCGCTTCGACATGACCGTGGAAAATACTTCTCCAGGAACTTTGTCCTGAAGCCAGCCCAAGTCCAGGCGTACCCAGTTAGCACGCTTCTTTGTATGCCTTTCCACTAGTTTTTAGCCTCTCCTTCAAGCAGGTACGTGGCCCAGCTGCCCTTTTTAGCATCGGAGCACTCCAGCGGCCCCATCATCTTGGCAATCCTTGCCAATCAATGTTCGGCCTGAACCGGGTCAGGCACTCCCCCGAAAGTTAGTGGGCAGAGCCTTAAGAAGCGATCGAATATGTCGGTGCCTCGCGCCTCCGTATCACGTGACGCTCCTCCACGGCTTCGTAGGTTTTCCATCATTAGAGCGTGCGAGTCTTGTTGTTGTTGCATGAAGGCAGCCAACTGCTGCTGCGTACTTGCAGCCATCTGTGCGAAGGCTGTGAAGGCGGCAACTCCCATAGGTGTATCTTCGTATACGTTGGCTGAAGGCTCGGCCGACGCCGTCCATCGCCCGAAGTGTAGTGAGGGCAGCCCAGATGCAAAGATCTGAGGAGAGGGAGAGTCTCCTACAGCTTTTGACCCCACGTCCCCGTTCGCCACTTCAGGCGAAAGGCCTGGTGTGCAGACAGGGTTACACCCCTTCTGGCGCTCGGTCAACGGAATGGGGTGAATATTGACCGTATTAGTTCGTTGGGATCTTAATACGGGTGGCATGGTTTTCCTGTGAGGTTAAAAAATTACGCGTTTCTGATATTCGGAAAAGATTTCAGTTAGTTATGAAACAATACAAGGCTAGAGGCTTCGTTACTTGCTTGTCGCATGGCATACGAGTTAAGCTCCTAACTTTAACTGATACTCTTTATTAAAATTTCAAAGGGGTTAAGGTTTTCGTTTCTAAGTTCAAATGACTAACTTGTCATTTCTCAAGGAATTCTAAGCTGTTCATTCTGCTAATGAGGGAGTTAAGTGTTCTGTTTATATGTTCATTCATCCTAGCTATTTTAAGGGAAAGTTCCTAAGTTTTGCCTGAGCTAATCTTTCAAGGTTTGTATGCTGGTCCCACAGCCAGGCTGTCTCATACTCCGATTTGATACCAACTTATAACGCCCCAGTTTTTGAGACCCGATGATACCGCTCATTTTTTGAAAACACGGTTATTAATTGATAAACAAAAGGATAATCAAACACAATCAAAGTGCGATTTAACGGAACCAAGCGTAGTATAGATAAAACCCAAGTAGTAACAATATTTTGGGCTACTCAGCTGGGGCCCACATATAAAACCTCAATTTTTAAAATGGATGGAAATGAAAATAAGCAAGTACTCTACTGATTTAATCCAAAATAAGTAGCCGCCTCCTAGTACGGGTCCTCATTGTAAGGCTTCTCCTCGATTTCAGTCATCTCTGATCCACTGTACGTCAATCAGTCCCTGTATCCTCTATACGGTTGAACATTGATGAATGAGTGGCTAGTTCAGTGTGATCTCCCATCAAGATTACACACCGCCGTCCTAAACAATGAATAGCATAAAAACATACAGATAAATCCAAAACACGGTAGATGCAGTCTTATTAAGTGCATGGATGTATGGAATGCAATCTTCGCCCCGGGGATGCTCATCCGTGCGGACAATGGGCTCGTCATTGAACCCGGGACACATCATCTAGTCGGAACAATGCGAACATCACCCATGCAATCATTGAACCCGGGACACATCATCAAGTCGGAACAATGCGTACATCACCCATGCAATCATTGAACCCGAGACACATCATCCAGTCGGAACAATGCGTACATCACGTACGATAGTAATAAATGCTGGTCTATGTGATGTATGCATGATTAGTCAGTCCATTATTAATCCAATTACACTGCCATTTTTAAATAAGCTCACGGTCACTAAGGGAGCTTGTGGCCCAGCGTAGGCCGACGGCTCGGGCATAATATCCCATTACTACCATCCTCGGCCCATGAGGCTATGGTCTTAGGGTGTGTATAGTACCCAACAGCATGGGGTTAATCAACTTAGCACTAGAACTTCCATGTCAGGGGGCCTACTCTCATTACAACTAGTCTGATTTCACCCTAAGCACGGACTCTCCTTTGCTAAGACTTTCCATGGAGAGATTCAGCAAAATGTATGTTATAGTAACATAGACCATAATATGGAAAAGGAATGAGGAATAATACATATGCTCAATCAATACACGTTAACTGAAATAGTGTAGGGTACATAACATGAATGACTTAGATTATCTATTTAGGCAGTCCAAAGCAATTTAGGATCTAGATAATAGCAAGCATGATCATTATCATTGATGCAGTCTACTTTAAATAATTTACCATTAGTCTACCTAGTCATTTATGCTGATAAAGCTACTATTTCTGGTCTAGTAGGGATGGAAAGCTTAAGGGGAAAGAAATCATCACCAGACAAGTTGTAGGGTGTCCCTTGTTGTGGGTCCCCTTGAGAAGCTAGCACCTCCCTGTTACTTGAATAGATCCCTAGAGAAATCCCTTGCATTAGCTGATAAGTTTTAAAGTCCTAGTACACTAATGGTTGGGCGAATGGCCCAAGTCATGATGGTTTGGTCCTCATTTGAGAGGAGCCCAGGCCCATAATACTTGTCCCAACGAGTGGGCTCAATATACAGTTATCTAGTTAGTGGGGTCCATTGCACAGACCGTGCAGATAAGCATTCATATCATGGTGGGACTCCCATACGTGGCCCACCGCCATATGGATGAGCTAGCATACTATATTTATTATATATACATCACATAGTGTATCTATGTGTACATTATGTATATTACATTTGCATCATACGGTTTACATGTATGCATTATATACATTATGGATGTATCTGTAGTATATCTATGTATACAACAGGTATATTATATTTGCATTATACGGTATGTATGTACCTATCATATACATTATACATGCATCACACGAGCTCTGGGTGGACGGAGTGGATGTGCGCCCAGGTGCACCACATTCAGACCCTAGACGGTTTACATCCAGCGTGTACAAACTGGGTTTCATAAGTACGTGTGTCCCACATAAGCCCAACATTATATATATATATATATATATATAATATATAATATATATTAATATATATATATATATATAATATATCTATAAACAACGCACACATATACATATGTGCATAGTATATTATGAATATATGGACTAATATACTATTAAGAGGGAGTCCAGCGTCCGGACATTAGAGCGTACCCCTCCCCTGCATGTGCATCACGTGCAAGGTGGGTCCCACATCCTCATCCAGATGGATGGATGGTTGGATATGGCCCAAGCCATGGCGGGGCCCATATGCTGTTGCTACGTGCAGCCCACCTAGAATCATCGTGAGGCCCGCAAATAGTGGCGTGACCTAGCTATTTGACTTACAAGGTGCGGCCCACAAGAGCTATCGTGAGGCCCACCTGCATTTGTGCAAGCCCATGACCAGCCCATCAGTTGACAAGAGGAGGAAGAACGTCCTCTGTTACAGGCCATTTTTTAGCTCCCCTACTTCGATTTTTCAGCTGAAACTCCAGCTATTTACAGTCTGTTTTAGGTGGGATTTTTTAACCGTTTCAGGCTCTGCTAATGGCCCAACCGAGAGCCATTTCCGCCTGGATTGGTAGCTCAAACGCGGCCCATCCCAAGGCCATTTTCCAGCCTATATGAGAGCTCAAACGGAGCTCATGTTCCTCCCAGTTTCGGCTTACGCTCGGCCATTGTTTGGCCGGGTCCTTACCCGAAACAGTGCTACAACAACGTGGTCTGGTTTTCAGCCCAAAACAGAGCCACCGATCAGCTCAGTTCCAGACCAGAAACAGGGACCCAACTACAGTTGGTTTTCTAGTCGGACCGATAGCCATTGATTGGCTTGGTCTTGACCAAGTTTCGACCATTGTTTGGCCCCATCCTTGAGCTTGTTCTGAAACTCTACTGAGAGCTCAAAACAACACTCAAATGGGCACCCGACATAGTGCTTGACTTGACTGTGTTGTGGCCTGAAGTAGAGCCATTGCTTGTCTCGACTTCAGCATCCAACCTTGCTGCGATTGGACAAAACCCAGTCATTGTTTGGCTTGGTTTTGGTCCAAGCAACCATCATCCAAAACCACAAAGATGCATGAAGACAAACAGTAGAGAGGTGGTTTACCTAGGGTGGTCGCTGCCAACCCTTCTTACGATGGAACAGGGGGTCAGCTCACAGTTTTATCCACTCTCTGCCCACACTCTTTCTTCTTCCTCTTTTTCATCCGATCCTTGAGAGCTACAGAGCTCTATTTATAGATGTGGAGGGAGAGAGTTTGACGGTCGAATGAGACCCATCGGGACGGTCGGAAACCGACTTCCGAAAGAGGAAACTATTTTCTCTCCTTTCTACTACCGACGGACGTCCGACTTCTTCTGGCAAACGACAAAACACTCCTCCAATGGTTGGATGGATGGGATTGCTTTGTCCACGTGATCTCGGCCCACCCATGTGGCCACAGATGGGCCTACCTCCTCGAATCTCAGCCGCACAAGGGATCCTGACGGTCCCAGACGATCTTCCTCGTCCTTATGCATGGGGCCAAATCGCTATACGGTTTTGATCGTGTGGGCCCTACGAAGAGTTTGGATGGTTCAGATGTCTCGAATGTGGCCGTGGTGGGCCACCTAGGAGCTTGAACACGGTCGGTTTTAAATAGGAAGGGAAGGCGGGAAGGAAATTTTTAGAGATGCTTGGTCAAAGCTAGTTTGACCGAGCTAGCATTTCCAGTGCACCCCGTGCACAAGTATTCTCAGTGCACATGCATTGAGTAGGGGTCCATTGTGACGTTATCATTGTAATCTACTCCATCCATTTTTACTGGGGAACACTACACGGGGACCCTGGCCCATTTTAGGTTGATGGTGAGCCCTTGGTGGGTCGTTACACACTCCCTTGGGCCATTATTGGCCCATGAGACGCGATCTGCTGGTTAGGTGGGCCTGATACTTGTTTTTAACGGTTAATATATGGTACTGATTACGATGAAGGGTTGTTTTGTCACCAACCAATTCTCAAGTGTTGGTGACAAGAGTGTTGTACCACTCTAAACTGTTTATAATGGCTTTAATTCAGAGTGCTCAAATAGTCTCACCTTCCTGACTGTCGTAGGGCGTGTTCTGACTCTGGGAGACCCTGATGGGCGGCTTTAATGTCGACCGGAATCTCCATCCTGTGTATATCGAGTTCAAGTTTTTGGTTAACTCATTCTATTTTAGGTTAGTGTGGGTTTAAAAGGTAACACCTGTGTATTGCATGTACGGGGTGTTACAACTATCTATGCTAGTCTAGCTCATTTTAGTCTACCTCCCTTAAAAAAATTTCACCCTGCAATTGCCTAAGGCTTTTATTGGGTTCGTATCCAACGAGCACATTTGTAGATATACTGACCTCGACTATTTTAATTCAGTTCGTACCCATTGTTAGGCCTATTCTTTAATATGAATTGGTTTAACACTTGAACCCTAATTGCTTTCCTTCAATGACTTCATTATTGACATTCTAATGAAAATTTGGATCCTATTTAATGACCTAACCTTACGTATAACCTGGCTCAATTTCCTTCGATCTTGTCCAGTGGGGCAGGGGCCCACCACGCTTCCGCTACGCCACTTTGACCCAGTGGATGTATAGACTGACTTAATTAGATTGAGCTCATAATGTTATACCCCCCTTAAAAATTATTTTCACTCTCAAGGCTCAAAGATCTATGTCTTGATCCGTATGTCGGAATAAGGTGTAATTTAGGAACTATCCTTGACATGAAATGGGATACAATCTCCCAATACATTAGTCTTCCTTCCATCGATGATGTGTGCTATGGCATTGGTACCTATGGTTATAGAAAGGAGCTAAAATGATGGGTGTTGCTGTTGATTCGAGGGACGGGTGTGAGTTTGTGGCAAGATGCCTAATTCTACCCAAGAAGGAACTTTTGCTACGGTCCCGACTTACCCTCTTTAATCATGTCCAATTTAATACCATAAGATAATCTATACATTATTAGTACATAAGAAAGTTGGACAAAACAGGTTAACAGGCAGACTATCCTTCTAAGTTCATATGCACAATATGTATGCCAGAATGGTCTATGATTCGAAACCTAATCCCTAACTGTCTGTTACCCATTTGAGAAATTTCTTGAGCAAAAAAAAAAAAGGGAAATCTCTATTGGCTATATATTCTTAACACTTCTCAAAGGCGAAGTAATAAAATTTTGGTTACAAATGGTCGGGCCAACATGGAAGTAAAGTTCTGTAGTGGGTTTGAGCCAGATACATAGACCTTCTGCCTAGTCTATAATAGAAAATTTGTCGTATCAGTTCTTAATCGTAATTGATCCCGATCTTCTGTTTGATCAGAGCATTGAGTTCATTGGTAACTACCAGGATTGAGAATTCGATTCAAACTGTGAATACTTTGCTTATATATAGTTTCTCTACTCAGTGTTCCCGATTGTCATAAGTCCTTGAGAAGACAATTCTAGGGGGGTGTGTTGATTTGACCTAACGTTCAATCCGAGGGATATGTAAGTTTTCTCTGAGCGTGAATAGTTACTAATCAAAACAACCTTCCTAAGAGTTATTAAAGAAGCCTATAAGTACTGAGGGGATCCAACGAAGGAATGAGGCCTCACTCCAACCTAATCAAGCCAACTAACTAAGTCTATCTTTCAATTATCTTAGCATAATCAGTCATTTACATTCTTTAGTATAACCATTAGCCTAGCCTTAACTTGGGAGTAGCAGTAATCCAATAGTTGTAATCCAAAGTCTACGCTCATACGCTAGATGATTTCATACCATTTCTAATACAAGAAATTGTTTTATCGCTTAGGGTCAGAAGTTGTCTCATTAGAATTGAGTTGCCCGAACTTGAATTTAACTGTGCTCGAGCACTTCATATATGACCATACCAGCTAAGGAGGTCCTAGGGTTCACGTTATTAATTTATTGAATTTCCTATACTGTCAGATCTTTCGAAATCTAGGAGTATCAACTCTACGTCCAAAACTCTAAATGTCCCAACATTTGATAGTGATTGTGGTTTATATAATCCTCATTCCCAAGGTCGTAGTTATCTCATTACTCCGCACTGAACTTCTTAGTTTGGTTCCTTAGGCTCGTACGGTTCGTTTTTGTGGTCCAACACGCCCGTATTGGCGCCATTTGGATCCGTTTCAAGTTTGAAATTTGTCAACTAATGACTCAAACCCATCGACTGACTGCCTAGAGGCGACCTAGGTCAATTCACGTAATCGAAGATACGTTGTGGACTGAATTATAATATTCAATCTCGCCTGTCGGCGAAACCTTGGGATCCTAATGTCATCTCTAAATTTCATCGCCCCCTTCCTAAATCAGAGTACGTCAGTGTGCGTCGTGTTATCATAACTCAGGTTTAGTTTAATCCAAATAATGCTTTGATACCAACTTGTAACGTCCTGAAAATCGAGAGTCGAGCAGAAGCTCAAATCCCGAGTTCCAACGCATCACTTATGCAACATAGAAGATGATGATTAAGTTTTGTCCATGTTAGTGCATTAAACATGAATGTGATTATAATACCAAATCAGCATATCATCCTTCAGAAACAGTTAAATTATGCAAGCGGAAGACTGTGTTGATATATAAAGCATATAAGTGATTGTAAGTCCCCAGAGTATGAACGTCACCAGGTTAAACAATTACATTTATAATTCCAAAATATTCAAAATGATAAAGTGTAATGTCATCTATCCATATCCCTGTAGCCCCGATACGCAACTCTAGGCATACATAGACCCGTCAGAGAGTTGCAGATAGGAGAACTCCTCGTCGTCATAGAAGGCAGGCTCCGTCTCGTAAGCCTCGCCGCCATCTGAAACTACAAAAGAGTCTGGTTGGTGTTTTAAAACGCTGTCCCAGAGTGGGAGTGAGTGATTAACTCAGTGGAGCTATAAGGCAAATGTTAACATGTTATCAATTCAGCCAAGTAGTAATGATAAAGCGATACAGCAATCATATCCTAAGTACTCTTGTTAATGCAATAATGGTATGCGATAATGATGCATGCCCTCGCCTACACTCCCTCAGCGATAACATCTCACGATAACGGGATGCACCACTCTAAACACGTGCACTTCCACACCAAAGCACATGCAATGCGGTGCATGATCATGTTAGCCAATACTTAATTAGGTTTATTCATACAGCAGATTCGGGAAGCTAAGGTACCTCCCTTTATATCATTTACCCAAACAATGATCCATCTAGGGTCGTCAATCCTAATTAGTCACATACGATAGGCAAGTTATAGGGCAACGTCACCCCTGATTTAAAAACAGTGGACAACAAGTTCAGGTCGCTACAGAGAAGCTCATCACCCTCAACGTAGCCTATTTTATACTCGAGGTTACTCCACTGACGCCCTACCAACTGGCAGTCTATTTTCGAAGGCTCGTCACCAACCCCGACTGGGAACCACAGCCAGGCTGCGCCGGGGTAGGCCGACAACTCGAATATATAGCGTCTCATACTACCGTATTCAGCTCACGAGTTTGGGTTGCTCACTGGTCACTACGGGAGGCTCGTCACCCCAGTGTAGGCCGACAGCTCGACCAAGGTGTGTAAGCTCCGTATCCTAGACCGTACCGTTACGTAGACTCCACCACAGTCTTCCCAGTCGAATGCCGGCAACCTTCGATCCTTAACCAGTATTTGCGCGCAACCCTGAGTCACACACCGTCAACCTGAGACTTGTACTCTAACGACCATGCCGTCGCTGCAGTTCCGATGCCTCGACTCGCATGCCAATCCAATACCCTGGTCAGGAGATGTGGGTCCGCATTCGGTGCGAGGAAACGCCACGCGTGCGAATTTCGAGAGAATCTCTACAACTTTTCACATCAATCAATCTCATCATGTCAAGTACACATCACTTTTCACCCATTCCCCAAGTAACTCCTAAAGTCAAAAGTTTCTTACAAAGCCCATACTTTTCTTAAACCATTTGCCACAAAAGTCAAAAAGTCTCTTACAACCATCACTCACCACATCCATTACTCCATCACCCATCACTCTCTCTCTCTCTCTTTACAACCCTCTCTCTCCTTCATTTTCAAAATTCATTTCCAAGCAAGAAAAACACCGCACGTCCCAAGCCTCTCCAAGCTTTCTCAAGCTACAAGTGTGGCCCACCTTTCCTACTCTTTCATCTCCCATCTCAACCATCCAAACTCCATCTCCTCCGTTAGGATCGAAGCTAAGGAGCAAAGGAAGCATAGGGAGCAAGAAGGAACGGTGGGTGATCTACCATTGATTATAAATCTAAGGGCCTACTTGATGTGGGACCCACATGATGTACGCACAGTCTATGGGAGGGCCCAATAGTGGCGGGGTCCCTCTCCTTTCCATTTTTTTCTCTCCCTCTTTTATGGATGTCGAAGTGTGTGGTCCACCATGAAGTACGTATTTTATCTAAGCCGTCCATCAAGTGGCCCACATGACAGTCCGTTTGGACGGGCCTAAATAAAAGAAAGCACAAGTACCAGTTGATCTGGATCTGATGTGGGCCATGCGTGTGGACCCCACCTTGATGTACATATCCATCATACGACTGCAGAGAGTGGTGCCCACTCCACACGTGCTACACGTGTGGAGATGGCCCACACGGTGCAGGAAACTAGCTTCCATTCAGCGTTCCCAGACTCTCTGGACGCTGGGTGTTTGGGATATTATCATATAATATTATATAATATAATATATTATATTAGGTATATAATATATTAGGTATATAACATACAATATTATATTATGTAATATATTAGCTATTACATTACTGTGGGCCCACGTGGTGATTATCCATGTTGTAGATATGGGCTGGACGTCCATACACCAGCTATATACCTGTACCTGATGTATTGACGTCAGCGAGTAAGTGGGACCCACTTCTCTGTTATGATCCACCGTGCAAACGGTCGGCCACATCTGATGCATCCATCCCCACCGTCCAAAGGCAATAACGGTGGGGCCATCTGTGGGGCGTGTGGGTCCTCCACACGTGGGACATGTAATCCACCTTTCGAGTGCTGGCGTTATATCCTAGCCGTCTATCCATTTGACAAGCTTGTCTCAAGCTTGAGGCAAGAAATGAAGCAGATTCACACCAGTGGTGGGCCACGTACTTGGATTCCCACCCTGATGCATGCGTTGTATCCCTGCCGTCCATCTGGACGGTGGAAACCCACCTGGGACACAGTGACGTCACCAGGTACTGTGGTCCCTACCACGATGTATGGTTTCATTCACTCCGTCCCTGGTAGGGACAGTGGATTCCTACCTTGATGCATGTGTTACAACCAGCCGTTCATCCATTTGGGCTAGCTCGTCTCTGGTTTGAGACTAAAAATAAGTCTGATCCAGTTATCAGGTCGGCCACACCACAGCAACAGTGGGTGTGAACGCCTACCATTAAAATACCTTTGGGTTACAAAGGTTTTAAATCAATATAATATTCGTTCTTTCTTCCTGTTCAGGCCTTTATGACTCTATGAACAGATTGGATGAAAGATAAGTACTATGGTGGGGCCCACTGGAGTTCAACAGTGGAAATCATTACCACCACTGCCATTTGTGGTATGGTCCAGATGATCTTTTGATATGATTCATTTAAAAAAAATAATGCTCTAATATGATCTCTAACTGTGGATGAAGGGTGTAGTTGGTATGGCCCATTCAATGTATTAGGGGCCCACTTGATGAGGCCTGATTTGATATATTTGGGGGCTCATATGATTCGGCCAATTTGTTTCGGCCCAATTGACTCGGCCCATTCGACTAAGACCATTCGACTCGGCCCATTTGACCTGGCCTATTCGACTCGGCTCATTCGACTTGGCCTATTCGACTCGGCCCATTGATTCGGTCCATTTGAATCGGCCCATTTGATTCGGCTCATTTGAATCGGCCCATTTGATTGGCCCATTCAATTCGGCCCATTTAATCGGCCCATTCGATCGGCCCGATGCGATGTACGTGAGGTCCATGGGCGAGGCCTAATGAATGTATGTATGTGGCCGTTACATTATTTATGAACTCCTTATGTGGGCCACTCCTTGGGAGCAATGTTGGTTTGACGTCCACATTGATGGGCAATGATGGTTAGATGTCCTCATTGTGACCTTCCCTTAGGTCTTATTAGGCCCATTTTCTTTGTAGGTTAACCCAAATAAGTGGGCCCCATTCGCCGTATGTGATTGATCAATTCCGACTACCAATTCTGATTTCTGATTCTGATTTTCGGTGCCGATTGTCGAGGCCGACGCTGATTATTGATATCGATTATGAGAATGTGTCAAAATAGCATCATGATACATGTTCATACGCATCATCTGCATGCTTGTGATGAGATGAGTGATTGATCATAGCACATGCTTTTGAGTAGATTGTTTATGGGCTCCCTGATGGGCAGAGTTGCCCTACATAAGCGCGCGATACACGCAAGATTGTTTTGTGACTGGATTGCGTGATTCACGCATCTTGCATTATGTGACATGTGCACTATACGCCCTAGTGACATCAGGGTCGTAGCCTCCATAGGCGTATAGTGGTTAGCAGGATTGGATACCGAAAATCTTGCTCTTCATGGGGTGCTATAGATATCCCTGGGTGCAAGTCCCTAAACCCTTATGGTACCAAGAGGTGCTCCAACGTCTAGACCGAGTGGGTGCATGAGCGCCGAATGCCGATTACCAAACGGCTGCGTTTTCCACTGTGTCGTGGTCGATTGGAAGGGGATGTGGCCTTACCCGCCCGAGAGGAGGGGGCAAAGCTAGGCTGAGTTTGACCAGCTCGAGGAATGGGTCCGCTATCGACGAGTCGAGCCCGATATTGTTAGGTGGATAGTGAAGTCTCTTCCACTTACCTTATTGTGGGCGATGGGGCGACAATCTGGTTTAGAGTGTACTAGACCCTGGCGATATTCTAGAGTTGAACTGTATTAACATGTAGACATATATGAGGATTTATATGCTTGAGTTGCATCTTGCATCGCATGGCCTTGGTATGGCCGACATCATTCATGTCTTGCATCGCATAGCCTTGGTACAGCTAATGGTATTCATGGATTCATCAGTATATTCCGCATTACTCTGATACTGCATAATCATCATACTACCTTGCGCACACACTTTCACCACCCTCTAAGCTTTCCATAAGCTTATGCACGACCGTTGCGTGCAGGTGATGTTGGAGCGCAGCAGCGCTGAGGCAGGAGCGCTTTGTAGATCATCTTGGAGCTTTTTGTTCATCATCATTGTATTTCCCTTTATGCTCATTGTACTTGTCAAGTTTTTGCTTATAGTGGAAATGTGATGGAGTTTTTGGTTGTTGTTTGTGGGTTATGCCTTCGGTTATGCTTATTATGAATTAAATTGATGTTGGAAATCCTCCTTGTAGCATCCCAGGATCGGAACCTGGCGAATGGGTATCGGGATCCGAGAATGGGGTTATACAGAGGCTGTCGGCGCCGGATTCGGCGATTGAAAATTTTGTGAGCCCGGTTTCCAAGTTTGAGACGTGACACGGTGTCCCATACCACCATGCCCGGCTCATGAGTCTTAGCGAATCTTGGTACCATGGTTGAAACGGGTTTGCATTGGTAAGGAGTACCTTAGATTCAAGCAATAACGTTCATACATGGTAAACACACAATATGCCAATCGGTTTATTAGACACGTTCGACTGGTATGAGCGTACGCTGAATTAATCCACATGGTACCACTGTTGATGATCATCGTACGACTCAGATTCACCGAACGCATCAAATGTGGTGAAACTAGTTCAGCCACTCAAACGGGAATTCTTACTGATTGCCTGGACTACGTAGTAGTCCTAATCATACTCAAATGCAGCATGTGGAAACATGTGATAATCATATAAGCATTTAATAAACATTCTAAATACAATAATCGTTTGAGCATTTTATCAAACACATAGAGCATGTTATCATACATGTGCATTTTCTACATAAATCACATACTAGCAATATCGATTACATGAAGGAAACTATAGATATAGGTAAGGTAGTTGAGAATCCTATCTCAATACCCGTAATAAATACAATTCGTTAAGCAATTTTTCATTCAGACATTTTAACAAACACGTAAGCTACACATTACTTTATACATAGACTAAATTAGTTACGACATATATTATGACAAATCCTTTCACAAGGGGATTGTCACACATACAACAAACATGTATTCTAGGTTAATAGTCATAACAAGCACCAGTCATAATTCCAACATCATTCAAACATTTCAACAAACACATGGAATGCATTATATTCAACATAGTTCACATATATATGTAATATACGGAAATCATTGCATCTAAGCACATGTGACAGCAATCAAGTCACTCATAAATCATTAACTGACATTGAATGCCTTGAAAACCATAACCTAAACGTTTATAGTCCGCACCTTCCTTCGGTAAACTCGTATCTACGCCTTTACTACGGCACAACGGCTACCTGAATCACGAAATAGGTTAGCTATTTCGTCGATTCTTCTACTTGGATAGCTAAAATAGATTAGGGTTAGGATTTCTTACCCAAAAATGGAATCAGAATCGCCTGAATAGCGATACGGGAAGGAGGATTCGGCACTTGGAGCGGTGGGATCAAATCCCAGCAACGATCTCTCACTCTCACTCTCTCTTCTCCTCACTCTTACCTTTTCTTTTCTCTCTTCTCTCTCCTAGGGTTAGGAAATTCGTATGGAATGAGAGAGAGGTGGGTTAAGGGCTATTTATAAGCCCAGAACTGATGTCAATGGCCCTGGGGCCATGATATACTTAGGTTATAGCCAAAAGGCGTCTGTTTCGGTCCAACGGAGCTAATGTGGAGGCTCATTACCTGCACATGATCAGGGGCAAGTTCCATGACAATGGATCTAAGCCAGGTTAAGATTTCGGTCCGATCGAATTTGTAGATCGACCGTGGGGGACCAGTTTCAGTTCAACGACTATCGTCACTCGATCAAGGCCACAAGTACACTGATCTGTGTTGGAAATTTTCCCTGATCTGAGGGCGTAGTTAGGTCAGAATCTGACGGTCTGAAACCTTAAATTTGGCCTGCAAGCGAACGGCTCAAATCACTTAAACCTGAGTTCATTTTCTAAAGATATTCACGTTTCCCACACACTTCACTTGGGGCTCAAGTTGTGCGTTTCTGGACACTAGTTGGGCTCGATTCCCATGATGGTCGTTAAGCCTAATAAGATGGTCATAACCGTATAGTTTCGCCGTCATTGGACTTTCGACGTGCTGTCTCAGTCCGATACAGAGTTTCAATGTGCTCCCGAGAGCAACTGGGTTTTGAGATTGCCCCTAGGTTTTTAACTAATTTTGGGTTAGTAATTATAATGGGTTTGGGTCTTGTAGTTTGTATAGAAAGTGGTTCAAGCCAAATCCATCTATTGTTTAGTTTAGTACTTAATTAAATTCCGCCCTAATTACGACAGAATAAGGTCGTAGGGTAGTTATATGCCCCTTTTCTAGCACTTTTAGTGAGTATATTATTTTAATTATTTTTTTAGTAGTTCGTCATCAAGTCTACTTCATCTTTAACCAATTTCATTAGATTTCGTGTTGTAAAAAATTCTAAAAATTCTAGAAGTAGCACCTATCCAAACTAATGAATTTCAGACAGTTGTCACAATGAGCTATATTTAACTATATTTAAAATTTTATTATATTTTCACTTATTTTTATATAAAACTAGACTTATCAAGCTTCAATTTGAATTTTGAATCACCTAAATCAGAGTTATATCGAGGGAGATATAACTTTTCAAAGTTAAATGAAAAACTGTAGAAAATGGGCAGAAAACTGGCCGCCCGGCCCGCTGGACGGCTAGGCCTCGCCGTCACGGCGATGCCATCGCCGACCGCTGGACATTGGGGCGATGTTATTCCCCCCCGGGGGGTGCCGGATATGCACGTGACCCACCTCGGGTCCCCCCGATTTGCGTCGTTTGGCCCCCCGAGTCCGTTTGATGTGGTTTCGCCACCTGATATTTAAAATGGGTGTATCTTTCAATCTGGAATGAGTTATGCAACGTGCAGTATATGATTTTGGGGTAGGAGAATCTGATATATCCAAATAAGCTATTTATTTCATGATATTCCAAAAGGTTAATGGTAAAAAAAAACCATTTTATTTATTTATTTACTATTTACAGTAAATTTTAGTTTAAGTATTGTTCTTCATCACTTAAACTTTAGGATTCATGTCTAATATGAAGGTACTTAGAAAAATTTGAAGAATAAGGTGGTGAAAGGTGAGATTTTGATGAAAATGGGTTAAAAGGGGATTTGAGACTTTGGGATTGAGTTCCGAGAAGTTAATAAAGTGTTATGATCGACCCAGTGCCTAAGGACGTCTAACTCCAAGTTGGCAAAAATCAGGGACGTTACATAGATTGTGTAAGAGGGGTATGGGTGTGTAAGGAATCATTGACTTATGGGGTTGCTTAGGGATGTGTGTGAGGTGATGTGCACTTGGTTGAGGTGATTGATTAATTGATTGATTGATGTGACATGTTATAGAGATTCTCTCAAAATTCACACGCGCGGTGTTTTCCTCGAACTGAACGTGGGCCCACATCTCTTGGCCTATTGAGACGCGGCATCGGAACCATGGTGACTGCGCGGTCACTAGGGTACAAGTCTCGGGTCGAGTCGACTCTGGAATACGGGATGCTACTCAGGGTCGCATAGAAACGCTCGCCGAAATTCGACCGCGGAAGCCTATGGAATAGTATGGTTTAGGATACAGGTCTTCCAGTATGAGAAATAATTTTAAAGCTTTCTAAAGGGGTTCTCGGGTTATCAAAGGGTGTAGCAAGGGTGAGATTCGATATTGTTCGAATCGGGTAAGTCCTCTCTCTTGTAATTTCTTTTCATAGTGGATTTATGTCGCTTTGTGCCGTGATTTTTTACCGCAAGGGTTTTCCACGTTAAATATTTGTTTTCTTCTGTGATTGCTTGTTACTATTGAATTGTTATCCTAGATCTAGATCTGTGTGATTCTGCAGCCCAAATCCCTAACAAGTGGTATCAGAGCAATCGTTGGAGTACAGATCTGAATCTGCAGGATTAGTAATAATGGGAAACGGCAAGTTTGATATTGAGAAGTACTTAGGCAAAAATAATTTTGAGTTATGGAAGGTTAAGATGATTAGCCTGTTAACCAAGCAAGGCGAGATTAAGGCTCTTGAGGAGTGAAAATCTACCATGAAAGATGATGAATGGGAAAACCATGATCGTAATGCTTTAACCTCTTTCTGTTTATGTCTCACGGATGAAGTTCTCTATAATGTTTTGATGGAAAAAACTACGGCTAGTTTGTGGGCGAAGTTAGAGAACATCTATACAAAGAAATCCTCTGAAAATTGCCTACACTTGAAGCTATAGTGTTATACCTTCAAAATGGCAGAGGGTGGAGATCTAGAAGCCCATATCAGCAACTTTAATAAATTGATATGCAAATTGCTAGATATGGAGGAAGTGGTCAAAGATGAGGAACAGGCATGTATATTGTTGAATTCTCTTCCTGCATCATATGAGTCTTTTAGGGACACGATGTGCACTGCAAATAAAATCCTAAGTGTTGACACCATTAACTCAGCCCTTCAAGGAAGGCTATGAGAAAGCTAAACGGCGACATGGGGGCATCTTCCGATGCACTGATTATGAGGAGCAGAATCTGAGCGAGGTACAGGATCCTCAAGGCCTAGATCCAAGTCCAAGGGCAAGGGCAAAGGAAAATTAAAGTGTTGGGATTGTGGGTTGTCTGGACACATGAAGAAGGATTGTAGAAATCTCAAAACAAAGAAAGAAAATTCAGCGACTTCTTCCAAGGAGGCCAATGTGGTCACATCTAATGAAGAATCAAGTGGTGGTGATGTTCTATCTTTTTCCATGATTGGTCACTTACACAACAATCATAAAGACAAGTGGATACTCGACACATGAGCATCTTATCACATGACTCCTCATCGGAGTTGGTTTACCAGTTACAAGGAATGCGATGGTGGACAGGTTTTTATGGGTAATGACAATGCTTGTAATGTTGTGGCTATTAGCACAGTGAGCATCAAGATGTTTGATGGGATGGAGCGTACCTTGATTAACATCAGGCACGTTCCTGATATGAAGAAAAGTCTGATTTCTCTTGGTGCACTCGAGGCTATAGGGTGTAAGTTCACCAGTATTGATGGTGTCCTTAAAGTTTCAAAAGGGGCACTCGTGGTTATGAGAGCGCAGAGACACAGAAACCTTTATAGGTTGATTGGGAGCACTTCGGCAGGTGGAGCGGCAACAACTATTGCAGACTCCACGTCTTTACGTATGTGGCATGCTCGTCTGGGCCACATGAGCGAGCGTGGCATGAAGGTGCTTTTTGATTGATGTTTGATTCCAGTTTTTAAAAATTCTGATTTAGATATAAGCGAGCATTGTATATATAGTAAACAATCTAGATTGTCTTTTAAATCAGGAAAACATGTTTGTAAGGGAGTTCCTGATTATGTGCACTCTGATGTATGGAGGCCATTGCCAGAAGTTTCCATTTGGGGGTCGTCATGGTTTGTTTCATTCATTGACGACTACTCCAGGAAAGTTTGGTTTTACTTCATGATACGTAAATCCCAGGTTTTCACCATATTCAAACAATGGAAGGCAATGGTGGAAAAATAGTCAGGGCAGAAAATAAAGATTTTAAGGACTGACAATGGTGGAGAATTTACTTCCACTGAGTTTAATGAGTATTGCAATGATGAAGGGATCATCAGACACAACACAGTGCGCCACACGCCCAAGCAAAATGGTGTGGCTGAGCGAATGAATCGAACTCTCCTAGAGAGGGCCAAATGCATGTTAAGTAATGCTACATTGGACAAGGATGTATGCACAGAGGCTGTTAACAGGGGTTGTTATTTGATGAATCGATCTCCTTCAACGACAATTGAATGTAAAATCCCATAGAAAGTATGGAGTGGTCAGAAAATCGACTACTCAGTTCTACGCATATTTGGTTGTGAAGCTTACTCTCATGTACCATCAATTAAGAGAGATAAGCTGGACCATAGAGCCAAAAAGTATATCTTTGTTAGCTATGGCATTGGTCTGAAAGGTTACAAGTTATTCGACAAGGTCACATGCAAGGTCATCACTAGTCGTGACATCAGATTCAATGAAAGATCCCTATTTCACAAGAATGATCAAAAGGAGCAAGAGGAACCAGAAAGGGTGATAGTGGATGTCCAGAATGACACAGATAATACTCGGGCAGAGACAGATGCAAAGACAGAGGTACAGGATCAGGTGGAGCAGCTACCTGTGAGAAGGAACCCACCGCGTGATCGCAAGTTATCGGCAACATACATGGACGACCCTAATATTGTATATGCCCTCATTACAGATGAGGGGGACCCGTCAACTATTCACGAGGCTCTTGATGAGCCTGGTGCAGAAAAGTGGAAGGTGGCTATGGACGATGAGATGGACTCGTTGCACAAAAATCACACATGGGAGCTGATGAACTTCCCGTGGGCCGAAAAGCGATCGGATGCAAGTGGTTATTCAAAAGGAATTAGGATAGATACAAAGCAAGGTTAGTAACGAAGGGTTATGCTCAGAGAGAAGGAATCGATTTCACAGAGATATTCGCGCCGATGGTTAAGCAGGTATCTATCAGATTCGTGTTGGCGATGGTTGCCCGATACAATCTCGAGCTGGAACAGATGGATGTGAAGACTGCATTCTTGCACGAGTACTTGGAAGAGCAGATCTACATGAAGTAACCAGAGGGCTACGAAGTTAAAGGGGGAGAGAAAAAGGTTTGCAGGTTAATGAGGTTGTTGTACAGTCTGAAACAGTCGCTTAGGCAGTGATATAAAAAATTTGATTCCTTCACGGTGAGTCAGAAATTTACTCGGAGTGAATACGATCACTGTGTCTATTACAAGACACTGAGTGATGAAAAATTCATCATCCTAGTATTGTATGTTGATGATATGTTGATCACCTGTCATGATATATTTGAAATCAACGTACTGAAGACTCAATTATCAGGGATATTTGATATGAAAGATCCGGGGGCTACAAAGAGGTTTCTCAGCATAGATATTCATAAAGACAGGAAGAGGAGCAGACTTTGGTTATCACAGGCAGAATACCTTGAAAGATATTGATCAAGTATGGGATGGATCAGGCAAAGCCGATGAGCGTTCCCCACCTGAGTCACTTCAAGCTTTTCTCAGAACAATGTCCTAAATCCAATGAGGAAAAGCAGGTTATGTCTCATGTGCCCTATTTGAATGCGGTTGGCAGTTTAATGTATGTCATGGTCTGTACCAAACCAGATATTTCACAGGCAGTCGGTGTTGTGAGCAGATACATGTCAAACCCCGACAATCAATATTGGGAAGCGGTGAAATGGCTACTTCGATACATTCGAGGTACAAAAGACTACATCTTAACTTTTGAGAAAACAAAGACAAAATTGGTAGGGTATGTGGATTCTGACTACGCGGCAGTATAGATTACAGGAAGTCTACTTCAGGATACTCGTTTGTACTAGTGGGTGGAGCAATTAGTTGGATATCGAAGCTTCAATCCGTGGTGGCTCTTTCCACGACCAAAGCAGAATATATGGCAGTGACAAAAGCGTTTAAATAAGGTGTTTGGATCAGATGCATGATAAATCAGTTGGGACTTCAGCAGGAGGTCGTGCCGGTTAACTGTGTTAGTGAGAGCGCTATCAATTTGGCTAAAAATTTTGTTTATCACTCACGTACTAAACACATTGATGTTTGTCACCACTTTATCCAACAGGTGCTTGAGGAAGGAGGCGTCACACTGGAAAAGATTCACATCAGCATGAATCCAGTAGATATTCTCACCAAGGTCGTTCCTATGGAGAAGTTCAAGTTCTGTGCAACTTCTTTGGGTTGGCGATGGCGTAAAAGAAGGATGGAGTGTGCACGAGAAATGTTGATTGAAGCTATGATGCGATAAGAGAAGAGGTCAAGGAGCTACACAGCTGAAGATTGAAGACTTGGTGGAGATTGTTTTCAGAAAGCTTTCAATCAGATTTTTGGGTTACTCGACCAGTCGTGGGTCAAGCTCGACCGGTCGACGGAGCTGCTCGACTCAAAGTATAGCGAGCTCATACTTTTAGGGTACGAGGTGCTCGACCGGTCGTGGCCCATGCTCGACTAATTGAGATTACGCAGATTCGTTTCCGGATTTGATGCGGACTGCGGAAATTTGAGTCGGTTTTTACAATGGTGCGAAAAGGAAGTTGTCAAAACTGTAAATAAGTGTCTCTAGGGCTTTTCTAGGGTATGAGAACTAATTCTAAAGCTTTCTAAAGGGGTTCTAGGGTTATCAAAGGGTATAGCAAGGGTGAAATTCGAGATTGTTCGAATCGGGTAAGTCCTTTCTCTTGTAATTTCTTTTCATAGTGGATTTCTATCGCTTTGTGCCGTATCTTTTCCCGCAAGGGTTTTCCACGTTAAATATTTGTGTTCTTCTGTGATTGTTTGTTAATATTGAATTGCTATCCTAGATCTAGATCTGTGTGATTCCACAACCCAAATCCCCAACAGGCCCTAATCGTGTTCAATTCAAAGAAATTCAAATTGGATAAGAAAAAATCATATACATTACACCTTAGGTATTATTCAAAAAAATTATTCGAGTTCTATCTTTCTTTTTATCCTTTATTTTTAAGAAACTACTCCATAAATTTAAGGTTTTAATCACTTAAGAAAAATGGTGATCTTTTTCATTGTTATTCCATGCTCTTACCTGCGGCAATGATCCGCCAACCCTTCATAATGTAATAATATCAACATGAGATTTTGACGATGGGGAAACGGTCTCACACGCCCTAGCTTGCTTCCATGTTGGACATGAGCATTATGTTCTCATTGGATACACACCGAGATGTGGTATCCGTTGGGCAATCAATGAATTTATGAACTCATACTAACCTAAACAGATTAACTACATTGTTCATGAATTTGGCAATTAGGAATTTGCCAAATTCAAATTCATGAATTTGGGCATCCAAACAGGACCATCTCGTTTAGATTTTTGGCTTAGTAATACGTAATATGGTTATCAACAAAGATTAAGAATACACACACGCGGAAACGCTCACCTGCAAACCAGTTCGCACGGACTACCTACGAACTTTTTTGAGAACTCATCATACGTGATGAGTCTCAAAAATCTGAACGGTCCACATGAAGCAGAGCCTCATTAAACCCCTTGATACAAATTTTTACTTTGAACCAAAACTTCGGTCGGCCATGAAAAATGCAAACAGTTTCTTCTCTTAATTTGCATTTCTCTTTGCTATGGCACAACAGAATCTTAGATCATTGTGAAAATTCACCCCCTGAGATTCATGAGATTCTTCATCTTATGGACCGTTCGGATTCGACTACTATGACACGTGTGCAAAGGTGCACACGTGCATAGGTGCGTAGGTGAGCATGCCTATATATATATATATATATATATATATATATATATATATATATATATATATATAAAAGAGAGAGAGGAAAAGAATAGAGATGGTATGTGTGTTTCAATGTTGGGATTCTTTTACGAGATCCATCCATGATAGTGTACATATCAATGGTCTAGATGTTAATCATAAGCCTCGCTACTTCAGTGTAAAAAATATATCTGAAGATGCATATCACCGGCTTTCTTAATCTAGAAATCAGGACAGTTTGATCAGGTGGGCACATGTACAAGAGAAAATGGATATCGTCAGGATAAAGTTTTAACCATCAGCCCACATTTAAGGAATATGTATATATATGACCCACTTGGTGAGCGGGCAAAGATGCGTTCATGGATGGGCTTGTCTGATGAACGGCCTGGATCTATAAATACGTATCCATGTCAGCAAGTGTGGGACCCACGAGTTTGGCGCATGCCGATCGCGTAGAAAATAGCATTCCTCTCTCCACTGAGTTCACATCTTCGTTCGTTTGTCTCTGAGTGCATGCATTTAAAAAAAAAAAAAAAAAATTATTTTTTTAACACACGCACACAGACCCCCACACACTCACGCCTAGGGGTGCACAAGGGTCGGTTCGGTCCAGTTCTGGGGTGAAACCGGAACCGAACCGTTCCCAACGGTTCTAGGACATTCGGAACCGGGACCAGACCATTAGCACCCTATAATCGAACCAGAACTGGACCGTTAAAACCAGTTCGGTTCCACAGTTCAGGGCTTTTTATAATCCATCCCAATTGCATGTCCCATGTTCATTCGTGTTGTGATCCATTTGATGAATGGTTTAGATATTGTATAAGTTGTGGTGAAATACATTTATGGAAACAATCAAATGGTGCATTGTAAACCATAAATCATGAATCAAATATGGAAACAATCAAAGGGTTCCTGGTTCGGTTCCAAGTTCGGTTCCAGGTTCAATTCCATGGTTTGGTTCCGCAGTTCAGATCTACGGTTTGGTTCTACGGATCGGTTCACGGTTCGGTTCGATTTTACATACCTCCAAACCGAGAACCGAACCGATGTAATCGGTTCTTTGATTTTTAGAACCGGAACCAGAACCGATGCACTCTAGAACCGGACCAAACTGGACCGTTTGGCTAGTTCCACGGTTCTACCGGTTTGATGTGCACCCCTACTCACGCCGTAGTGGGATTTCCACCTATGGATACTCAAACCCTTGACCGGGTGTTGAAACTCCTAAGGAGACGTTTGGCGCATGGTATTAGATGAGATTAGGTGAGATAGAATTGCATTTGGTACGTGCCAATTCCACTCAATGTTTGGTAAGAATGGAAAGCTCCGAATTAGATTAGATGGAATTGCATTGGGTCCCATGTCAATTCCACTCAATGTTAGCAAGTTGCGTATGTCCCACCATGATGTGTGGGCTATATCCACACTATCCACCTATTTTTTGAGATTGTTTTAGAGCATGGGCAAAAAAATCAAGTAGATCTAAAGCTCAAGTGGACCCCACCATAGAAAGCAACGGGGATTGAATACCTACTATTGAAATCTTCTTTGGGGCCACATAAGTTTTGGATATGCCTCATTTTTAGGCCCATGCCATAAAATGAGGTTACAAAACAGATAAACGGTTTGGATATAACACATATGTGTTATTCTCAATAGTTTCAAATGATGGTGAGTATATTCATTTAATGTACCATCGTATTACAAACATAGCGTGAAATTAAGCTTATCCCATGGTAACGGGGGACGACCCTGCCATACGTAATAATTACGTGTTTTTTTTTTTTTTTTTGTTAAATCCCATCCCACCCAATCCTCCCCAATATCATGCGCCATACACTTCCTAAGAGTGGAAGTAGCAATTAAGAAAAAAAAAACAGAAAGATTAGGACTGAAAGAATCCAGTACTAACCGCTGGGAAGCGGTTTGGCTACTCCCCCTGCCACCGGCCATTGGCTGATGGTCCATGCTATGTGGGCCCACCATGATGTATGTGTTTCATCCATGCCGTCCGTCTATTTTTATAGATCATTTTATGGTATGAAAGAAAAAATGAGATATATACCAATCTCAAGTGGACCACATTACAGGAAACAGTGTTGAATGAACGTTGACCATTAAAAACGTTTTAGGGGCCATAAAAATTTTGGATCAAGCTGATATTTATTTTTTTCCCTTCATCTGTGTCTTTATGACCTAATCAACAGATTTGATGTCAAATAAACAGTCAAATAAACAGTACAGTGGGCCTTAGGAGGATTTTAATGGTGGATATCGAATCACTATTGTTTTCCTGTGGTGTGGTCCACCTAAGATTTATATCCCTATCATTTATCGTATCAGTCCCTAAAATGATCTGTAAAAATGGATGAACGGAATGGATGAAACACATACATCATGGTGGGGCCCACAGAGCACCGACCATCAGCCACGGGGCTGGTGTCAGGGAAGTAGCCAATCCGTCTCCCAACCGCTGATAGTGGGGTAAAGGCTCACTGAAATCAGACCGTTGAATCAAGGAGGAAGTCTTCAGGCAATATCAACACGTGGCAGGTGTGGCTATGGATCCAGACCTTCCGTCCAACATGCCTTCGTCCGTTGATGACTCCTGATTAAAAATCACACTGAATGGACGATCCTAGCCTTCAGTTTTCCTTATGACCATCAACCCATAACCATCTTCATTTAACCATCCATTTGAACACCACAGATCGAACGGCTAGGATAGTCTATGGTGTGTGAATTCCGAGCTGTGGACATCCACGTCCAGGTACCACTAAATCCACGAGCCCCCGTGTAGCATGCACAAGACAATAAACCATGATGATCGGTGGGATGTGAACGCAGCGAGGGAAGGACAACATCGCCACTGTTCTCAGCGTGGAAAGAACGCATGGAAAGAATTGGAGTGGACTATACTTTAAAAAAAAAAAAAGTCCACGCAAGCTTTGTAAAAAAGTCAGGGCACGATCACAGTCAAAGATTTCAGCCGTTGATTTTGATCCATTATCTCATTTTGTCGTTTTTCGAATTTCGAGTCAAGAAAATAGTAGCCACGAGGTGGTATAAGTTTCAAAGAGTAGTGCGTAACGTGGACAACCATTTTTTTCAACTATCATTTACTGGAAGGTATACGAATTCTTGCGATCCCACTTGTATTCCTATATAAGTACTTTGTCCTGGAGATGCAAGAGCGGCTCGCGCGAGTAGAGAATAAAGAGGAGAGTTGCACCATATGTGCCAAGTTGGCAGCTTTAATTGGCCAGAACTAATCCTCCAGGAGTCTACACCACAAGAATGGTGCAGTGCCGGGATTTTTAGCCATTGGACCACTTAAGGAAAAAAAATCAACTCATCCACTCATAGGTGAGCCATGCTATAGAAAACAATGTTTGAGCTATTGATAAATAGAAAAATCCAAGTGTGGTACACTGGATAAGTGGATGTAGCCGATTTTTTGAACAAGGCAATTCTTATTATTGGGCTGGCCTAACGTACGGGTTGGATGTCATGTGCGTATAAAATGTGGGAAGTTATCAGCACCATAGAATATAACTACTGCTAAAGCCTACACCACAAGGAATGCCTACCGTTGAAACCTTCCTAGGCTTCACCTGGCTGTTCGTGTGCCATCTAAACCGTTTATAAGTTCATTTTCACTTCGATAGAGCGAAACACAAAAAAAATAAAATAAATAAATAAATAAAAATAAAATAAAATAAAATTGACTGTTACAAAACTTCTATGACCATATAAATGTTTCAACGGTGGTCACTAAATATCCACTGTTTCCTCTCGCGTGGCCTACTTGAGTCTTGGATCTTCCTCGTTTTTCGTCTCACGTAATAAAATGGGCATTTCTCACAAACATTTAAGAGGACCCAAGCAGAATCCTTGCAAAGGAACTTCTTGTGGAAGGCTTTCCTAGAAAATCTGCATCCGACCGAAGCCAAGATAATTATTTTTAACTCTACATTTAATGCATCCAAACGGTTGAAAAGGGAAAACGGATTGGCTACACCAGCCCCGGGGCTGATGGTCGGTGCTCTGTGGGACCCAGCATGATGTATTTGTTTCATCTATTCCGTTCATCCATTTTTACCGATCATTTTATGGCTTGATACCAAAACTTAGAGGTATATATATCTCAGGTGGACCACACCACATGAAAACAATAGTAGTTGGATATCCATCATTAAAATCCTCCTAAGGCCCACTATACTGTTTATTTGACATCTAATATGTTGATTAGGTCATACAGGCCCAGATGAAGGGAAAAAATAAAAATCATCTTGATCCAAAACTTTTATGGCCAGAAAATGTTTTTTAATGGTTGATGCTCATTCAACACTTTTTCATGTAATGTGGTCCACTTAAGATTGGGATATACCTCCTTTTTGGTCTCGTATTGTAAAATGATCCGTCAAAATATATGGACGGCATGGATGAAATACATACATCATGGTGGGTCCCACGGAGCACCGACCATCAGCCATTGGCTGGTGTCAGGGGAGTAGCCAATCCGCGTCCGTTGAAAAGTCCTGCACCACAAGAAGTGGTAAATGTGACCTCATTAAATAATTGTTTTTAATTCTTCATTTAATGCATCCAATGGCTGAAAAAGTCCCGAACCACATGAAGTGGTGATGGCAATCCAGGTGATGAGATCTTTCGTAATTGAATTGAATCAGACTACACGCATGCGTTTGGCCTATAAATCGTTCCAATATACATGTAAAGTGAGCCACAATGGAGATGAGGGATATAAACGGCAGAGGAGAATATCATGGACATCTTATATTCAACTAACTTGTGTGACCCACCTGATGAATGGAACAGCCTGGCTTTTGGAACCAGCCATGTGCATGTGGAGCTTCACCTGATACATGAACCGGATCTGGCATACGTGTATGGCTTTGGCAGGCGCGTCTTTTCTATCTCTCCTCGCACGAATAGCACAGGACGAGTAGCGGGATAAGACTGCCGTTGGCTACGATGACATGTTAGGATTTGACATTGTCAATTGAATAATATCCAATCAATTTTCAAACAGGCTCTTGCCATTTTGGATGTGTGAGTTACTTAATAAGCTCGCATGCATAAAACCACGTAGGTGTTGCTTGCAATTCCCGAAATCCAGCCCGTCCACATCATGGGCCCCACTGTTGATGGAGTCGTAGTCTAAAACCACACTGAATGGATGATTCTCACTGATGACTGTCCAAATGGAAAATACTCAAAGGTCCAAATCACCAACGAATAAATGTCCACCGATTGGAGATTAGTAGTGGTGTAAATGGGTTTCTTCAAGTCGTGTCCACGGGCTGGATGCTTGAGAATTGAGTTGAAATTTAGGACCCATACTCAAACCATTATAATTCAAGTTTGATTTGGGCCGGATTCTAAGTAAAAAATTGCCGACCATCTAGGTACGATCTAAAGTATTAAAAAAAAAAAAAAAGGAAGAAAAGAAAACCCAATAATTTAATGGGTTGGAATTAGAGGTGAACCACTCATCACATAAAAGCATTTTGGGTGGGGCCTTTTTTGTTACAGTAACTATTAGCTAAGGACCGTGGAAGCACACAGGGTTGAATCAAGCAAAGTATTCCAATAACACAATTAAGTCTAATCACAAACATTCTAAATTTAACATAGAAAATCCTAGCGGTAAAAAGCAGAAGCCTTGAATATTCCTTACAAGCCAAGCTATGCTTTTGAATATTCCATACAAATCGACAATAATGTACTATAAAAGCAGAAAATTACGAGATAGTGATTACCCTATTCGATCAAGCCTTGAATATTCCTTACAAGCCAAGCTATGCTCTTTGAACCCTTATGAACAAATTTTAAAAACCTAGAACATGCTACCAAAAAATCGAGCAACGGCTATGGAGGTTGAAAGCTTTTAGCTACGGATTTAATCCGTAGCAATATAGTTACGGATTTAATCTGTAACTATAGCCTAAGTGCTCTGTAGCTAAAGCGTACCTCCCCACCTAAAACATATTAAATATAGATGGTGCTTAAGGGGATCCATGAGGTCCATTGGAATATATGTGTTTGATCTAAGCCGTCCAAAAATTCTGATATATAATTTTAGTGCATGGGACCAAAAATTATGTAGATTAAGTGTCTAAGTGGACCACACCATAAGAAATAATATAAATTAAATTTCTACTGTTAATGTTGTGTGGTCTCCTTACAGATTCGATCTAACTATTTTTTTATTAGCACTTAAAATAATAATTTAAAATTAATGGACGGAATGGATATATGAAATACATCACAGTGGGCCTCACGGTCCTAAAACCATAAAATGTCCTGGGAGTTGTCTGTCACGCGCCCCTCTAAAACCCCAAACCCCTCCAAAAACAAAACCCTTGTCCGCCATTTTCTCCCGCTCGCTGACGAACCCATCTCTCCATCTCTCTCTCTCTCGCACTCAGTCTCTCTCTTTCCCTTGCCCTCTCTCGATCTCCCGATCTCCCTCACCCTCTCTCCCTGTCTCAAGGCCGCATTCCCCTGTCTATTTTCAAAAACCCATTTCGCTACAAGAAGGAGAAGAAGAAGGAGAAGGAGAAGAAGACGGAGCATGTACGGTTAGTTTATTTCTTTCTCCCTCTTTATCTCTTTCTCAAATCTTTCAATCCTTCAATCCGCATTCCCTTCTCTCTGTTTCTGAAATCTAAGGGCGCGTTTGGCTGGTCGGATTGGAAGGGATTGGATGTTATTGGAAGGGATTGGAAGTTAAATCCTGGGATTGGTCAGGCGTGCCAAACAGAGTCGGTGATCTGATCCCAATCCCTGAGACGTGTTTGGCTTGAGGGATTAGAAGGGATGGGAAGGTTTAATCCCGGTATTGGCCGGGCATGCCAAACAGACTGGATATATCAATCCAGGGATATAGCAATCTCATGTATCTGAAGACAATCCACTGACAACACCATCAATACCTAGAAATCCAGGCCATCCACCCTAATACCATTCAATCCCTTTCAATCACCCGGCCAAATGGGCCCTAAAAATGCTTTGTGGGCTCCACCATAATATGTGTATGCAGGCCATTCATTTTTTTCAGCTCATTTTAGGGCCAAATCTCAGGTGGACCACACCATAGGAAACTGTGGTGATTGAACGCCCACCATTAGGGCCTATTTGGCCGAGCAGATTGGATGGTATTAGAGTGGATTGCACAGATTTCAAGGTAATGATAGCTGCGTCAGTGGATTGGTGCAAGATCTATGGGATTGCTATATCCCGGGATTGCTATTTCCAGTCTGTTTGGGACGCCCGACCAATCCCGGGATTAAACTTCCAATCCCTTTTAATCCCTTGAACCAAACACGTCCCAAGCAATTTTGAAGGGATTAGGGTGGATTGGATGTGATTTAAAGGTAATTATGGTGATGTCAGTGGATTGTCTTAAGATCCTGAAAGGAATTCCAGAATTTTTTTTTTGGGTTTGTCAGATTGTGACATCAATTTGAATTTCTATGGTTTTTTTTTTTTTTTTTCAATGTCTTTTATGTTACTGGCCCAGGCATTCATATACATTGAAAAATATAATTGAAGTGCTAGAATAGCATGTGCATTTACACCATTTTTAAAATGTTGGTGACTCATCCACTACACGTGTCATAAAACATGTTAATCCATTGCATTGCATTCATCAGGAATCAAGCAGTGGTATGGAGCTACTAAGATGCATCTGACTTTATTGCACACTGCTACAATGGTTGGTCGTAGTGTTTGCAAACATCAACTAACTTTCATTCAACATATATATATATATATATATATATATATATATATATATATAATATATATATTATATATATATATATATATATATATATAATCTTGAAGGGAATTCCAGAAAATTTGTTGGTTTGTCAGTTTGCGAGATCAATTTGAATGTCTTTAATTTGGTGTAATGTCTGTTATGTTACTGGAACAAGCATTCATATACATTCAGAAATGTGATTGAAGGGCTAGACTAAGTCACTAAGATGTGCATTTCCACCATTTCCTCAAAAGTTTGAAATATCCAATCTAAGATTTATTTATTTATTTATTTAGGGTTTCCACTAACCACAACGAGTCCCTCATATAAATGGTTTGGATCATTGAAACTTGAACTTGGATCCAACGATCCTTTAAACTACACATGTAAGTTGAATGGGTACCATTACCAGGCGTCTTTAAGCCATACATTCTTTCCACATGAGGTCGCCAACTTGATTGGATTGAGCCATTCATCTCTGGCCCAGCCTGATCTGGACAGCAAGCATAGATTTCAAGCACGGGCCTGGCCTTGGTCAGATTCTATAGGCCCTAGGCATGGCCCCACAGGGTCAGGCCATCAGCCCATTGCCACCCTCAGATAGCTGGCAGGAAAATCTTTCACAAAAGATCTCCTTCCTAGAAAATGGTCCTCCAGTCCACCCCTCAAAGAGATTCGTTAGGGCTTCTTGCAACCTCAACTCAATTCCAAATAATGCTTGAAATTGGTTCCAAACCTCAATCCACACATGAAAATGGGCAGAAAGATGCTCAACGGTGAGTTATGATTTGATGATGGCAGCCATTACCATGAACACAAGACAATGTTCACTGCCATCATCTTGTATTCTCCTGAAGTGCCTAGGAAGGATAGTGATGTTGCTGATAGGCAGAGGCAAAAATGGTAGCTGGAAAAGACTATTTTACTCATCGTGATAAGAGATGAGCGTATGGGGTCATGGTATGGCCAGGGAAAGTCCTCTTTGTTTTATTGGTTAGTAGTGAGGGGCATATTGCTGTAATCTATTTTCTCCCTCGCTTTGTTTTTTCTTCTTTTTCACTTAAAAATTCTGGATTTAAAAAAAAAAAGATTCATCGATTCTGTAATCTGTAACTGACAAACAGTTTCTTGATTTACAATGATGATGCATTTGTGAATGGCCTCTTGTTAATCCCATTCTAGCAATAATTAATAGGATTTATTAACTTACATCTAATTCAACATGTTTAGCAAGTTCACAACAAATGGCTGCAAGCACTTGCCGTTTGCTGTTGCAGAAATGTACTTTCTATTTTAGCTTATTTGGTATTTCGCTCTTTTTTTTATTATTATTATTCCCAATTCTCAAATTTACAAGAATGTCATACAAAGACAAGCTTCTCCATGCTCTCAATTGGTTTTCTCGTCTTTTCTAGCGGATGTTCTTCTTCCATGATGGCCATCAAGGAAGCTGGTTTCTATCTACTAATAGGAGGGTTTCTCCTAAGAAAACCTTATTGCAGTGTGTTTGAAGAAGCTAACTGAAAAAGATGAATTTGGATGCCTTACCTTCTTTCCTATGGAGAAAAAAAGAAAAAATAAGAAGAAACATTCGACAACTATAAAGAGGGCTTCCCCAAATGCAAGTGTCCACCATGGCTCTATTGGTCATTTTTTATTTTATTAGGTACCATTAATTACTAGTTGGTAGCTGACGTTGTATTACCTGGGCATTTGAAACCCACTCTCTTTGTTCGTCCAATGAGTTAGGTAGGTAGTCATGGACCAGACATTTGACATTGTTAAAACTCAAATCATACCTTCGTTGAAACCAAGCCCTGACATTGTTAAAACTCAAATCATACCTTTGTTGAAACATAACACATTTGTTTTGGGACTTACGTCAACTAGGAATGTGGCTGAATGTGGTATCCACCTGTGAAGTTGCTAAAGATCATGTGAAGAGTATGAGTATGCATGAAAAAACAATAATCTTGGACATACTAGGTATTTAAAAAAATATATATATTTATGGGTGTGAATACTCATGTTTATTCAATAAAGATTTTATAAGTACTTGATATATTAGAATTGCATGCGAGACTTTTCATCTATGCAAGTGGTTTAAGATTTTACTTATAAATTACATTATTAATTTATTATAAAAAATACAATGATTGCAAACTCCTTAATACATTGTATTTGGGATATAATATCTATTTGGGTCTAATCATCTGATAACACTTCCTTCATTTCCAACTTTGAGGAGGATGGTGCATTAAGTTAATTTCTAACTTTAATTTTTGGTAAGGTGCAGGTTGAAAATGGGCCCCTTGGTTAATCGAGATTCGACTGTAATGAATAGGAAGTGGATGACACTAAGTTTCCCATACCCACGTTTTATTGCTGGAATAAGAAGTTTTCCAAAGTTTGCACAAGAAAACCTTCCTTGTAGAGAATCCGTTCCTTGTCCATGCACCACTTGCAGATGTGCACATTTTTCGGTTTCTTATGATGATATGGAAATACATCTAATGAAAAATGGATTCGACCCAAGCTATATGGTTTGGAGCATGCATGGGGAGCATGTATCACCTAAGTGTACTGTACGTGAATCAAGTTCACAACAATACCATAGTGTCTCGAACTTAAATGAGGTTCACAACGTGATCGTTCAAGAACTTGGTGGTAATAACCTAGATGAAGCTGTACAGGATGAGCCGAATGTGACCCCTGTAGTTGAAGGTGTCTTTGGAGAAAATGAAACCAATGATTTTGAAGAAAATCTGTGAGACGCGATGACTGAGCTATACCCTGGGGCCCAAGATTTCACCGTGCTGACTTTCATTATACTGCTTTCCAAATTAAAGGTGAATCATAGATGGAGTGAAAAAATCTTTAAAGAGCTCCTTCAACTACTAAAGAAGGTGTTACCTTCTGGTAACAAGGCCCCAACTAATACCTACCAAGCGAAGAAGATCATTACAAAGTTGGGTCTTGTTTATGTGAAAATCTATGCTTGTCCAAATGACTGCATCTTATACTGGAGAGAGAACGAGATGAAAACCACTTTGTCCAAATTGTAAAACTTCTAGGTATAAGACTGAAATGGATTCTGAGAGAAAACAATCTCAAATACCTAGGAAGGTGTTAAGGTATTTTCCATTAACACCAAGGCTACAAAGAATGTTCAGTGTACCATGGTTGGCGAAAGAAATGTCTTGGCACTCAATCAGGAAATTTCAACATGAAAAGATGGAGCATCCGGCTGATTTTATTGCATGGAAGAATCTTGATGACAACTATACAGATTTTTCAGCTGAGCCTCACAATGTTCGATTGGGTTTGGCTACAGATGGGTTTAACCCATTCAGCGCTTTCAGTATGTCGCATAGTTCATAGCCCGTTATGTATGTGATGTACAACCTTCCACCAAAACTTTGCATGAAACCTCAGTTTACTATATTGACTTTGCTCATTAAGGGACCACGACAACTAGGAAAGGATATTGACGTTTATTTACAGCCATTGATTGATGAACTGCAAAAGTCATAGCGAGAAGGGGTCACGACGTTCGATGCATACCATGAAAACAAATTCAACATGCGTGTCGTTCTACTTTGGACAATCCATGACTTTCCAGCATATGGTAATGTTTCTGGTTGTAGGACAAAGGGTAAGTATGGTTGTCCTGTATGTGGTCCCAACACAGATTCTTCGCAACTCGAATATGGAAAAAAACTTGTTTATATGGGCCACAGACGATGGTTGCCAATGTCAGAACAGGCTAGGAAGGACACAAGTGCTGGCACGTTCAACAAGAAGGTGGAGATACGACGTCAACCGATCCGTCTGGATGTGATTGAAATCAAAAGACAAACAACAAACTTGAATATGCAGTGGGGGAAAACTGGGAAGAGTAATATAAGGGGTATTGATGGAGGCCGACGAGAGCTAGCGGATGATGTTGAATCACCGTGGTTCTTCAAACGGTCTATATTATTTGATCTGGAGTATTGGAAAGATATTCCCGTGCATCACAACCTTAATGTCATGCATATTGAGAAAAATATATGTGAAATCCTTGTTGCCTTGATGTTGAACACGCCTGGCAAAACCAAGGATGATGCTAATGCATGCAGGGACCTGAAACAATTGGGAATTAAGAAGCGTCTATGGCTGAAAAAGAACAATGACAAGGTGATTCAGAAACAAGGTCCTTTCTGTCTAAGAAAAGAAGAGAAAAAACTTTTCATCCAAACTTTGCATGAGCTCCGTGTTCCGATCGGTTTTAGTGCGAATTGGATGACCATTTAAAGGAAGATTACGTGGATTTAAAGGGAATGGAGTCTCATTCTTACCATGTGTTGATGTAACATCTGCTCCCAGTTCTCATCCAGCATATATTTAGGGATAGGAAAGTCATTTGTCCTATAATTACAAGCTTTTGCACCTTCTTTAATGCCTTGTGCTCAACAACCGTAAACCTTCAAACACTCCTTACTCTTGAGAGGGGCATGGCTAGGACGTTATGTCAGCTTAAAACTATATTCCCGCCATCGATATTTGTCATTATGATGCATTAGTCAATCCATTTACCTTACGAGGCTCGCATATGTGGTCCTGTATACTATCGATGGATATATCCATTCGAAAGGTACGCTGTGAGCTTAATAATAATAAATCGGCTTAACATCTACATTTGCATGTATATGTAATGTATCATTAACTTTGTCAGGTTCATGAAGACATTCAAGGCCTATGTCCGTAACAAGACACGACCTGAGGGTTGTATTGCAGAGCAGTACATCCAAGAGGAGACAGTTCTATTCTGCTACCAATATAAAGGAAAACAGAAAACAAGCCTACTGGAAAAGCTGGAAAAACGGTTTAATGGAGTCATTCCGGGACTATGTAAGTTGGAAGATACCGTTGATGATGACCCTAATGATGACGATGTTGGTCCAGTAGGTTCGGGTCAAAGTGTTATCCTAGCGGGTATCGAATAAGAACAAGCTCGTACATGGGTATTGAAGAGTAATCCCAGCTACGACGAGTGAGAAGGGTATGTACACACACACACACACACACACACACACACACACACACACACACACACACACACACATATATATATATATATATATATATATATATATATATATATCTTCCTTACTTTATGCGATTTCAATATAACAATGTTATCGAATATTGCGCAGGAAGCACAAAGATTTCTTGCAGCGATGCTATAAGAGGACCAACAGGGTGCCTAGTGAGGACGAATTCATATCTTGGTTGAAGAGGCAACCAGAGTTCATTGAATCTGACGATAATGAATTTAAAGATGTAGTGAGAGGACTGAAAAGGCCAAGTTATATGTCCTAGAGGGGGGGGGGGGTGAATAGGACTATGCCAAATTAAAAATAAAATCAGCGGAAATAAAAGAAACCAATAGCCTTACAATTATAAATCAATTCACAATGCTAAAATCAAATCACCTTGATAAATAAGTATTGAGAGATTGATACAAATTCAGTTCTAAGGACAACCTTACACCATAATAAACAAGGGCTTATGGTAGGACAACCTTATTTCTAGAACATCTTTTGGATCAAGGACTCAATTTTAATAGAAATAAATGAATAGCAAGGAATTGAAATTAAATGCAGAAATATAGATCTAAATTATTACAACAATCCCCACACTTGCTTGAAATGTAAATAATTACAACATTCACATCCACTTGTACATTCCACACAATTGAATGATAAAAGATATGAAAATTAAGCAAGCATTCAATCCACAAGACAAAGAGTTATAGTGGTTCGCCTGTGTGTACACCAACTGTCTTTCAACAGCCACACAGAATGCTACTCCACTCCTAATATCCTCACACAGGGGATATTAGCGTTCACTATCAAATAGGTTTTCACAGGTTCACCCAAAACCTTTACAATTGTGTCTTTTTCACTCGGGCTTACACAATTCAAAAACCCCTCTTTTCTGAGTTTTCTGGCTCTCCTCAGATAACTAATACAATGAGATTTTTCTGGCTTAACCTCAAACAAAACCAATACAATGAGATTTTTCTGGCTTAACCTCAAACAAAACCAAAAGTAATGAAATTTTACAGAATTGTAAAATACCTGGATTTCTCCTTTTCGTAGCAGCCCGGTAGAACCAATCGGAGTAGATGATTGAATGTCAAAGTTCAATTTCCAATACTCACTTTAATATGGTTCTAAATTCTAATAGATTTTAGATTTTAACTAGTTGGGCGTAGCTATATTTGATTTTGATTCCAAGAAGAAGGAATAAGGTAATTCCTCTTTTCAAATAAGATTGGAATACAGAAACAAAATCAAATTAAATAAGCTAGCAAAAAGGAATATTAAATAAGCACAACTTAGTTTAAAATAAACACAGACTTATCTCAGAGTGATCACTTGAAATTTCTTGAATTGAATCGAGTTGAATTATCAAAACTCTGAATTTCGTGTTCAATTTATAGAAACAAAAATCGCATCTACGACTGGTCTTAGAAACCTTCGACTGGTCGTAGCTCTAACGGATATTTGAAATATTGAGCGCGATCTTTGAAAGTCGTTCCACGACTGGTCGTGGGAAGCCTACGACTGGTCGTAGCTCTCTACGACTGGTCGTAGGACCATAGATTATCTTGCTGGACTTTGAGTTGTAGCTCTACGACTGGTCGAGAACGAGTCGAAGACACTCCTACGACCGGTCGAAGGACCTCCAGGACTGGTCGTGGGTGTACCAAAAAATTCTAAAAATCTTCAACAACTTAGGACTGGTCGTGGAATTTCTTGGACTAGTCGAACCAATGCTAGGACTGGTCGAACAGGAGCTAGGACTGGTCGTAGAATAGACCAAACTTATGTAAAATAAACATTTGATTTATGTATCCAAAGTGACCTACTTATAAGGTCAACCTAAGGTCAGTCAAACCTGAAACATGTCGTATGGACATTGAACTTCAACCATTCAACAAATGTAGATATTTGAACCATATCAAGCTTGAGATCTCGAACTTGTTATAGCTTTAATCTTGAGATCTTCATCAGCGTGAAAACTACTTCATGCGTTGCTTGAAGTCATTTCTTGAGTTGTTTCTTGAGACTTGAACTTCAACATTGTAGCTTCTTGAACTTCAACATTGTAGCTTCTTGAGACTTGAACTTCAACATTATAGTTTTAAACATTGATAGGATGATGAAGTACACTTTGTATTTCTTAAAGACATCCAATGTCATGAAGTGTTTATGCAGTGTCTTGAATACATATAAACTATCATACAAACACAAGACACAGATAGATGTTTTGACACAACAAAATTTGACAACCAAAGGATCATGAGACCATAGCACTTACAATCTCCCCCTTTGTCAAATTTGTGACAAAACACCCAAATAATAATACTTCCAATAGAAATAAGAGAAGTACAGGCACAACAGGTTCAATAGAGAATCATGCACCAGTTATATAGACATCATAAGCAATATCTAGCATAACTCCCCCTGAGAAGTTTAACTCCCCCTGATAATAGCAGCACATCCATATTTAAATAGACATGAATGAGAACCTAATCATAATCATTAAATCCAACCAAAGCCAAAGCCACCCAAAACTTCTCCCCCCTTTTGACACAAAATGATAAAGGAAGAAGGGCAGCAAGGATAAGGAAAATATAGATGCAAGAGAGCAAAGTGCATAAATCAACAAAAAGTCAGTAAGCATGCAAAGTTCAGACCAAAAGCAAAGAACAATATTAGTTATTACAGACCAAATAAAAATTCAGTCAGAACCAGAAGAGGGAGCAGGATTAGATGGATCAATTTTGTGTAAACCCCTAGCAACCCGCCTCATATATTTGCGTAAATAAGAAAATTGAGTGTCTTGGGTAACACGAATTTGAGCCACCTGTTCTTGAAGAGAATTCAACCTCTCATCAAAATCAGAAGGCTGAAAGTCAGGATCATCAGCCGAGTCTGACTCAAGTTCTTCAAATAAATCATCCATATTCACGTCTTCAGGAAGATCACCAGCTTGATCTGCATTTCCTGCTTCAGCACCACTGCTACCAGCATCCACTTGGCCAGGAATCAATTCTAAATTCATCTTGTTAAGATTGGAATTATTAAAAGGGAGATGATGGATGGGTTTTTCTCTAACAGGCATAGCCACGAGCATATGATTTGCGAGCATAGTCATCAAATAACCAAAGGGAATATCACTATGACCTGGATGGTGACGAGACAAAATAATGGAGTGACAAATTAACGAAGGTAGACAGATTTTCGCACCAGAGATGACAGAATGCAAAACACGAACCATGAAAGCAGTGAGTTCGGTTTTATTACCAGAACGTGGATATAGATTTGAGATGAAAATCCTGTGAAGCACTCTGTGTCTGGGTAACAAGTACCTTAAGGGAAGTGCATGACCTTTATGAGTCCAGTGAACATCCAAATTACACAAATCTCTAGTAAGCATTTTTCGTTCAGATTCTGAGAGTTTGTCATGTAAAATATGAATCGGAATGCCCTCATCATTGACAGGTATTTCCATAAGGTGAGCAATCAAATGTCGATCCACTGAAAATAATCCTTCTTGAGTATCAACTTTAAAGGTTAAATTCTCAAGAGAAGAATCACAAATACATGCAAACATGGATTGGGCAATGGACTGGTATGCAGCTCCACCCCAATGTAAGATGTTATCCCATCCCACAGATTCCAACAGAGGAAGGATACCAAAGGAAGCAATGTGATTAACATTAACAGGACGCTCAACAATAATATTGCGCATACGCAAATCCCGTGCATCTGAAGGATCATTTTCGGGAGAGCGAAGATGACGTTGTGCAATAGATGCTGATCTAGATGAAGAGGGACCACGTGTAGTTTTCTTTTTACCCCTAGCATCCATTTTCAAAGGAGGAATCAAGGAAACTATAAGATGCAAGAAAGAAGAAGTGGGGTTTTGATAGAACAGATTTTTCAAGAGAAAACCCCAAACTTGCAATGAAAGAGCAAATAGATTCTACAAGAGTGAAATTTGAAACACCAATAACAAGAATCTGTAAAAGAACCACTAACCTTGAAGTATCATGAAGGTGGGTTCGACCGGTCGAGGCTAGGCTCGTTAGAGAAACAAAAGGAAATGAAGAAGAAGAGCCAAATCCCAAAATAAAGTGAATTCACGAGTTTCACGACCGGTCGTGGATGTGTTCGACCGGTCGTATCACGACCGGTCGTGTACACTCACGACTGGTCGAGTACCGACTAAAATTTGTAATTTTTCAAATGATTTCCAAATTTAAGCAAATAAAACATCAAACATATGTACATTATGATACACCAAAGCATGCAAATTCAATTTAAATTGCACATACCGAGATCAAACTTTAATTTATTAAACCTGCTTTTGTCGAGCGGTTTAGTGAAAATGTCCGCAAGTTGAGTCTCGGTAGGAATGTAATCCAAATATATTAATTTTTCTTCCACTAATTCACGAATGTAATGAAATCTAATGTCAATATGCTTAGTACGTGAATGCTGAACTGGATTTTTTGAGATATTTATTGCACTGGAATTATCACAAAACAAAATCATAGAATCCTGTGTAATTCCATAATCGCTTAACATACGTTTCATCCAAACAAGCTGAGTACATGCATTTCCAGAAGCAATGTATTCAGCCTCAGCTGTTGATAGCGATATAGAACTTTGCTTCTTGCTAAACCAAGAAACAAGACAATTTCCAATGTAGAAACAACCACCACTGGTTGATTTCCTATCATCAATGTTTCCAGCCCAGTCAGCATCTGAGTACCCGGCTAATTGAACACTAGTCTCATGTGGATACCAGAGACCCAGTTTAGCAGAACTTGCGACATATCGCATAATCCGCTTAACAGCAGTTAAGTGAGATTCTTTAGGATTTGACTGATAACGAGCACAAATACCAACACTCAAAGCGATATCTGGTCTACTTGCAGTCAAATAAAGCAAACTACCAATCAAACTACGATACAATTTAGGATCCACATCATTACCTGTAGAGTCTTTTGAGAGTCTCAAAGTTGTACTCATAGGAGTATCAAAATTTTTACCATTCTCAAATCCAAATTTCTTAATTAAGTTCAGAGCATATTTGGTTTGAGAAATAAAAATTCCATCAGGTTGTTGTTTTACTTGCAACCCCAGGAAATAATTTGATTCTCCAACCATGCTCATTTCGAATTTAGACTTCATTAAATCTGCAAACTCAACAGTCATGTTAGTATAGGTTGATCCATAAATATATCGTCAACATATACTTGAACCATTAGAATATCATCGTTATGTTTCTTAATAAAGAGCGTCTTATCAACACATCCCATCTGAAAATTATGACTCAGTAAAAACTTAGTCAGTTTTTCGTACCATGCTCTGGGAGCTTGTTTCAGACCATAGAGAGCCTTCTTAAGACGATACACATGATCAGTAAATTTAGGATCTTCAAACCCTGTAGGTTGTTCAACATATACCTCTTCATGTAAATCACCATTCAAAAAGGCACTTTTTACATCCATTTGGTAAATTTTAATCTTCCTAAAATAAGCAATGGAGATAAAAAGTCTGATTGATTCAAGACGAGCTACAGGGGCAAATGTTTCATTATAGTCAATACCTTCAATTTGTGTATACCCCTGTACAACTAGCCTTGCTTTATTTCGAATAATATTTCCAAGTTCATCAGATTTGTTTTTGAAAATTCATTTTTTCAATAATATGTTTATCTTTAGGTCTAGGAACAAGGTACCAGACATCATTTCTGACAAACTGATTAAGTTCTTCCTGCATCGCAACTATCCAGTTTTCATCCGAAAGTGCTCCTTTCACGTTAACCGGTTCTATCTGGGATGTAAAGCATACGTAGTTACATATGTCCTCTAATTGTCTACGAGTGCGCACACCAGTGAGAGGGTTTCCAGTATTTGAGAAGTTGGATGATCTTTAAAGTCCTTAATTCAGAATTAGTTTCACTTGATGAAGTTTCTTATTTTTCAAGTATAAGAACTTCATCATTATCTGAACTAGGGACAGTGTATTCAAATGATCATCAATCACAACATTTATTGACTCTTGAATCACACTGGTCCTGTTGTTCAGAACACGATATGCACGACTGTTTAAAGAATATCCTAAAAAGATCCCTTCATCACTTTTAGTGTCGAACTTTCCCAAATTTTCACGGTCACGCAATATATAGCACTTGCTGCCAAAAACTCGAAAGTATTGACAGAAGGCTTTTTCTCAAACCACATTTCATAAGCCGTTTTATTATTAGATTTGCAAATATAAATACGGTTAATAATGTAGCAGGCAGTATTCACTGCTTCAGCCCAGAGATTCCTAGGGAGCTTCATGCTATTTAACATAACATTTTCCATTTCTTGAAGCACTCTATTTTTCCTCTCGACGATTCCATTTTGTTGAGGAGTCTTAAGTACAGAGAATTCATGCGATATTCCTTGATCGCTACAGAATTTCTCAAAACCGCTATTTTCAAATTCGGATCCATGATCACTACGGATCTTGTTGACTTGAGAACATTTTTCAGTTTGAATCCGTTTTATAATCTTTTTCACTTCATCAAGGGTTTCTGATTTGTCCCTCAAGAATGAAACCCAAGTGTATCTTGTATAATCATCTACGATAACTAAGATGTATTTTTTGCCACCTCGACTTTCCGTTCTTGTTGGTTCTATAAGATCCATGTGGAGAAGCTCGAGTGGTCTTGTGGTGGTATTGGAGTTCACCTTTTTGTGAGAGCTCCTAGTTGTTTACCATACTGGCATTCACCACAAATCTTGTCTACTTTTTGCATCTTAGGTAGACCTCTAATTAGTTCTCCTTTGCTCAATCTGTATAAATTTCGGTAGTGTACATGTCCGAGCGTTTATGCCATAATTTGTCTCATCGGTATGGACCATGTAGCACGTTTGTTTAGATGAGCTACCATCGCTTACTATATAGCAGTTTTCAGAAGTTCTACGACCAGTTAATATTACAGAACCCTTTTCGTTTATAATTTCACAACCTTGATTAGAAAATTTAACATTATGGTTGTTATCGCATATTTGAGATATGCTCAACAGGTTGTGCTTTAAACCCTCAACATATAAAACATTTTTAATAAGGGAAGGTTATAGAGTTGGACCGTACCTTTGCCAATTATCTTGCAGTTGCTACCATCACCAAATGTGACTGACCCATCAGTCATATCTTTAAGATCGGTGAATAGCGCCTTGTCGCCTGTCATATGTCTGGAGCATCCACTATCAAGGTACCATTTCGAATGGCTTGTAGCTTTGAAAGCAGTGTGAGCAACCAAACAGGCAACCTTAGGAACCCATTTCAGAACTGTTTTGGGTTTAGGAGAATAGTTGGTCTTCTTTTGTTTACAGTTGTAAGAGTGACCTACTGAGTTAGATTTTAATAGCTCCTTAAGTAAATCAACTATTTTTTCAGCTAGTGGGTTTCGAATCTGATTTTTGAAATTTATATAGCTACTTTTGGGTTTTTGAAAAGTTTTTGTATTTTTAGAAAAAGCTTGACTAGTACCTTTTCCTTTTGAGTTAGAAGTCTCTCCTTTCACATAATTGGAAGGAGTATTCTTTTGTTTAGGAGACGTGTTTTTATCATAGCCCAACCCGGATCGATCGCCACTTTTTCTTGATCCGGATAATAATTTTTCTAATTTTGGATCACCTTGGGCATATCTCCATGTGTCCTTCAAACTCAGAAGAGAAGATACTTCATTTTTAAGTTTCTCATTTTCAGATTTCAAATTTTCAATCAGGGAGGTTTTGAAATCCAGATCACACTTTGATTTTTCAAAACAATCTGAAATTTGGGATTTTTCTAAAACAAGGATTTCAAAACATTCTTTGAGTTTAAAAAACTTTTCTTTTTGAAGTTTAAGTTTGACAGCAATTTTACAACTTTCCTTATATAAGGCATTGTAAGCATCTTGAAGATCTTCATCGTTTTCATGATCACTATCCAAATTTTCTTCACTTGTTGAATGATCGTGATCTGAAAAAGTAAACTTGGCTAGAGTCATAAGGGCCTTAAGTTCACTGCCCGACTCGGTTTCTGAATTTTCTGATTCAGAAGAGGCTTCAGAATCAGACGATTCATCCCAAGTAGCCAACATACCCTTCCTTTTGGATCTGTCCTTTTTAGGACATTTGTTTGCTAAATGCCCATATTCTTGACAGTTGTAACATTGACTATCTTTCAAAGACTTCCAAGTTTTAGACTTAGGTTTAGAACGTTTCTTTTCATTTGCCTTTTGAAAAGTCGACTCTTTTCTTACTTTTGAAAATCTTATAAAACTTTTTCGCCAAAAGGGCCATATCATCTTCAGAATTTTCTGAATCTGAATTTTCTTGAGTAATACCTTTAGATGACTTCAAAGCAATAGATTTACCTTTAGGAGCTTTAAAACTTAATTCATAGGTTTGTAAAGAACCAACTAATTCTTCTACCCTCATATTATCCGTATCACGAAGTTCCTGGATTGCGGTTACCTTAGAATTGAACCGTTCAGGAAGAGAGCGTAGTATTTTTGCACACACTTTACTTTCTGGGATTTTATCGCCAAGACCCCACATTGAGTTTACAATGTCGTTCAATCTAGTGTAAAAGTCCATAAACATTTTATTTTCCTCCATATGAATTTCTTCAAATTTAGTTGTGAGGAGTTGGACTTTAGATTTCTTGACAATTGATGTACCTTCGTGTGTCATTTCTAATATATCCCAGGCTTGCTTTGTTGTAACAACCCGACTCTTCAGGACCCGAGTACGCAACCCGTTTCCCAAAAACCCGAGTGTTAACCTTAAAGGATGGTCAAATTCGAGTGTACATTTTTTTTTCTTTATCAGAGTAAGCAAATGAGCGTAGCGTGGACAAATCGACATAAAGGAAAGTTCTCATTATCATTTAAATATACAAGAGCTGCCCATAATGACTTATACAAACCAATGTCTCCACAATAACAAATATAAGATTACACACATGAGAAATTTAAAAACATATGAAACACAACGAAAACTGCAAGATCGCGCAGCTTCCTCGACAGGTACAACCACGTGTCCTTGACCCCCATAATGGCTCCTCATCAATCTAAACCTGCATATCACTTAAGCCACCTGTGCTACCTGTACGGTTATATTTTGATGGATGAGTGGCCAACTCAGTGTGAATTCCCCTCAAGATTACACACCGCCGCATTAGGTAAGCATAGTTATAAAACATCCAGACAACCAAAACAAAGTAAATGCAGTCTTATTAAATGCATAGATGTATGGAATGCGTTCACGCCCCGGGGATGCTCATTCGTGCGGACAGGGCCGCCGCCCATGCAATCATCGACCTGGGAAAAACATCTAGTCGGAACAAGGGTCGATAGTCGGTGGTCTGGGAGCTAGCAAAACGATACCCTAACAACTCTAGGGCACGTGCTACAACATCCAGAATAGCCACCCGTCATCGCTAATATGCTATGAATGCGTGATTAGCCAAACCATTATTAGTCTAGTTACAATCAGCCAATTTAAATAAGCTCAAGGTCACTACGGGGAGCATATAGCCCAGCGTAGGCCGACAGCTCGGGCATAGTGTCCCATTACCACCATCCCCGGCTCATGAGGCTACCACCTTAAGATGTTTAATGGAACCCCGTCGACTAGTGGCCAATCATATTACAATACATGGGACTTACCATTGCATGGTTGTACAATATAACACATCGAACCCATGTAGGGCAAATACAAAAACAAACCACGTAGGGAGATATTAAAATAAGCCACACAGGGCGAGTATCAAAATATGCCACATATGGCGAATATCAAAACCATACGATAAAGACCATCCTTAAAAATCATTGGGCACAACAACCCTGAATGGTAGGCCCACATCAATGATCCATCTAGACCACCACTGATAACCACCTAGTCGAAGGTCCATTATAATCACAACTAGTCAAGTTACATCCCAAGTATGGGTGTACATTCATATGTGGGAATTTTCCACTAATGTACCAGTTTAAGTTCCATAAGCAACCCACACAAAGAAATCCACAAGCATGAGCAATTATACAGGATAATCATAAAACATGTAATACAACAATACAATTTTCACTAGCTATCACATGTGATTATAAAGGGAGATGTCAATTATGAATTTAAATAAAAACTATAACTTGAGCTAATGAGAAGATGGAAAGCTCAAGGGGAAGAATCATCACCTTATGTTTAGGATCACCTACTAGTGTTGTTTAGCGAATGCATGATTCCTTAGAGCCAACCCTACCATCAATTGTAAAGTTACATTGTTAGATTCAAACTTTATACGATATTCTTGGTCAAGGTCTTAACCTAAGGTTTGGATTACCTTAGTTTTAGGGTTTCGATGTAGAACTAGGTTTTCGTCCATGAGTTTAGGTCTAGGATAAGTGTTTAGGATTTGGATTGTAGTTGGCGTATGATAATTTACAATATTAATTTGAAAAGTAATTATTAACATTAGTGTTATAATTATCATTTGCCAACTTAGTAATAATACCCATTATGATGTCAATGATACTATAATTTATTATTAACGATTGTGCCTAAGAATAATAATTAATGATTAATATTTAATAACGGTACTTTGTGTGGACTTACTACCATTAGCATGGACAATCTACTAGAGGTTAGTTGTGTTTAATAACCGTAATTATTATCGTAATACTAATGATAATAGTGATAGTTATCAAGTATAGTAGTGAATTTAATCATGATAATAGATACCATAATCGGCCATTAAAGCATTCATAATCATTTGTTGGGCCCACCAAGTTGTGGTTCACCAATCCAACCCATCCATCATGTGTGTCCCACTAGGTTAAGGGGTCAAACCAAGTTTCAGGTGCACCCAAATCTCATATGGACCCCAGCAAATGCTTTTATATGATTTAACATGTCTTCACCAGATTGTAGATGGTGTGGGCCACCTGATCTCTATGTATGGCTGATTTTTGGGGGCACCCCATATATAAAGGGAACCCATCAAATGGACGGCGTCGATGTTCAACACACATCATGGTAGAGACTGTGGTGGGGGCCATGGTTCTAGCCAAAATCAAACAAAGGAGGCAGCGTCCTCTGGACGTTTACGTGCATGCTTCTTATATTATTTATTTTTATTTTGTTTTGATAGGTGGCGCCCGTCTAAAGAGGATTTACTCCGTTGATTGGGTTCCAGGGCTCAGGAAAGGTCCAATGTCCAATTTTGGATATGTCTTGATGCACCGAAATATCACAAAGTGCCCTAATGATCTACCCCTATTAAATTAGTATTTATGATGGTGTGGCCTATCAGAGAGTTGGGTTGACTTCACTTTTTTGGGTCAACGCATAAAATGAGGTAGGAAATAGGATGGAGGTGGAAGCATAACATACATCCAGGTGGGGTCCTACTTCAAGTAAAATTGATGAATAGTGTTGAATAACACATACCCCAGTAAGACCCACGTAAATTGGTAACGTCAATACAGCAGCCCTCCGGCTGGTATCACAGACGGATAGCCTGGGTGATCCATGTCACCAAGGTGGGGTCCACACATGTGGGCCATCAACCGTGTAGAGTCAGGCCCACCTGCTGACGCAGGGTGCGGCCCATCAACACTTGTACAGAGCCCGAAACTAGGGAAGTTCTCTGATTTTTAGGTGAGGCCCACCTGCATTTGTGCAGGCCCACCAATATTTTGGTGAAGCCCAAAACTATTTACGCACCTCTGCTGCCAACGGTCCAGCCAAGGGCCTTCTTCCCTGCTGCAAGTGGGCTGAAGTCTCAGCCGTTCCAAGCTACAGTCTCCAGCCATCTTTCCACTGCTGCCATGAGTACAAGTTTATTCATTTCTAGGCTTACCATTTGGCTGATTTCCAATCGTTTTTACTGAATACACGACTGTTCACAGTCACATTTTTAGCCTGGCTTCATGCTAGGAACCAACTGTTATTAGGTTGGGTTATCAGCCATAAATAGAGCCTTTTTTAGAAGGCTGCTCGGGGCATGAGCAAGGTGTGATGGGGTTATGGTTTGAGCTCATTTTAGAGTTCCAAACAGAGTGCAAGGAAGGTTTCAACCTGCTTCAAAACAAGGTCCGCCGTTCACTATGTGCATATTTTCTGCTGATCGGGTGTTTTTATACATGTGTGGTGAGGTGTCAGCTTTAGCATGAGTTTATTTTAGAGTCTCCTAAGGAAGAAAATAATGGAGAGAGAGGTCTTACCTTCCACGGTTGGTTCCGACCCAAACTTGGGTGGTCACGCACGTACCAACTTCTCCTTCTTCCTCTCTTCTCTTCCTCTGTTTACTCTCGGCAGAGCTTACTCAACCACATGCTCCTACCTCAGCTCGGCAGCATCATAATGTCACCTGCACGCATCTATCGTGCATAAGCTTATAGAAACTTAGAGGATAGTGTAAGTGTGTGAACAGTATATGCGTGCTCAGAATGTAATATTAGAGTAAACGGAGATACAGATAAGTCTATGAACCATACAATATCAGAGTAAGCAGAAATACTGACAAGATCATAAATCATACGATATCAGAGTAATGCGAAAACATGCTGATAGGCCCATAAATACCATCAGCCTTATCCAGGCTATGCGATGCAAAAATATAATAAAAACAATATCATATACTGATGAAGTAATATAGATCAGTTATGCAATGCGGGGAAAGTAAGCCAAATATCAGATGTTGATGATACAATGTAATATGCGGTGCGAATGAGGTGACCAAGCTGGAGTGAAGTTAGGATGATAGTACGTAGTATCACAGGCTATGGAGTCCATCACAAAGGACTTCTATCCAAACCAGTCTCATTCCTAAATTTGGATAGCCAGACTCAATATAGTATACTCCTGATCTCAGGTTAGTCGCGCGCCCAACCGAAATCACTGTCATTACGAAGGTACAAAATAATTAGTTGCGCACCACCAACCCGAGTGGATAGTGAATGAATGAATGAATAAATATGCAACTCCTACTCGATAAGTCCACGTATCAGTACGGTTTCTCTCTGGGATCATCACCGGGGTCTAGTATCACTCTACATGCAAATCGCCTCCCACTGACGCGCGACCATGCAAGTGGAAGAGACCTTACCATCCACCTGGCCAGTAGTCAGTCAATATCTACCCAGCACGTCGATAGCCGACCCATTCACGAGCTGGTGAAATTCAGCCTAACAATGCCCCTACCCTTGGGCAGGTAAGGCCAAACCCCCTCCCAACCGACCACGACACATTGGGAGACGCGGCCTCCTGGTATTCGACCCTCATGCACTCATATATTTCCACTCAGTCTCGATGTTGGGGCGACTCCTAGCCACGGAGGTTTAAGGATTTTCGCCGAGGGACATCTATGACGCCCTTACGCTAGAACCAAACATTTTCGGTGTCTCATCTGGCCATCCACGATATGCCTATAGAGGCTATGACCTTGATGTCGGTAGGGCGTACAGTAGTCACAACACACAATGTAAGATGCATGAGTCATGTAATCCAGTCATGCATCAATCCTACGCATACCGTGCGCTCATGTGAGATAACCTCCGCCTATCAGGGAGTCTCATAACAACCTGCTCAATAACATATGCAACGGTCAATCACATCTCATAACAAACATGCAGATGGTGCGTATGGGCATGTATCATGATGCTATGCTATCACATACTCATAATCAGTATTAATAACCAACATCAATAATCGGCCTTGACAATGTGGACATTTAAACAACATTGCCCCCAAGGAATGACCCACATGGAGCCTAATATATAGTGGACCCATGGCCTCGCATAAGGGCCTAATATACAACACCATGAGCCTTACTCAAGAGCTTAATACAAATCACGATGGGCCTCTCACATGTGCCTAATATACATCACAATGGGCTTCATCGTCTGACCCTCAAATGCATCATAATGGGCTTCACCACAAAGACCTCATATTCATCACATTAGGCCTTAAACATGGGCTGAATACACATCACATTGGGCCTCAAACACGGGCCGCATATACATCACATTGGGCCTCAAACACGGGCCACATATACATCACATGGGTCTTGACAATTAGCCTAAGCAATCAAAATCGGCCTTGATAATTGGCCTCGACAATCGGAATCGATGATCGGCATTGATAATCAGCACCGACAATCAGCATCGATAATCGGCACCATCATTAGCATATAAACAAGGTGGGATCCATAGACGAACAGCCGATCAACCATAATATAAAGATCAGCCCTCGACCGTGGTTATATCAAATCCGATAGCGCGAAACCATCCACTAGGGCAAATGGGGCCCACTTATATGGGTTAACCCACAAGAGAATTATGAGAATGAGCCTAACAAGTCCTAAGGGAAGGTCATAATGTGGACATCCAACCATCATTGCCCATCAATGTGGACATCTAACCAACATTGTTCCTAAGGAGTGGCCTACTTATACAGCCAAAACATATAATGAGCTCGTCGCCTCACATAAGGGCCATATACACATTAAGTGAGTCGCATCGCATAGGCCTCGAATACATCACAATGGGCCTCACTCATGGGCCTCAAATACATCACATTGGGCCTTGTCCTCAGGCCTCGAATACATCACCTTGGGCCTCGCCCACGGGCCTCGAACACATCACATTGGGCCTTGCCCACGGGCCTCGAACACATCACATTGGGCCTTGCCCACGGGCCTCGAATACATCATATTGGGCCTTGCCCACGGGCCTCGAATACATCACATTGGGCCTTGCCCACGGGCCTCGAATACATCATATTGGGCCTTGCCCACGGGCCTCACATACGTCTAATTGGACCTCATATAAATCAAATGGGTCGATCAAATGGGATGATCAAATGGGCCGAATCGAATGGGCTAAATCAAACAGGCCGATTCAGATGGGCCGAATCAATGGGCCAAATCAAATGAGTTAATCAAATGGGCTGAATCAAATGAGCAAATTTAGATGGGCCAAATCAATGGGCCGAATCATATGGGCCGAATCAATGGGTCGGATCAAATGGGCCAATTCAAATGGGCCGAGCCGAATAGATCGAGTCGAATAGGCCGAGTCAAATGGCCGAGTTGAATGGGCCAAGTCAAATGAGCCGAGTTGAATGAGCCGTTGAAATAGGCCGATTCCAATAGGCCATTCATCCATTGTTAAAGATCATTATAGAGCGCGCGCGCGCACACACACACACATACACACACACACACACACACACACACACACACACATATATATATATATATATATATATATATATATATATATATATATATAAGAATTAAAATGAATTGTATCCAAAGGATCATCTGGACCATACCACAAATGGCAGTGGTGATATTAATTCCCACAATTAAAAATTTAGAGGGCCCACCATAGCATTTATTTCCCATCCAAATTGTTTATAAGGTCACAAGGACCTGGATAGGGAGGAAAAACAAATATCATATTGATTCAAGGCTGCTGTAACGTCCCAAAGGGGTTTCAATGGTAGACGTTCAACTCCACTGTCTTCTGTAGTGTGGTCCACTTGATACTAGATCTGTCTTATTTTTTTTAATCTCGGTCTGGATATCATATCCGCTGCACCGTCCAGCAACTAGATGGTGCAGATAGGACCATTCATCATGGTGCGGTCCACGTAGTGGCCCACCAATGCAATACCATCTTATATTATTTATTATATAATATAATATAATATTTTATATATCTGCACAATGGCAGAATACTGCCTATCCTCACCGTCCAAATCCATCTGGGCGGTGCAAATACCATAATAAAGGTGGGTCCCACGTGGGAGTGGCCCCTCATTTAATATAAAATATTAAATTATAACATAACATATATATATATGTGTGTGTGTGTGTGTCAGCGGACGATCCTGATGCATCCATCATATACGCCCCACATGAATGGACGGTCTGGATGTAATACAAACATCAAGGTGGGCCACTGCACGGACGATGCAGGCATCACATGTACCATGGTGGGGCCGTATATGGCACCGTCCAAATGGACGGTGCAGATGAAGCACATACAAATATGGTGGGTCCCACAAAATATACGGACGGTGAGGATTTCCTCAGCAGCTGTAACGCTGCTGAGCAGGGGCCAGCCAAGGTGGGTGATATTATTATTATTATTATTATTATTATTATTATTATTATTATTATTATTTTAATGCTACACTGCATCCAGCGTCCGTGTCCAAGCCCGGACGGATGGCTGGATGTACACGCACGTTATGGTGGGCCCACACACTGCCGTGGTGGGGTCCATGCCCAAAGAATGAACGGTGTGGATCTTTTGCACCACTTAGTGGGTCACATGATTCACTGACGCATGTCAGTAGACGCTAGGTAGCTGCGTGGTACACCAGCCAAAACTACATCCAGCGTCCATGGATTGGACCGACGGCTGGATGTACACTTACATCATGGTGGGCCACACATCAAAGATAGAAAGAGGGAGAGAGATAGAGAGAGAGAGAGAAATGTGAAGGGGAGGGACCCCACCATTATTGGGCCCTCCCTTATACCATGCATACATCAAGTGGGTCCCACAACAAGTGGCCCTTAAAATTCAAAATCAACGTTGAATCACCCACCAATTGCACTCCCCCTTAATCCCTTGGACTCCTAAGCTACTTAGCTTTAAGTTTAATGGAGGTTGATGAAGATTTGAAGGTTGAGATGGGAGATGAGAGAGTGGGAAAGTGGGCCACACTTGGTTTGCTCTTGGAAGCCTTGGACGTTGGAACCTTGTTGCTTGGGAGTGAAGAGAGAGAATGAGAGAGAGGGAAGTGATGGGTGATGGGTGGAGTAATGGAGTTATAAGAAGGGATGGGTGGAGAGGAGAGAGAGAGAGAGAGAGAGAGAGAGAGAGAGAGAGAGAGAGAGAGTTGACTTTGGGAATGAGAGAGATGGGTTGCTTATACTTGACTTGTACTTGTGATATGATATATACTTGACATTGATTGAATGATTGATGGATTGATGGGATAGGTTGTAGAGATTCTCTTGAAATTTGCAACGCGCGACGTTTCTTTGGAATGAACGCGGGCCCACATCTTCTGGCTTGGGTATCGGATCGGTGCGCGAGTTACGACGATGGAACTGCAGCGACGGCGCGGTCGCTGGGGCACAAGTTTCAGGTTAAGCCGACTCCGATATGCAGGACTCGGCTTAAGATCACGTGTAAACATCGGATACATGTCAATGGTTGCCGGAATTCGACCGGAAGGACCGCGAAAGCCTACCAAACAGTACGGGCTAGGATACGGGTCTTACAGGTCTCCCCTCTGAATAAAAATTTTTTCCTCGAAATTTAAAACACTACACAACCAATACAGAGTTCATGAGGGTGGGAAATCTTATCGTTATAGTTATAATCAGATCATAACATACCAAGATCATCAAACACCCAAGAGATGGGGATAACGCCTACGAACCTCAGTCTCACGCTCTCAAGACGCCTCATTAGTACTACGATGACTCTAGTAAACATCGGATCCTCAATCAGAAACGATCGAAACTGAAATACTATGCAGCCTCACAATCTCAACGGTATGGGCTTTATTAGAAAATCTCTAAGTTATTCGAACTCGGGGATCTAACCATTCTAAGTTCTCAACAATCATACAGTAAAGTGTAGCTATCAGCAGATATGTGATGTTATCCTCAGGTATTCCCAAGTTATGCTCTGATACCAACTTCTGTCACGCCCCAAGCTTGGAAACCGGACTCACAAAATTTCTGATTGTCGAGTCCGGTGCTGCCAGCCTCCGTAGTACCCCATTCTCGGCTCTCAGCGTCCATACGCCAGATTCCGATCCTGGGATCCTATAAGGAGGATTTTCTAACTTATATTTAACTCGTAATAAGCATAACCATAAGTTTACCCAAATCACAAAGGAAACATCATCATTACATATCCACTAATGTAATCATTTGAGTACAATGTTGAAAGGGAAATACAATATAAAAATATCAAAGAAAACTCCAGACGCTCAACTGCACGCTCTTACCTCAGCTCGGCTGCATCATAATGTTACTTGTACGCATCTATCATGCATAAGCTTATAAAAAGCTTAGAGGGTGGTGTAAGTGTGTGAGCAGTGTGCTCAGAATGTAATATCAAAGTAAACGGAGCTACAGATAAGTCAATGAACCATACAATATCAGAGTAAGCAGAAATACTGATAAGATCATAAATCATACGATATCAGAGTAATGCGAAAACATGCTGATAGGCCCATAATACCATTAGCCTTATCCAGACTATGCGATGTAAAAATATAATAAAAAAAAATTATATACTGATGAAGCAATGTAGATCAGCTATGTAATGATGGGACAGTAAGCCAAATTTCAGATGCTGATGATATAATGCAATATGTGGTGCGAATGAGATGACGAAGATGGTGTGAAGTCAGGATGATAGTACGTATTATCGCAGGTTATGGGGTCCATCACAAAGGACTTCTATCTAAACCAGTCTCATACTTAAATTTGGATAGCCAGACTCAATGTAGTTGACTCCTGATCTCAGGTTAGTCACGCCCCCAACCGAAATTCTTGCCATTACGAAGGTACACAACAATTAGTTGCGCACCACCAACCCGAGTGGATAGTGAATGAATGAATGAATGAATATGCAACTCCTACTCGATAAGTCCACGTATCAATACGGTTTCTCTCTGGGATCATCACCGGGGTCTAGTACACTCTACATGCAAATCGCCGCCCACTGACGCGCGACCATGCAAGTGAAAAAGACCTCACCATCCGCCTGGCCAGTAGTCAGCGAATATCTACCCGACACGTCGATAGCGGACCCATTCATGAGCTGGTCAAACTCAGCTTAGCAATGCCCCCTACCCTCGGGCGGCTAAGGCCACACCCCCAACCGACTACTACTCAGTGAGAGACGCGACCTCCTGGTATTCGGCCCTCATGCGCTCATATATATCCACTCGGTCTCGACATTGGGGCGTCTCTTGGCCACAGAGGTTTAGAGATTTTCACCTAGGGACATCTATGGTGCCCGTATGCTAGAACCAAACATTTCCTGTGTCCCATCTGGCCATCTATGATATGCCTATGGAGGCTATGGCCCTGATATCGCTAGGGCGTACAGTAGTCACAACAAACAATGCAAGATGCATAAGTCACACAATCCAGTCATGCATCAATCCTATGCATACCGTGCACTCATGTGAGATAACCTCCGTATATCAGGGAGTCTCATAACAACTTGCCCAATGACATATGCAACAGTCAATCACATCTCATAACAAACATGCAGATGATGCATATGAGCATGTATCATGATGCTATGCTGTCACATACTTATAATCGGTATTAATAACCAACATCAATAATCGGCCTCGACAATGTGGACATTTAACCAACATTGCCCCCAAGGAATGACCCACATGGAGCCTAATATATAGTGGACCCACGGCCTTGCACAAGGGCCTAATATACAACACCATGGGCCTTACTTAAGAGCTTAATACACATCACGATGGGCCTCTCACATGGGCCTAATATACATCACAATGGGCTTCATCGCCTGGCCCTCAAATGCATCACAATGGGCCTCACCACATAGACCTCATATTCATCACATTAGGCCTTAAACACATACTGAATACACATCCCAATGGGCCTCAAATACGAGCCGCATATACATCACATTGGGCCTCAAACATGGGCCACATGGGCCGCATATACATCACATTGGGCCTCAAACACGGGCTGCATATACATAACATGGGTCTCGACAATTGGCTTCAACAATCGAAATCGGCCTCTGTTCACTCCCCAAGTGCAGGGTTGTGATGTAGTAATAAACTCGGTAAGACCGATGTCGAATCCCAAGGGACTGGAACCTGTACGTAATCTGAAATTAAGTAAAACTAGAACTAGAATAAGATGAGAACTAAATCAATTGTAATTTGAGGAATAATTGTGAAATATTAATCTAACTTAAGGAATCCAGAGGAGGAAACTAGGGATTCAGAGGATCCACTTGTAGAGATCAGGGAGATCTTATGCCTGCTTCAAGAACTTAACTGGACTTAGAGTCCCATCTTCATCCAGTTGAAGGATGTCACCATGAAAATCAACTGAACTTCCTTTGATATAGTTTTTAGGAGATGAAAGGTGTATAAATTAGAATGGATTCCATCACCAAACCATGCCCATGGGACAAAGTAAACAACAGAATTAAACTAATTATCAACCAATCAACATGTTATGAAGGTTAGGAAGGGTACCGTCATCCGACCATGACCAAGAGACGATGGTGAACAATAGGGCTTCCTGACGTCATAAACATAAAAAGGAAAAAGAAATACTCAAAGCCATTGCAGATCTATAGTAATTTCAGTCACAACAAACCATTAAAAACTGAAAGTATTCCTATTAATTAAACTAAAATTAACGTCAGTTCAATCTAAACAAAAAGGCATAGCAAAAAGTCTCCTATCATGCTACAAGCTTCACCTCTTAGCCCTAGCTAAGAGGGGCTAAGAGGTTTAGCTAACCAAAAGTATGATTAACTAAAAATCTCGTAATTAAAACATAAAGGGAAAGCTAAAGAAGGAAGAAAAAGAACTCCCTCCAACCAGCCGTATACTCTCTCCTCTTCACATAGCTCTGCCTCCATGGTTGTCCCAGATCATCTGCCCTCCTCACTCACATCCAACCTTCCTACTTATAGGCTTTAGGTCGGCTGGAAGGTACTAGAGTCAGACCGACTCTGATTCGCAGCAAGGTGCGAAGCGAAAGCGAAACAGTTACGTTTGGGAGTGATGTGGGACGTGTGATCCACCCATCTATCGATTCTGGCTTCTTGTCTAGGGTTATGGACACCCTCTGGACATGTTGGACGGTCCGGATCATGGAAATGCATGATGGATGGGCCCCAATAGAGAAAAACGGACGGACAACGTATTCTTGGATCCAAGATACGCTGACGTGTTCGGTGGACCCCATATTGATGTTTTTTCATTGGATTCCTGGCAAAATTTCAGTCAGAAAAGAGTAGTTTTTATCGGGTTTTGGTGCGGTCCATTATATAGAATCAATTCACCGTTCATCATGTGCTTTTCGATGATCCTCCTTTATACGTGAGCAACGGGCCAAACAACCACCTAAGCGAGGGTCACGCAACACCTCTAAAGCGAATGGACGGTCCAGATCATCAACATACATGATGGGTGGGGACCACAATAAAAAAATCGGATGGACAACATCCATCCGTTGGCTGTCCGTGTTGGAGAAGGAGAAGGAGACGGGTCTCCTTCCGTTGACCAGGGGTCTCTGTCTAGTGCACGTCAAGTGCACTTGTGCATTGTGTACTTACAATGCCAGTGGGGTCCACTCATGATGTATATATGAAATTCGCTCCGTCCATCCATTCTGTCATATCATTTAAGGCATTGAGTCCAAAATTGAGGCATATCCAGAGATCAGGTAGGTCCCAAATCAAGATTTTATGGGCTGATCAGTCAATTCAACCACTTCCACAGGGATCCAGGATCTGAAATTTGACTTGTACGGTTAATTTGTGGGCCCTTGGCTATGTATGAAGTTTCGAGCTGAACAGATGGTGGGAACCCCGTGATCTTGCATTCTGTGTGATTTTCGGGTCACTTGAGCTTCAGTTTTCTGATTTTCTCGAATCTCTGACGTGTAATTCCGTCGATCTTAGTCCCCTGGAGTCCATCCCTTGCCTTTGGTGTCATCAGAGTATTAAATCCATGCTTTAAGCACCCTTTTTCAGTCCATGATCGTAAATACACTCTGCATCACAAACACGATTAAATCAGGCCATTAGACGGTATCATGCTAGTAAATCTAGGCAATAACTGAGGTCTAATATGCAATATTTGACCCTCAACATAGGGAGATTAGGTTTCCTAATTAGTGTTTTCTTGATCTTGAGCAAAAATTGTGAAAAATTGTGAAAAAATTTTAAATTTTTCTGGACTTTATGGTGAATTCGAAGTGATTTGACGACCATCTTTGATTTAGAATTACAGGATACGTGATGTTGGTATTTTATGACTCTTGGATTCAGTTATCTGTTAGATTTCACAGTTAAGTTTGAATTGTTAATCTATGATTAGAAGTTGTAAACATAGATTGAGCCATGATTTCACATGTCACATCTCGCTTTCCCATTAAGGTTTCAGTTTGATATCGAAAGGTTAAATTGGTAATCACTAAGCATATAAGGAACCAGCTTGGAAATTTGCCCGTCATGGTCAATTGAAAAAAAAAAAAAAAAAAAAAAAAAAAAAAAACATAAATACCTTTGTAAAGGGTTGGGCGAATAATCTTCACCATGGGTTTGCTCCATATAGGTGAGGATTTGATTCCCCATGGATGATATGTGAAAAAGTTGGTGTACGGTCTTCACTATAGGTTTGCTCCCTGTAGGTGAAGATTTGACTCCTCTTCTTGACATTACTTTTAATGGAATAATCAAAAGCTGGAAGAATGAAAGGATGATCTGTGGGACAAGTTTTGGTTTAGACCTTGGTTGTCATGAATTCTCTTATTGATTACCAATAATATCATGAAATCGAGAAGTGAACCTTAATGATAAGCCGAAATTACACTATACACTCACGAAACTCAATGTTTAGAATTTTTTTTTTTTTAATTGATGGATTAACTCTTTGAACTTGATTATGAAGTTTACCGTGTGCTTGAGTCCAGGAGAAAGTAATGCCCGACATTCATGAATCTTAGAATTCTAGTATCTACATTGTTTTTTATAAATCACTCGAGTTTTTAGAAGTTGTCCTTAACTCTTAATTTGTTTTTCGTATACTTTGCTTGGGACTAACAAAATGCTGGTTGGGGGTTGGGTTGAGGGTCAAATATTGCATATTAGACCCCAGTTATTGCTTGGATTTACAAGCATGATACCGTCTAATGGCCCGATTTAATCATGTTTGTGATGCAGAGTGTATTTACGAGCATGGACTGAAAAAGGGTGGTAAAAGCATGAATTTAACGCTCTGATGACACCAAAGGCAAGGGACGAACTCCAGGGGACTAAGATTGACGGAATTACACGTCAGAGATCCGAGAAAATCGGGAAACTGAAGCTCAACTGACCCAAAAATCACACAGAATGCAAGATCACGAGGTTCCCACCATCTGTTCAGCTCGAAACTTCATACATGGCCAAGGGCCCACAAATTAACCGTACAAGTCAATTTAGCCACTTCCACAGGGATCCGGGATCTGAAATTTGACTTGTACAGTTAATTTGTGGGCCCTTGGCCATGTATGAAGTTTCGAGCTGAACAGATGGTGGGAACCCCGTGATCTTGCATTCTGTGTGATTTTCGGGTCACTTGAGCTTCAGTTTTCTGATTTTCTCGAATCTCTGACGTGTAATTCCGTCGATCTTAGTCCCCTGAGTCCATCCCTTGCCTTTGGTGTCATCAGAGTATTAAATCCATGCTTAAGCACCCTTTTTCAGTCCATGATCGTAAATACACTCTGCATCACAAACACGATTAAATCAGGCCATTAGACGGTATCATGCTAGTAAATCTAGGCAATAACTGAGGTCTAATATGCAATATTTGACCCTCAACATAGGGAGATTAGGTTTCCTAATTAGTGTTTTCTTGATCTTGAGCAAAAATTGTGAAAAATTGTGAAAAAATTTTAAATTTTCTGGACTTTATGGTGAATCGAAGTGATTTGACGACCATCTTTGATTTAGAATTACAGGATACGTGATGTTGGTATTTTATGACTCTTGGATTCAGTTATCTGTTAGATTTCACAGTTAAGTTTGAATTGTTAATCTATGATTAGAAGTTGTAAACATAGATTGAGCCATGATTTCACATGTCACATCTCGCTTTCCCATTAAGGTTTCAGTTTGATATCGAAAGGTTAAATTGGTAATCACTAAGCATATAAGGAACCAGCTTGGAAATTTGCCCGTCATGGTCAATTGAAAAAAAAAAAAAAAAAAAACATAAATACCTTTGTAAAGGGTTGGGCGAATAATCTTCACCATGGGTTTGCTCCATATAGGTGAGGATTTGATTCCCCATGGATGATATGTGAAAAAGTTGGTGTACGGTCTTCACTATAGGTTTGCTCCTGTAGGTGAAGATTTGACTCCTCTTCTTGACATTACTTTTAATGGAATAATCAAAAGCTGGAAGAATGAAAGGATGATCTGTGGGACAAGTTTTGGTTTAGACCTTGGTTGTCATGAATTCTCTTATTGATTACCAATAATATCATGAAATCGAGAAGTGAACCTTAATGATAAGCCGAAATTACACTATACACTCACGAAACTCAATGTTTAGAATTTTTTTTTTTTTTAATTGATGGATTAACTCTTTGAACTGATTATTAATAAGTTTACCGTGTGCTTGAGTCCAGGAGAAAGTAATGCCCGACATTCATGAATCTTAGAATTCTAGTATCTACATTGTTTTTTATAAATCACTCGAGTTTTTAGAAGTTGTCCTTAACTCTTAATTTGTTTTTCGTATACTTTGCTTGGGACTAACAAATGCTGGTTGGGGGTTGGGTTGAGGGTCAAATATTGCATATTAGACCCCAGTTATTGCTTGGATTTACAAGCATGATACCGTCTAATGGCCCGATTTAATCATGTTTGTGATGCAGAGTGTGTATTTACGAGCATGGACTGAAAAAGGGTGGTAAAAGCATGAATTTAACGCTCTGATGACACCAAAGGCAAGGGACGAACTCCAGGGGACTAAGATTGACGGAATTACACGTCAGAGATCCGAGAAAATCGGGAAACTGAAGCTCAACTGACCCAAAAATCACACAGAATGCAAGATCACGAGGTTCCCACCATCTGTTCAGCTCGAAACTTCATACATGGCCAAGGGCCCACAAATTAACCGTACAAGTCAATTTAGCCACTTCCACAGGATCCGGGATCTGAAATTTGACTTGTACAGTTAATTTGTGGGCCCTTGGCCATGTATGAAGTTTCGAGCTGAACAGATGGTGGGAAACCCCGTGATCTTGCATTCTGTGTGATTTTCGGGTCACTTGAGCTTCAGTTTTCTGATTTTCTCGAATCTCTGACGTGTAATTCCGTCGATCTTAGTCCCCTGGAGTCCATCCCTTGCCTTTGGTGTCATCAAGAGTATTAAATCCATGCTTTAAGCACCCTTTTTTCAGTCCATGATCGTAAATACACTCTGCATCACAAACACATAAATCAGGCCATTAGACGGTATCATGCTAGTAAATCTAGGCAATAACTGAGGTCTAATATGCAATATTTGACCCTCAACATAGGGAGATTAGGTTTCCTAATTAGTGTTTTCTTGATCTTGAGCAAAATTGTGAAAAATTGTGAAAAAATTTTAAATTTTTCTGGACTTTATGGTGAATTCGAAGTGATTTGACGACCATCTTTGATTTAGAATTACAGGATACGTGATGTTGGTATTTTATGACTCTTGGATTCAGTTATCTGTTAGATTTCACAGTTAAGTTTGAATTGTTAATCTATGATTAGAAGTTTAAACATAGATTGAGCCATGATTTCACATGTCACATCTCGCTTTCCCATTAAGGTTTCAGTTTGATATCGAAAGGTTAAATTGGTAATCACTAAGCATATAAGGAACCAGCTTGGAAATTTGCCCGTCATGGTCAATTGAAAAAAAAAAAAAAAAAAAAAAAAAAAAACATAAATACCTTTGTAAAGGGTTGGGCGAATAATCTTCACCATGGGTTTGCTCCATATAGGTGAGGATTTGATTCCCCATGGATGATATGTGAAAAGTTGGTGTACGGTCTTCACTATAGGTTTGCTCCCTGTAGGTGAAGATTTGACTCCTCTTCTTGACATTACTTTTAATGGAATAATCAAAGCTGGAAGAATGAAAGGATGATCTGTGGGACAAGTTTTGGTTTAGACCTTGGTTGTCATGAATTCTCTTATTGATTACCATAATATCATGAAATCGAGAAGTGAACCTTAATGATAAGCCGAAATTACACTATACACTCACGAAACTCAATGTTTAGAATTTTTTTTTTTTTTAATTGATGGATTAACTCTTTGAACTTGATTATGAAGTTTACCGTGTGCTTGAGTCCAGGAGAAAGTAATGCCCGACATTCATGAATCTTAGAATTCTAGTATCTACATTGTTTTTTATAAATCACTCGAGTTTTTAGAAGTTGTCCTTAACTCTTAATTTGTTTTTCGTATACTTTGCTTGGGACTAACAAAATGCTGGTTGGGGGTTGGGTTGAGGGTCAAATATTGCATATTAGACCCCAGTTATTGCTGGATTTACAAGCATGATACCGTCTAATGCCCGATTTAATCATGTTTGTGATGCAGAGTGTATTTACGAGCATGGACTGAAAAAGGGTGGTAAAAGCATGAATTTAACGCTCTGATGACACCAAAGGCAAGGGACGAACTCCAGGGGACTAAGATTGACGGAATTACACGTCAGAGATCCGAAAATCGGGAAACTGAAGCTCAACTGACCCAAAAATCACACAGAATGCAAGATCACGAGGTTCCCACCATCTGTTCAGCTCGAAACTTCATACATGGCCAAGGGCCCACAAATTATACGTACAGTCAATTTAGCCACTTCCACAGGGATCCGGGATCTGAAATTTGACTTGTACAGTTAATTTGTGGGCCCTTGGCCATGTATGAAGTTTCGAGCTGAACAGATGGTGGGAACCCCGTGATCTTGCATTCTGTGTGATTTTCGGGTCACTTGAGCTTCAGTTTCCCGATTTTCTCGGATCTCTGACGTGTAATTCCGTCGATCTTAGTCCCCTGGAGTCCGTCCCTTGCCTTTGGTGTCATCAGAGCATTAAATCCATGCTTTAAGTACCCTTTTTCAGCCCATGCTCGTAAATACACTCTGCATCATAAACACGATTAAATCGGGCCATTAGACGGTATCATGCTTATAAATCCAGGCAATAACTGGGGTCTAATATGCAATATTTGACCCTCAACAACCTCGACAATCGGCCTCGACAATCGGAATCGATGATAAGCATCGACAATCAGCACCAACAATCAGCATTGATGATCGGCACCATCATTAGCATATAAACAAGGTGAGAACCATAGACGAAAAGCCAATCAACCATAATGTAAAGATCGGCCCTCGACCGTGGTTATATCATATCCGATAGCGTGAAACCATCCGTCTAGGGCGAATGGGGCCCACTTATCTGGGTTAACCCACAAGAGAATTATGAGAATGAGCCTAACAAGGCCTAAGGGAAGGTCACAATGTGGACATCCAACCATCATTGCCCATTAATGTGGACGTCTAACCAACATTGTTCGCAAGAAGTGGCCTACATATAGAGCCAAAACATATAATGAGCTCATGGCCTCACATAAGGGCCATATACACATCAAGTGGGCCACATCGCATGGGCCTCGAATACATCACAATGGGCCTCACTCATGGGCCTCGAATACATCACATTGGGCCTCGCCCACGGGCCTTGAATACATCACATTGGGCCTTGCCCACAGGCCTCGAACACATCACATTGGGCCTCGCCCACGGGCCTCGAATACATCACATTGGGCCTTGCCCATGGGCCTCGAATACCTCACATTGGGCCTTGCCTACGGGCCTTGAATACATCACATTGGGCCTTGCCCACGGGCCTCACATACGTCTCATTGGACCTCATATAAATTAAATGGGTCGATCAAATGGGCTGAATCAAATGGGCCGAATCAAACGGGCCGATTCAGATGGGCCGAATCAAATGAGTCAATCAAATGGGGCAAATCGAATGGGTCGATTTAGATGGGTTGAATCAATAGGCCGAATCAATGGGCCGGATCAAATGGGCCAATTTAAATGGGCCGATTCAAATGGGCCGAGTCGAATGGGCCGAGTCGAATGGCCGAGTCGAATAAGCCGAGTCGAATGGGCCAAGTTGAATGAGCCGATCAAATTGGCCGATTCCAATAGTTCATTCATCCATTGTTAAAGATCATTATAGAGCATATATATATATATATATATAAAGAATTAAAATGAATTATATCCAAAGGATTATATGAACCATACCACAAATGGCAGTGGTAATATTGATTCCCACAATTAAAAATTTAGAGGGCCCACCATAGCATTTATTTCCCATCCAAACTGTTCATAGGGTCACAAGGACCTGGATAGGGAGGAAAAACAAATATCATATTGATTCAAGGCTGCTGTAACCCAAAGGGGTTTCAATGGTAGACGTTAACTCCACTGTCTTCTATAGTGTGGTGGTCCACTTGATACTAGACCTGTCTTATTTTTTTTATCTCAAGCCTTAAAATTATTTGTCAAAATGGTTGGACGTTGTGGCTACAAAACATGCATAATGGTGGGGTCCACCTGATAACTGGATCTGTCTTATTTTTGGTCTCAAGCCCAAGGACGAGCTCACCAATGCATGGGCGGTTTGGATGCAACACATGCATCAACGGTGGGGATCCACGACCGTGTCCATTGGATGGACGGTCTGGATATCATATCCGCTGCACCGTCCAGATACATCTGGACGGTGCAAATACATAATAAAGGTGGGTCCCACGTGGAGTGGCCCCTCATTTAATATAAAATATTAAATTATAATATACATATATCATTGGAATATATATATATATATATATATATATATATATATATATATATTATATATATATATATATACACACACACACACACGTTGTGTGTGGGAGGTTGGGAGTGTCAGCGGACGATCCTGATGCATCCATCATGATACGCCCCACATGAATGGACGGTTTGGATGTAATACAGACATCAGGAGTGAGGTCCATATACGTGGCTGTACACCTGATGAATAAACGGTTTGGATGGAAAATATCCATCATGGTGAGGCCACTGGCCGTCCAGCTGATGGGCGGTTAGATACAAACATCAAGGTGTGCCACTGCACGGTCGATGTAGGCATCACATGTACCATGATGGGACCGTATATGGCACCGTCCAAATGGACGGTGCAGATGAAGCACATACAAAAATGGTGGGTCCCACCAAATAGACGAACGGTGAGGATTTCCTTAGCAGCTGCAGCGCTGCTGAGCAGGGGCCAGACAAGGTGGGTGGGTCCCACGTGGTGCCTACCTCCATTACATCAATTTATTTATATATTAGTATTATTATTATTATTATTATTATTATTTTAATACTACACTGCATCCAGCGTCCGTGTCCAGGCCTGGACGGACGGCTGGATGTACACGCACGTTATGGTGGGCCCCACACGCTGCCGTGGTGGGGTCTATGCCCAAAGAATGAACGGTGTGGATCTTTTACACCACTTAGTGGGCCACATGATTCACTGACGCATGTCAGTAGCAACTAGGTAGCTGCATGGTACACCAGCCAAATCTGCATCCAGCGTCCATGGATTGGACGGACGGCTGGATGTACACTTACATGATAGAAAGAGGTAGAGAGATAGAGAGAGATCAAAGATAGAAAGAGGTAGAGAGATAGAGAGAGAGAAGGGGAGGGACCCCACCACTATTGGGCCCTCCCTTATACCATGCATACATCAAGTGGGTCCCACAACAAGTGGCCCTTAAAATTCAAAATCAACAGTGAATCACCCACCTATTGCACTCTTCTTTGATTCCTTGGACTCCTAGGCTCCTTAGCTTCAAGTTTAATGGAGGTTGATGGAGATTGGAAGGTTGAGATGGGAGATGAGAGGTGGGAAAGTTGGCCACACTTGGTTTGCTCTTGGAAGCCTTGGACGTTGGAACCTTGCTGCTTGGGAGTGAAGAGAGAGAATGAAAGAGTGAGAGAAGTGATGGGTGAAAAGGGATGGGATGATGGGTGATGGGTGGAGTGATGGAGTTGTAAGAAGGGATGGGTGGAGAGAGAGTGAGAGAGAGTTGACTTTGGGAATGGGAGAGATGGGTTGCTTGTACTTGTACTTGTGATATGATATGTACTTGACATTGACTGATTGATTGATTGATGGGATAGGTTGTAGGGATTCTTTCAGAATTCGTAACGCGCAGCGTTTCTTCGAAATGAATGCGGGCCCACATCTTCTGACCTGGGTATCGGATCGATGCGCGAGTCGCGGCGATGGAACCTCGGTGACGGCGCAGTCGCTGAGGCACAAGTTTCGGGTGGAGCCGACTCCGATATGCAAGACTCGGCTTAGGATCGAGCGCAAACATCGGATACAGGTCAAGGGTTGTCAGAATTTAACCAGAAGGACCATGGAAGCCTACGGAACAGTACGTGCTAGGATACGGGTCTTACAGGCGGGGCCTAAAGGGCCTGAGCGAGGTACCAGTGGTTGGCAGGCTATTGTGTACGCAGTGGGGGTTGAACTTGTCCCACATCGGAAGAGTCATAAGAAGTTGTGGTGATTATACATGGGGTTCGCACCTTAAGGATACAATGCATTTTGGGGGCAATCCCGAGAACAAAGCGTGAGCCTTCTGGGCAAAACAGACAATATTGTGTCCTTGGGTGGGGCGTTTCAGCAATTCTTTTGGAATTTTATATTCAATGGTCGTAGAAGAAGATCGATTCACTAAGTAACAAGTCATGTTAACGGCCTTAGTCCACAAGTCCTTACCTAACTCAACATTACTGATCATGCATCAGACGCTCCCTAAGAGAGTTCGATCCATTCTATCAGGCACACTGTTCTACTCTGGTGTGTGGTGCATTGTGTCGTGCCTCATGATCCCTTTATCTTGACAATATTGATTAAATTCCTCAGAAGTGAATTCGTCATCGTTATTTATCCTGAATACCTTCACCTTTCTCCTTGTTTGTTTTTTCACTATGTCCTTCCACTGCTTAAAGTTGGTGTAAACATCAAATTTATTTTTTATAAAATAAACCCATACTTTCTTGAAGTAGTCGCAAATGAATGTAACAAACCATGACGACCCTCCACTAAAAACCATGGGTGACGATCTTCATACATCATAATGCACATAATCAAGAATACAATGTAGGGTAGAACAGTGTTTGCAACCCATATTGTAACCCTTATATACAATGTTTATCAGTCTTAAAAGATAGCATTGAATTTTTTTTCATATATACAATGTTTGCATATATTAAAATAAAAACTTTTAAAGGTTGCAATTAATCAATGATAAAAAAGTATCTTAATGCCCTGCTTGCTTATGTGGCCCAAGCGTACATGCCACATACGTGTAGACGTTACAGCTCCATCTGATGAAGTGCTCTCGATCAACTTATAAAGGTTTTCGCTCCTCTATGCTTTATTGACAACGAGTGCCCCCTTTGAAACTTTAAGGATACGATCAAAACCAGTGAATCTATACACAAGTGCCTCGAGTGCTCTAAGAGATTATGCTCTTCCTAATATTAGGAATGTGTCTCATCTTGATTAAGGTACACTCCATGCCATCAAACATCTTGATGCGTACCGATCTAACACTCACAAATTACAGACATTTTCATTGCCCATAAATACCTGTCTACCATCGTATTCTCTATAGCTGCTAAACCAACTTCGATGAGGAGTCATGTGGTATGATGCCCCAATATCTAAAATTCACTCATCCTTACGATCATCGTATAAGTGTCCAATCATGGACAATGACCACAAAACATAACCATTCATACCTTCATCAAACTTGGTAGTGTTAGCCTTCTTAGAAGAAGCCTCTGAATTCTCTTTTCTTACCTTAGGATTCTGATAATCATTCTTTATGTGCCTAGACATTCCACGGTTCTAGCACTTCAACTTACCTTTGCCCTTATCCTTGAATTTGGACCTAGATCATGAAAATCTATTATCCCGTTCAGAATGTCGCCCCTTTATAACCAATGCATTTGTAGAAGCACTTACATCACCACTTTTCTTTCTCGTCACCTTTGACTAAATGGCCGAGATGACGGTATCAATACTAATGGTAGTTCTACTGGTGCACTTCAAGTCTTTGAGCGACTTATACAAAGTCGGAAGAGAATTCAATAGGATGCATACATGATCCTCATCTTCCGTCGTTTCTTCTACATCGAGTAATTTGCAAATTAACATATTAAAGTTACTAATGTGGCGTCAACATCAGCCCATTCTGTCATCTTCGGATTGAACAATTGAAGCTTCAAGTACAGGCGATTCTCAAGAGATTTCTTCGTATAAATGTCCTCTAATTTTGCCCATGTACTTGTTGAAGTTTTCTTTCCTATGACATTATAGAAGACCTCATCCGTTAGGCACAATTGGATAGAGGTTCTCGCTTTCTTATCCATTTTGTTCCATTCTTCATCTGTTATAGTTTCAGATCGCTTATCAAGGAGTGTATTATCTAATCTTTGTTAAACTAGGAGACCGATCATCTTGATCTTCCATAGTTCAAAATTATTTTTCCCGGAATGTTTCTCAACATCGAACTTATGATTAAAAGCTATTAATACTATGCTTTCAGATTCAACTGTGTCCTAACGTTAAGCTCTGATACCACTTGTTGGGTGTTGCAAAAGCACATGAAGATGAATCAATCAAAGTATTTCAATTGTAAATCAAGTCCAATTACAAACACTCCAAATTTAACTGGGAAAAACCTTTGTGGGAAAAAATTACGGCACAAAACAATAATAATGCACTATAAAAGTAGAAAATTACAAGCGATAGATATTACCTGATTCGAACAAGCCATGAATCCTCTTCACAAGCCAAGCTATGCCCTTGAAACCCTGGGAATGAATTTAGAAAACCTAGAACACCTATCTTTTTCACTCCAAATCCCGTTTACACTATATATATATATATATATATATATATATATATATATATATTATATATATATATATATATATATATATATAGCCTTTATAAGAATCACAATCGAAATCAGAAACAAATCTCACACTTACACAATTCTGTGTGCGTGCTCAATGGCACCTCTGATGGCATTGACAGTCTATAGATGGCATTGAACTCCTTCGATGGCATGAAACTCTTTTGATGGCATTGAGAATTCACCAAAACATTTCAGAAAGAAAACCCGAAATTTTTGGATTTTTTCGATGGCATCGAGCACCTGTTCGATGGCATCGAACTCTGCTCAATGACATCAAGCAATTTGTCGGTGGCATCGACGAACTCTGTTGCTCACAAATTTAAGATATCAACAACAAAAACTACAATGGGTCCTCATGCTTATATTATTTAATGAGCCGTAGTTATCAATTTCAAGGGCAAAATTAATTGGGCCAAAGGTATATTCAATAACCAAAATCAAATGATTAAAGTAGTTTAATAAGTATGATTTTTTTTTTTTTCCATTGACATCAGGGGGACTAATTTACTAGGTTCAAATGGTAATTAATGGACTATCACTACTTTTTCTTAGAGCCTACTTAATACGTGGAATTAGGTAGTATGGAGTTGCCTTTGTAAAAAAAAAAAAACAGAAAGGATTGAATTAATCTTGTTATCATATCATCCACAACTAATTGTTAATATTGTAGGATTTTTGGTGGATTTCAAAATTCACTACATTTATGGGGCCGAAATTGATGCATGTACTTTATCTGTGTCCTCCATTCATACATGCCTGTTACACATGACATTCAAATTACATGTGAATAAATGAGTAGCATTAGTTGTGAAATCTGATCTTTTGACTGTAATCCGATGGTCTACCAAACACTTGCTTGACTTAATACAATGTGTATTTCCTAAGCAAGAATTTGACTCCAAATGTGGGATTAAACTGTCAAAATATCATGGTATTTCCAGCCATGTAATCATTGTGTAACAGTAGTGCTAAGTCCATTTAATGCAATTCCGTACCATTTAATCTCGTGATGCCAACTGGAGTTGAGTCTATTTTAATATGAACTTAGTCCGACCTATTTACACACTTGACCTATTTTGAAGCCACACGTCCGTGGGTCTAAATTTTAGACCCATCCACTAATTATTAGGTTAGAGTCCAATGGCTCATTGGGTCAACCTGGCCCATTTTGCACCCTGGGCCACTCTAATATGCTTGATCTAAAGTGGAGCTAACCATTTAACGGGGTGGTATGATGTAAAGATCATTGTAATGTTTGGGTGCATGTGTACATTTGTTTAAACTCTGGCAGAGTACGATAGTTTTCTCAAATTTTCCGTAACTTCGCATGCGTTCCAAACACGTGGAGAGGGGAAGAAGCTGATGGGAGGGTTGACGCGCGGTGGATGTCACGTTCGAATGAGAAAGAATGGGGATCCTCTACTTGCCACAAGGTGTGAAACGTCTTTCAAATTGTCAGTCTAATGGAATGAATATTTCAAAATGTAAAAAAATAAATAAAATAAAAAAATCTCAATTTAATGTAATGAATGATCGGTTGATAGTGACTTTGGATAGGTATGTTATCTACTACTCTTCAAGATGATCGTTGTCCGTATACTTGCAATCAGAAACTGTACTATTGCATGTTATAATTCCAATAAAGCCGTCCATATCATGAGGCCACTTAGGGTATGTCATAACTTAGAAAGAACATTGATTAAATTATCTTAATATCTAATTAATATACATTTGTTTGTTGAATCCAGGCCATTAAATAAATCTGATTTTATCCATCTCAATTGATTCTGTGTAATGGTAGGAATTTTTCAATCTAAAATGTAACCCACTATTCAGGAGGTATGAGTTACATATATAATGCACATGATGATTATGTACATGCATATAAACTCTCCCACATCGTGAGAGTATCAAACTTTTGCTATGGACATAAGTTGTCAAAGATGCTTGAATGAGATTGCTTTGATTGTTGGATGTATTCTAAACATGGGCAAGATTTGTTTCTTTCCAGATAGAAAATACAAATGAGTTAAGTTGTCAACAAGCTAGATTATTTCTATTTTGAAAATGTTGACTTTTCACTTAGAAAATAATTTATTATAATAAAAGTATTCTAAATATTAAAGCAACCAAAAACTGAAAGAGTTAATATTGAATTAGATAGGAACCATGATATGTGGTCCACATCTTTGCGATATATACATGGGGCTTTAATTATGAGCTATGTGGGCCTGGTTCAACAATCCAGACCATTGGTCTATTGTGTCCCGTTCTAGATAAAATATGCCACAAAATTCTCCTTCAAATGATAAAGTTTAAACTTTAAATTTGAAACCATATATACTAATTAAGAGATAAAAATGATCCGCACTCAACTGGAAAAAGGTCCTAATAATATTGGTGGTTGGGATCTTTTGATCTAGGAAATTTTGGGTGCTTGCCCAATCGAGAGCACGGCTCAATGGACCAATATTCCAAATTATTGAACCATTGATTAAACTAGTTACAACTAAAAATTGCGTGTATATTGTGTAAAGATGTAGACTACTTATCATGCAATTCCTCTCAATTATTTAAGGACAAAGGATTGGTGAGGGTCACATTGTGCACTAGGTGATGTAAACCAATCTCCCACTTTCTTCAAAAGTAGGTTAGTCCCAACAATCATTTAAAAAAGAAAAATATCTATACCCGTCTTGGACATATATCCCTTTTTAAAAGTGCGGTATTGTTGGGGATAACACAAAGGATTATCCCCATAGAGCATGACCGGGAAAATAGCATACGCAAACTTTCAATGCACACTAAACAGGAGAGGAATTATGATTCGTGGCCAGCATTTCTGTTGGGTTTATTTATTTATTTATTATGATGAGTGGCATCCATGGTTTATGGTTTAATAATTTAGATCATTGGTCCATTGTAATCCACTCTGGATGAATTATACTTCAAAATTCACTTTGATAGGATAAAAGTTAACCTAAAATTTATGGCCTATAAGTATATGTTTACTAAGAGAAATGGGGAAATGGTCCACATTCGACTAAAAGAAACCCTATTATGGGTGTTGGGATCTTTCAAGTGAGGAGATTTTGGGTGCATGCTCAGTTCAAAGTGGGACCCAGCTGACTAATAACCTGAATTATCAAACCATGGGTCCCACTTGTTTGAACTAAAAGCCAATATGTTGCACAAAAGAGGTAGGCAACCTATCATGCAATTCCTCTCAATGACATTTGGACTAAAATAGGTATGTAACACAATATGCACAAGGAGACGTGCAGCAATCTCTTTCTTAAGAGTGGATAACTCCCAACACCTAATTTAGAAAGGAGATCATCACCTCTTATATTGAACATATATCTCCTCTTAATAGTGATTATTATTGTGGATAAAACGATGGATTATCCACATAGAGGGGGACCAGAAAAATAGTACAAACAAACTTTCAATGCATGCTAAACCAGAGAGGAATTATATTTGTCTTCGACATCTTTGTGCATTATACATGGATTTTTATTTACTATTAGTGGCATAGATAGTTTAATAATCTAGACCATTGGTCTCTCTTTAATATAACAAAAGTTAACCTTTAAATTTATAGCTTATAAACATATGGTTAGTAAGAGAAATACAACAATGGTCCACATTCAACTAAAAAATATTATTATTGGTTGTTGGGATCTTTCTAGTGAGGAGATTTTGGGTACATGCTCCATTCAAAGTGGGACCCGATTGACCAATGGCTGAATTATCAAACCATGGCCCCACTTGTTTGCACTAAAAATATGTGTTGTGCAAAGAGGTAGGCCGCCTATCATGCAACTCCTCTTAATTACATTTGAAATAAAATAGCTGTGTGGCATATTGTGCACAAGGAGATGTGCACCAATCTCTCACTTTCTTAAGAGGGGATGAATCCCAACATTCATTTTAGAAAGGAAATTATCACCACCTATATATATTGAACATATATCTCCTTTTAACTGTGTTTATTGTTGAGGATAATCCGACATATTATCCACATGGAGCAGGGTAGGGAAAATGGTGTACAAAAACTTTCAATGCACACTAAATTAGTGAGGCCAGCATCTTTGCACATTTTATATGGGTTTTTAATTATAATTAGTGTCACCCATGATTTAATAATCTAGACCATTGGTCTATTGTAATTCACTCTAAATGGACTATGCTCAAAATTATCCTTAAATTGACTTGGGTTACAGGTGTGATTTTGGCTGTATTGACTGTATTTTTTGGTGTAACTGGTTATTCCTTACCTTGGTACCAAATTGGTTATTGGGCAGTAAAAATGGTGACAGGCATACCTGAAGCTATTCCTGTAACAAGATCGCCTTTAGTAGAGTTATTAGGATAAAGTTAACCTTAAAATTTGTGGCCTATAAAAATATTGTTAGTGATAGAAATATGACAATGGTCCACATTCAACTAGAGAAGGTTCTATTATTGGTTGTTGGTATCTTTCAAGTGAGGAGATCTTGGGCGCATGCTCGACTCAAGAGTGAGACTCAACGGACTAATGGCCCAAATCATCAAACCATGGGCCCCACCTGTTTGGTCTAAAAACGTGTGTATGTTGTAAAAAGAGGTAGGCAACCTATCATGCAAACTCTCTCAATTACGTTTGGGCTAATATAGGCTTGTCGCACATTGTGCACAAGGAGATGTGCACTAATCTCCCACTTAAGAGTGGATGAATCCAACACTCATTTTAGAAAGAAGATTATCACAGACCATTTTGGACTATCTGCAAGTTTGGCATAACACTACCATCAGAGATGGTTGGACCGGAAAATCAGTGTACAGTGCTGACCTTCACCGCAAGTTGTGGAGATTTGTCCAAATTCATCCCGGCTTGTTCTTATTTTTGTTGGAATGTACTTCCAGTCGACAAAGTTGATTTAACAGTTCACCCAAAGAATAGCTTCCAAAGATATCATGTCTTTTCGAAATCCACCTCGTTTAATAGGTTGTCCCTACCATGAAGATTGCCTTGTGGAAAAATCAGCCCCATCTACTCATTAGGTGCGTCACACCATAGAAAAACGTTTAACCATTGATAAAATAACAAAATACAATTGTGGTGATTGTGGCAATTGAATGTGGCTGATTTTTGCAAAATAAAACAAAAATATTGCCCAACTTATTTGAAAGGTTGGATTCGTACCCTCATGAAAGGTTGGAAATTATTTGATGAGTGGACCGGAAATCATGGTCCGAGCAGTTGGACTTGAAACCTTCTCATTTATATTTCACGAGTGTAGTCAGGTTAAAGATCCAAACCGTTTTAAACAATGAGACTCGTTGAGGATGGGATATTAAGAAAGAAAAATCGTAGACCTGACCTTTTCCTTCGTATACGGACCGTGTTGTTTAATGATTGTTTTTTGGGTCATTGATAGATCTTTCGGTCTTAAAAACTTGTTGGATATCAACCATCCATGGTAAGACCTGTCATAGGAATGGCTTGGATCATTACAACAAAACCCCGATATAAAGAATACAATCCGAATGTTAGAACAGTTGGGATGCATTGCAGGAAACTTTAGTGATGTGCCCACAGAATTAAATTATCATGAGAAATGAGATAGCTATTCCCGAGTTGTGCCCTCCCTGAAGTTACAACATGAAACCAGGCCGAAGTTTCAACCTGATCCAAAACTCTCTAGCGCATAGTAAAAAGAGAGGCAAATCAAGGAAGGTAATTGTTTCTTTTAACCATGGCCTGCCAAAGTTTTGGATCAAGGTAAAAAGTTGGGCCTTGTAGATTTCATGGGGTGCTGTATCATGTGGACGGTTCAGATTTTATGATCATATCATGTGAATAAGTTTTCAAAAAGTTCCAGTTTCTTATTATGTTGAGCACTATGGATTATAGTGCTCCTTGTTGCGTTGGTTCACTTGGATGGTCTGATTAATTGATCTGAGATGTCCATTTAAGTTTAAAACAAATTTCATAAGCTACCATGTAAAAGTCATACTATTGGATGATCCACTATGGATTATAGTGCTCCTTGTTGCGTTGGTTCCCTTGGATGGTCTGATTAATTGATCTGAGATGTCCATTTAAGTTTAAAAACAATTTCATTTCTAGCTACCATGCAAAAGTCATGATACTAATGGATTATCCACCTCATCTTTGATTTGGCCTTATTTTCTATAGCCATACTTTTTTGCAAGCCATTGATAGGATGGTTATGACTGCCTCTCATCGGTGGTTCCTTACAACATAGTCAATGGAGAGGATGGTCCCTAACAAATAAAAGGATTAAATTCTTGCTTAGACCCATTTTTATGTAAATGATAATATTGAATATTCATATTTAAGGCCATGAAATGTGCTTTGGACCTAATCATCTAGTTCAATGGATTGGAGTAAGCATCCCAATGCACTAGTAGCTAGCACTGTAACTTACATTGCTCCCACGGTGCTGGAGGATTTATCAATTTATTGTTTTATTATTTTCTTTTTTGACAAGATTTCAAAAAAGGAATTGGTCACAATGAGCGATGAGGCATGCCTCTGATCTTCCAAACTGTATGGCATGTATGTTGGATATCTTGGCTGTTGTGGCCTAAATCAGGTCCAGTGATAAGGCGGACCACACATGCATAAAAAAAATGGGCATTAAAAAGACCAACAACCAGATCATTAGTGTAGACATGTAAAACGCTACTGAATTTTGGGCATATGATCATTAGTGTGGCAATTTTTTAATTGATACGCTGACGACAGTATGATTATAATTATTGGACGAGTCTTTTTCAAATTTTTAAAAAAATAATAATCTTTTGTTACAATAAAACTAGAAGTAATTTAGATTATTCAAGAATTCAGTCACTTTGGTTTTATATATATATATATATATATATATATATATATATGATCAATTCAGTCAATTGCCCCGCCGCCAGCAAGTAAAATATAAAACGCAATACATAGACATTGAGGATATCAAAATCATCCATCCACATACGCATATGGCACCGGGATGTGCGTTGAACTCTGAATTTATCTAACAGAGCCGATCCGAATTGCCCCTGGCCCACTTTATCGAGGAAAAGGCTACCTCTGATGTGGTGCAGAAGAAGAGAAATCTGTCTAGCCAGAGAGGAGGCCTGAGTATCGCTGCCCATACTGGTCATACCATCTGCAGGCCTGTTTCCTTCTCTAAATATGTGGGCGAATTTCAACTGACCTTGAGATCCAAATCTCTTGATTCTTGCAACCCAACAGGCTCATTTTTAGCTTGGGCTAACACTCCCGATAAAAAATTTCACCACGAGCTTGGAGTCAAATTCCACCACAATTTTTTTTTTTTTTTTTTTTTTAAGGCAAAAACGGGAGCAAAAGGAGAGCCCATCGTGAATCGCATGAAGCTTTGCATTGATGTTGGAGGCTATTCCATAACCTTCCGAGAACCCAAAAATGAATTCTCCTTTATCTCCTCTACAGATGCCGCCTCCACCCGAAGGACCAAGATTACCTCTAGCCGAATTGAAAACATTGAATTTGACCGAGCCCATCTGCGATTTCTCCCACTTGACGAGAGTTGGAGGACTCCTGAGACGCGTAGTGGCTGCGATCCCCAGCTCGGACATAGTAGTTCTGCTAGGTGGAGGGCGAAGAAGCTCTGGAGAGCGATTAGCAAGTAAGGAGAGCCAGCGTTTCACCTTAGCCAGGATATCTGCCACTTGGATAATCTTCTCGTCAAATTTGACGGAATTTCTGAACTTCTAGACTTCCCACATAATAAAACAGGGGCCGATCTTAAGGACTGGGGAGGAACTATGACTCATGTGCGAGGAGTTCCACCAGGAGGCCAACATTTCTTCAATCGATCGATTTGTGTTACATAAGATACAAAAAATTCCATCAAAATGCTCCCAACATGCAGAAGCTATCGAGCTGTTTATAAAAAGATGCTGCAAGGTCTCAACTGAGTGGCCTCTAGATGAGTTAAATGTGCAGCAAACACACTTGGAGGCTAATGATACACCGTGCCCTTGGATTTCTTCATCTACAGGAATCGCCTTCTATAACACTCTCCAACCGAAAAGGGAGATTCTAGGGGGCAGATTAGCATGCCATACCCACCTAGACCAATCTCTTCGAGGCTGGCTCACTCTGCAAAGATTCCACGCTAATCTGACCGAGAATGCACCTGAAGGGGTGAACGGGCAGATGCATTTGTTTGGGCTATCTAACAGCAGAAGTCGACTTGGAAGATATAATCTATTATATTTTGGGATAAAAAGCCATAGACTAAGGAAGGAGGAAGAGGACCTTGGTACCCCAGAACTTGGTTGACCTTGATAAACAATAAACATGCAAGCACCAGACGAATCAACTTTTGAATAAACGATCCCAGCCCCGTCCAATTATCGATCCAAAAGTAGCAGTTTCCAAGCCCAATTTGCCAATGCACGTTGTTCTCCGACAATGGCAGCAATGCATAGATTTTCTTCCATAGCGGAGAGGTGTACGGAGATGATCTAATCGGACCCGACGCGGAGAGGTCTAGCTTATATTTTGCATTCATGAAGGAATTCCATAAATTAGCTTCTTCCTTATATTTGACAGCCCATCCCAACTTCATCCCGAGAGCTTTCATGCAATTCGTCTGCTAGATTATTTGCCTCCCTCGGAATATGAGCAATCGAAATGTTTATAGAGGCCCGAATGGCATCAAACCTCTTCTTGAAATTGTAGATGTTCCACAACATTTGGTCGAAAGAGGAGAATAAGTCCACCACCATTGACTAGTCGCTTTCCACTTCCACCCTTGTGAGTCCTCAGTCCATACAAATATTCAGCCCATCCACAATAGCTTTACTTTAACCTAAAAATTTGAAAATTCGCCATATCCTCTGGAATAGGCGAAAACAAAATTGCCTGTCATCTTTACATGCTCCCCCTCCCCCGGAAAGGCTCGGATATCCACGGGATGAACCGTCCGACTTAAGCTTGACCCAACCGGGTTTGGTCTTTTCCATCCAACAACAAAGAAGGAAGGATAATCGGTGATAGGGGGAGGAATCCCCAAATTAATGATCGCCTCATAGCTGATGCAACTTTGCTAAGAGGGATTTGGGACGAGCTAGCAATGACGAAGAACCATTTTCTGATTTTGGAGATGCATTGGGCTTGGTTGATCTGGGAGTCTTCGAATTTGCTTGCATTTCTAGCTAGCCAGATTTCCTAGAAAATGAGAGCTGGTGCCATTCGTCTAAAGATTCCTAAGCTTGAATTATCGTTGGCCAAGGTCCACCACCATGCTGCCCTAATTGAAGCCAATTGTCCTTCTAGATAAGCAATTGAGAGAAGGGAGGAGAAGTAGCGTCACACTGCTTTGGCCAGATCTCCTTTCGCGAAATAAGTGATCTAATCCTTATACCTAATCAGATGCGTGCCTTCCTGAAAGTTGACGTGCTTGATGTTTAGACCGACTAGTCTAAACGGTATGTCCCTATTATTCTAGATACCTTGGATTCTATTAATCTAAGAGTTAATATAAAGTTGTGTAGGTCAAATTAATAGACATTCGGTTCGACATATATATAAAGTATGGGTTTTTTCAAAGCAAAGTATGGTATGTTGGTTTGAGTTGGTCTAACTGACAGTGAGTAGTCAGTCTGACCGATGGTGCAGTTGGTCTGACCAATGGACTCTAGTTTAGTTATGTGGTTTTGCACAAATCGAGGCATTTAAGCCTAATTATGATTAGGACTTAAGCATTACGATTATTTTCACTCTAAGATTAAGGTTTTGTAAGGTGAGAGAGTCTTTTACACTTGTAAGGGCTTGGGAAGTGATTTTCTCAAGGGACTAGGGTTTTTCTATGTATGCATCACAAGGGGAGATTGGGTGATCTTGTACTTAGAGCTAGGCACGGGACGACTCAACTTAGCAAACTCAACTTGCTCGATTCATTTAGATCAGACTCGATCTGAACCGAGTGGGTGTGTCGATCCAAATCGAGTTGACTTCATCCAATCTGAACCTAAATCGAGTCGAGTTCGAGTCACCCAGTAACTCAACTCGAAATCCAACTCAGGTACTGACTCGACTCGATCCGAAACTCGACTCGTACATATATATTTAAAAAACTCATATCTGAAATGCCATGTAGCTAATGGAGAGGCTGTAATTCTAGCAAGTGAATATAGGTTTTGAGTGTGATTTTATCCCATGGATACTTGTTGCACCCGATTCGACTTAGTGCCGACTCGGTACTTGTGACAGAGTCGGACTAGGTCCAAATTAGTCCAAGCCAGACTCAGACTCGAATTGGGTTAGGCATGCTGGACTCGGTATTGAGTTAGGACAAGATGGGTTAGGCCTATTTCAAAATTGGATAGAGTCTGATCAGCCCCAACCTGGTCTGACTTGACTCGATGCCCACCTCTACCTATAATTGGAGAAAGTGAGTGGTGCAAACTTTAACAATTTTGATTATAATGGAGATCTTTGTTACTTTGTGCCATGATTTTTTTCTTTAAGGGTTATTCACATAAAATTGGTGTATTATGTGTTTGTTTGCTTGATTGTTTTGATTATTCTAATTATTGTGATTGTTCTATCTTCATTGAACATGCTTCCTTAAAGCACATGGATTAACAGTGGTATTAAATTAGAATTTCCAATACCTAGGGTTGACTTAGATTTGTTGTGGCTTAAAATTACATCATAGTGGTGTGAGATAAAAGATACTTAACTTTAACAAATTGGTGTGTGAGAGTTAGGTTAAGGACATTCGAGAATTCAACAAGGATTTCAGGGTTGAAATTCAATATCTAGAAATTCGATAGGAAGAACAATTTCAGTTTATAGTAGTGGATGGTTAAGGATATTCTAGTATCATAAGGGTTGAGTAAGGCGTCGTTTGAGATTAAACTGGAGAAGATGTCAGATCACTACAGGAAATTTCTCTTTTACCGACGATATATTTCATCGTTATTTCATATTTTTTCGTCGGTAATTATTATTACTGATGAAATTTGTCGTCAGAAATATCGTCGTGATAAGACCGTGGCTAAAGGCTTTTCTTGACGAAATATTACTTCGTCGGCAATGGTAACACAATTACAGACGAAAAAAATCGTCGGCAAAACATGTTACTTTTGGTAGGAAAAATTCGTCAGTAAATACAACTTATACCGACAAAATATTTCGTCGGTAAAACCGTGGATTAAACTTTTCGTAGGTAAAAACTGTGGATTAAACTTTTACTTACGAAATATTTCGTAGGTAAAAACTTTTACCTATGAAATATTTTGTAGGTAAAAAATGTGGATTAAACTTTTACCTACGAAATATTTCGTAGGTAAAAACTGTGGATTAAACTTTTACCTACGAAATATTTCGTTGGTATAAACTGTGGATTAAACTTTTACCTACGAAATATGTCCTTGCTATAAACTTTTACCTACGAAGTATTTCGTCGGTATAAACTATTTGTATTAATTTCTAGCTACGAAATGTTTCGTCGGTTTAAGTTTTCAACCTACTATTACCAACGACATATTTCATCGGTATAAATTTTTGTATTAATTTCTACCTACAAAATATTTCGTCAGTATAAGTTTTCAACCTACTATTACCAATGAAATATTTCATCGGTAATAGTCTCTCTCTCTCTCTCTTTTTTTTTTTCAAAATTCAGGAAAAAATTCCTGATATACACCTGTTACAATACATTTTCATCGTATTCACATCCACATCCATCTAAACACAAACTACATCCATCCAAACACAAACCACATACATACATACACAAACAATCTTATCCACATCACATTCATCCATGCACAAATACATATAAGTTTAACATTCGTATAAAATAAATCATAAATAAAATTTAAAAAACCACGAAGATGAAGGCAGGGGTGGTGGGGCATCAGATGAAGGTGGAGGTGGTGGGGCATCAGTGTCTAAGCGTGCAGCGAGAGCCTAAAATATCTCCTGCATCCATCGCTCATGCTCCATCCGTATATCTTCGATCCTCCTTTCCTGCTCCTCCTGTCGCCTCTCGTCCTCCTCCCTTTACCTCTCCCGTTGCTCTTTGATCTCATTGACAACGACCTGTGGTTGCTGAACCTCTCTCTCTGCGATATCAGCTCGGCATAGGGCGCTCTCGTTAGCAACGGATCGGCTGGATGCAGGTCTAGTGGGTGTCATGAGCTTAGCACCATGGCCAAGCCCACGCACATATCCAGAACGGGTGCCAAGCACCTCACTCAGGATACCTGGCTTACTCCGCTGACTACCATCGGGAGTGGGTTGACTGCGTATGGTGTCCATTGCCGCTTGTAATAAAAACATATGAATTTTCATAACGAATGACCTTATTATAATTCAATGCAATTAAATTTTATAATGTAAGGATTTTTACCCAATTCTCGCTGGCTCTAGGATGAACCCAAGATCCCGTCGTCTACCGACAGTGAAGTCATCTGTAGAGGTCTACTGGTCCAGGCTCTTGGCCGGTGACGGAATCTCGCTGCGCAATTGAAAAGACAATAGAGTTAATATAAATAACATTGAATATATCAACTTAATAATCACCAAAAAAATTTTACCATGTCGTGACGATGTTGTACAAATGACTTTGAACCAACTACGTGGTTCACTTCCAACTTTCTCCTGTTCGCGGAATTTATTCTGCTCATCTTCTGAACACATTATTCATAATACATTGTTATTAATTGCGAATTTAATTGTTACCTTAAGATATCGTAAATATGTAAATATTACCTGAAAAGCCTTAGAAGAAAATCTTTCACAAAGTGTCCGTCAGTCGTCTGTAGTCACCTGCGGCGGTGCAGACAGTATGGCCTCCTCGTGGCTCCTGCACCACTTGTACCACAAGTGTAACTCCCCATGGTACTCCTTGAACCGCTCCTTGACCATGTCATCGACGGCATGGAAAATGTAGGGAACACTCAGATCTAAGATAAATTTATCCTGCAATTTCGTAAATAATAGATTAAGGTAATAAGCTTATTAAGAAAATAATTTAACTGTAAATGAACTTTCAGAAAAGAAAATTTAATTTACTTAAATTTACCTGAAGGCGATGACGGACGAGCTGCTGCACATCATCTGTCACATCTGCCCAACGGGGGGTGGTGGCGGGGATCAGAGATCGGCATAGGACACCGATCTCCGACGTAAACAATCTAGCATTGTCCCTAACAAGTTTAAGGCAGTCTTGTGAGAACTCTACTGTCACCCTACCCTCATGCATAAGTCACTCTAAAACTAACCCATGTGTGGGTCCACGTTGTAAGACCCTTATCCTAGCCCGTACTATTCCGTAGGCTTCCGCGGTCATCCCAGTCGAATTTCGGCGACCCGTGATTAGTTATCGGTGTTTGCGCGCCACCTTGAGATGTGTCTCATATATCTGAGTCAGCTTGACCCGAGACTTGTCCCAGTGCAACCGCGCCATCGCTGAGGTCTGATGCTGCGTCTTGCACGCCGATATGGTTCCCTAGCCAAGAGATGTGGGCCCGAGTTCAGTTCGAGAAAAATACCGCGCGTTGTAAATCACGAGAGAATCCATCACATCAATCACCTCGCTTGTCAAAAGTACACCCATCACTCAACCCATTACTCTCCCCATTCCCAAGTACAAAAGCAATCTCAAAAGTCAACTTTCCCATCACCTCACCATCTCTCCCATCACTTCTCTTACACCTCTCTCTTTCTATCATCTCTCTCTCTCTCTCTCTCTCTCTCTCTCTCTCTCTCTCTCATTTTTCAAACTCCATCTCTCTCCAAGTAACCTAAGACCATGGCTTCCAAGGGGAGAAGCTAGTATGGTCCACCTTCCTAACTCTTATCTCCACCATCCATGATCCATCTCAACTGTTGAAGTCCGTCCATTGGGGTTCTAGCATGCATTGCCGGAAGAAGGGGAAGATCTAACGGTGGGTACTTCTCTCTCTCTCTCTCTCTCTTTATCATTTTTGTGTGATGTGTGGCCCACTCGGATGGACCCCACCTTGATGTATGTCTTATCCAACCGTCCAAATCATGTGGACCCTACCTTATGGTGGCGGAAAAACACAAGTACTAGATTGATTCAAATCAGGTGGGCCACGTTCATGTGAGACCCACCTTGATAAAATGTGGGCCACGTCCATGTCGGACCCACCACGAAGCCTATGTTTATCCACGTCATCCAGCGTCCCTGGACGCTAGATGTGAGGCGGCTAACATGGAGTGTGTGTACTGACATGGGTGTGTACTAACAAGCTAACAAAAAAAAATTAGATTTTTACGCTTTTTGGGTAGGTCATTCAAGTAGGTCCCACCTGGATGTATAAATTAAATCCAAGCCGTCCATCCTTTTCCTCAGATCATTTTATGTATTAAGCCGAAATTTGAGACCTATCCGATCCTTGAGCGGGCCATACCATAGGAAATAGTGGTATTACCGTTAAAACCCACATTAATTCTTCTATTCATAAAAATACATCGCATATTGGTCTCATTTGGTCGATCAGGGGCCGTAGAATCCAATGGCTAGGTTGGAATTTTCAAATGCGGGCCTTATACGTGAAAAACTATGGAATTTCAAAAAACAAAAAAATGTAGCAGCGTCAGAAGGCACGTAGGCAGCTGATGTCTGCCATTGAAACCCGTTGGGTTCCACAGAAGTTTTGGATTAGTTTGAAATTTGTTTTTCCTCTCCGTCAGGGTTTGTGTGACCTTATGAACAGATTGGACGGCAGATAAAAGTTATGGTGGGCCCCACGTGGGACCCACTTGCATGGAAACGGATTGGGTAGTGTACCGTACACAACTATATATAGCTTCTATATTGACGTAAGCACCCATGTGGGTCTGTATGATGTATGTATCTTATGTCCACGCCGTCCATCCATGGATCAAACCGTTCATCTGGTGGGACCCACTGATGTTTGTCTTATCCACACCGTCTGTCCAGACATGGGTCTGGGCGGTGAACCATCTCATTCAAATTAATAATAATAATAAAATAAATATAAAATGATATTATTATATATTTATATATATATAGAGAGAGAGAGAGAGCTGATGGGCCCCCCATGTGGGACCCACCTATTGAATGGAAGCAGACTCACACCAGCAGACAGCTGGTGTGATTGACGACAGCAAGTTCTGGTGGGCCACACCTTGATGTACGTGATGCAATTGCACCGTCCAGCAGGTCTAGACGGTGGGACCACCTTGTTATATGTTTTGATCCACGTCGTCCGAACATGGGACGTGTGGACCCACCTTGATTGGATGTATTTTATCTTCGCACCGTCCAACATAGCAGATGGGCACACCTTGATGTATGAGGTCTGCTTTGATGAATGTGTTGTATTCACACCATCTGTCCATTTTGATGGACGTATGGCCCACCTTGATGCATGCATTCTATATTCACACCGTCTAGCAGCTACTGGATGGTGGGTCCCTCTCTATTATACATTAATTATATGTGTTGTACAAGTATACCGTCCATATGCAGTATGGGCCAGCATGATGTATTTATTTATCCACACCGCTATCTCTAGACGTGGGATATGGAACCCATGTGACATATGTATTTCATTCCATGCAGTCCATCTGTATAAGGCCCACCTTGATGCATTCGTTGTACATATGGATCCCTCATGATATATAAGTTTTATATCCATACTGTCCAACTATTTGGATGGGATGCACCAAGATGTATTTTTATCCACGTCGTCTAGGGCAGGCAGCCCATTATGATATATATCAGGGCCCATGGGTTGAGGCCCATTGAGATGTATTTAGGGCCCATGGGTTAAGGCCCATCGAAATGTATTTGGAGCCCGTGAGTAGAGCCCATGTAACATCCCGAAAAATCGAGGGTCGAGCATAACTCAACTCTCGAGTTTCTAGAACATCACTTATGCAACATAGATAATGATGATTGAATGTTGTCTGTATTAGTGCATTGACCATGAGCAAGATTAAGCCAAAACAAAATATCATACTCCAGAGACAGTTAAATTGCAAGCGGAAGACTGTGATAGATAGATAACATATATAAACTATGGTGAGTCTCCAGAGTGTGATAATGTTACCAGGTTAAAGAATTACAAGTATAATTTCAAAATATACTAAAGGTGTAGTGTCATCTAGTCAACATCCCTATAACCCCGTCGATCAAGGCACGGCTCACATGAAGCCGCCAGAAAATAACATATGCAAGAAAGTGTCCTCATCGTCGCAGAGGTCTAGCTTCGCCTCAGGAGTAGCGTCGCCATCTGCAATCAGACAAAGTCTGGTGGGTGTTCGGAACACCGTCCCGTAACGTGGGAGTGAGTGATCAACTCAGTGGAATAATAAAGCATAGGTTAACATGTTATCAATTCAGTCAAGCAGTAATGATAAAGCAGTAAAAATCAAACACTCCTAACTACTTTTATTAATGCAAGTATGAATGTAGTCATGATGTATGCCCTCACCACACCCCCCCTCTGTGACACCATCTCACGTTCGCGGCATGCTTTCATCCCTCAGTGCTCCACATCTTCCAGTCACATGCAATGCAATCATGAGTATGATTACCGAGTTATTATTAGTCCATTTCAAATAGTAGGATTGGGAAACTAAGGTACCTCCCTTGTATCATTCCCAAACATGATCCATTCTAGGGTCGTCAGTCCTAGTTAATCTCAGACGATGGTGTGTTTTCTAGGTCACTACAAAGGCTGCCAGGGCTGTTATGCACAAAGGTTACCCCACTCCCCCATCACCACCTTTAACGATCATCACTATACAGAAACAGGCCTAGTTCATACTCCATATACCGCGGCGGCAACTCTAAGGCTCACCGCGATTCACAAGTATGCTCGAGTTACTACAAAGGGCTGCCAGGGCTGTTACACGAAATCGTTACACCACTCCCCCATCACCCTTATCAATGTAGGCCGAACACGAATATAGTGTCCCATACCACTATAATCGGCTCACGAGTTTGGTTGCTCACTGGTCACTACGGGGAGGCACGTGGCCCCAGCGTAGGCCGACAGCTCGACCACGGTGTCCCTACCACATGCCCCGCTCATGCTCTTAGTCTTAGCGGTCGGTACCATGGTTAAAAGGGATTCCACTGGTAAGTTTAGTACCCTAGGTTCAAGCAGAGGCGTCCAAACATGGTGAATATACATAAGATAGATCTGGTTACTTGACGAGCTCGCTAGCTCGAGCGCACATCAAGTTGAATGATATGAAGCGCATGAGCACTTCGTGTGGCCAACCACTATCGCCAACCGAAGTACGACTCGAGTTCGTCGAACACATCACACGTGGCAAATGAATCACAGCAACAAATTCAATTCTGGTACTGATTGTCTGGATTATAATCATAGCCCCAAAACAATCAATTTCAAATAGTAAAGCAGTAATGGATCAAGGTTCAAATCATACAATCAAAGTCTGATATTATCAGTTTAGGGCTGCCAGGGCTGTTGCACGCATTCGTTGCTCCACTCCCCCATCACCCATGACAGATCATACAACGTAAATATGAATTTAAACATATGCATTACATAAATAAAATCATAAAAGCAGTTGAGCATATTATGAAGCACAACACAAGCATGAGTTTGTACATGTTCAATTCCTAATCACACAACTATCCAAGGAAATCATACACATAGTTAAAAGAGGTTGAGAATCATATCTCAACACCCTTATACATTACAATTTGCTAACTACTACTCATTCAAACATTTCAACAAACACTTTAAAAATACATACATCAACATACATGACATATGTTGATCACATAGGCATTAGGCCAAATCCTTTCACTAGGGAGTTGCCCCAATCATAACACGCGTACACCCACGACGGATAGTCATGACAAGCAGGAATCCAAGTTCCATATTCATTCAGTCATTTCCACAAACACTTGGGGCCCACATTTTAGCATATATAGTGTGTATTGGTCGTGGCGTGATTTAGGGCAAATCCTTTCGTCAAAGGGGTATCGCCAATACAACAATCATTATCCATGACAATTAGTCAGGCGAGCACGAATGAGAATTCTATACTCATTCAGTCATTTTCACAAACACTTAGAATACACTATTACAACATACATGGTGTATGTTAGCAAAACATGTATTAGGGCTATCCTTTCGCCAAGCAAGTATTTTTACGCATATATTTATACAACAAATAATCATGGCAACCACATCTCTAAAATATTATGTATACGGTACTTTCTACAATACATTAATTTACATACATAGTGTATATTAGTAAAGCATGTATTAGGGCGAATCCTTTCGCCAAACAGGTAATTTATCCACATATAAATTTATACACAAATAATCATGTCAACACATTTCCAAATTTGTACGTATACGGTACTTTCTTCAAATACCTAGAGTATGTAGAATTCCATATTTTTCATCTTTAATCGAAACGGAAAACAGATAACACTTTGTACATGTACAATTGCATGCAGATCATGAATCTATCATTATCTGACATTGAAAGCATTGAAAACCATAACCTATACACCTAAAGTCCGCACCTTTTGTCGTAGAATCGTAACGGAGTCGATAAGTTTGCTAAGCTTCCATATTCGGCAGTTTGGCAACCTATAGAACGAAATAGGTTAGCTATTTCATAACCTACAACCACCCAAGCCCCAAATCAGATTAGGGTTAGGGTTTCTTACCTAAAAACGGAGCTGGAATCGCCGGAAAAGTAATGAGAACAGAGCGGTGGAGCTCGTGGAGCGGCAGGGAAGAGTGGTAGGAAGTATCTCTCACAACTCTCACACTTTCTCTCTCTTTTCTCTCTTCTCTCTCTAGGGTTTCTCTCAAATTCGTATGGCTATAATGAGAGAGGGTTTAAGGTCCTTATATAGTCAAAAACTCACCGAAATAGACTCCAGGTCAAAGTATACTTAGTTATAACCAAAACGGATCAGTTTCAGCTCAACGGAGGACTTCTGGCAGGCCTCCTTGAGCTAAAGGTCGGACTTAAGCTCACTAATGCTGGATCTACATTCTATTAAGTTTTTGTTTCGGTCGGGATTCCAGATCACGCGTGGTGGACCAGTTTCAGTTCAACGGTCAGCGGATCTCGATCGGAGATTCCGAGTACATGTAAATGTGTATGAAATTTCTCCTGATCCGAGGGTGTAATTTGGTCTGATTCTGACGGTCTGGTTGCTTAAAACTGATCCGCAAGCAACACGTGCCAGATTACTATTCAAGATATTTTATTTTGAATTAATTTCACATTTCTCACACTCTTCACTCCAAGCTCAAGCGAATAGCACTGGGACACTATCTGGATTTGATTTCCGAGATGGTTGTCAAGCCCAACAAGGCGGTCCTAATTCCTTAACTTCGTGTTCATCGGACTTCCGACATGCGGTCCAGATCTGATACGGAGTTTCTAGATGCTCCCGAGAGCAGCCGGGTAATGAGATTGATCCTAGATTTTAGGGTAACCTAGCATCAATGATTCTACAAGTTTTGGGTCTTGCAGATCGTATTTAAAGTGATTGATGCTAATTTCACAGGCACTCCAGTTTAACACTAGCTAAATCTCACCTAATTTCTAAAGGATTTAGTCCTGTAAGATTTCTGTCTGAGGTGGTACTTAGTCCTTTGTAGTTTGTATATAAAGTGATCCAAGTTATACTACTTAGCTAGTTTAAGATAGTATCTAGGGTGAAAGTACTTTAAAAAATTGAAAGATCAAGGTGGTGAAGGGTGGAATTTGTGAAGAAAATGGTTTGAAAAGGGATTTGAGGCTTTAATTGAGTGTTTGAGAAGTTAAACCTGTGTTAGGATTGACCCATCGCCTAAGGACGTCTAATTCCAGGTTGGGAAAAATCTGGGTTGTTACAGCCCACCTCATATGTTTCATCCTAACCGTCCAGATCATATAGGGTCAGCCTCGATGTATGTTTTATCCACATCATCCGTGGGACATGTGACCCACTAGATGTATGCATGTTATATCCACACTAACCATCTAGTGGGGCCCATCTGCTGCATGTACAGGGCCTACCTATTGTGCATTTGTGCGGCTAATTAGTGCAACCCACTTGATGTGTACGAGGCCCATTAGTGCAGCCCATTTGATGTAACCCACTTGATGTGTACGAGGCCCATTAGTGCGACCCATTGATGCAAGGCCCATTGTGACATGTATTGGGCCCATGACGCGTGGCCCATTTGATGCGTATAAGACCCATGTGTAGGGCCCACATGTTATGTATTTGAAGCCCATGAGTAGGGCTCACCTGAGGTGTATATATGGGGCTCATTGATGTGGCCCACTTGTATTTGAGGCCCACGAGTTACGGCCCATTATGATGTACTGGGGCCCATGGGTTGTGGCCCATTGTGATGTATACTCGGCCCATACGTCGTGGCCCATTGAGATGTGTTTCTGACCCATTTAGTGAGGCCATTGTGATATATTCCTGCTCATATGATGAGGCCCATCGAGATGTATTTCTAGCCCATATGATGCGGCCCATAGCGATGTACATTAGGCCCATGTGATGCGACCCACTTAATTTATGAAACCATTGTGTGAGGCCATGGGCCCACTATATATTTGGCCCTATGTGGGCGACTCGTTGGGAGCAATATTGATTAGATGTCCACATCGACGGGCAATAACGGTTAGATGTCCACATTGTGACCTTCCCTTAGGCCTTGATCGGCCGATTGCCGATTATCGATCGAGGTCGTTTACCGATTCTAATTCGTCGTGGCCGATTGGTGATTATCGATCGAGGTTGAATATCGATTCTGATTTATTGTGGCCAATTGCCGATTATCGATCGAGGCCGTTTACCGATTCTAATTCGTCATGGCCGATTGCCAATTATCGATCAAGGCCGAATATCGATTCTGATTGTTGTGGCCGACTGCCGATTATCGATCGAGGCCGTTTATTGATTCTAATTCGTCGTGGCCGATTGTCGAATATCGATCGAGGCTGATTACTGATTCTTATTTGTTGTGGCTGATTGTCGATTATCGATCGAGGCCGATTACCGATTTTGATTTGTTGTGGCTGATTATCGATTATCGATCGAGGTCGATTACCGATTTTGATTTGTCGTGGCCGATTGCCGATTTCAATTGTCGGGGCCCAATGTGATGTATATTGAGGCCTAGGTGATGAGGCCCATTATGATGCATTTTGAGGGCCAGGCGAAGGAGCCCATTGTGATGTATATTAGGCCCATGCGAAAGGCCCATCGTGGTGTGTATTAAGCTCTTGAGTGGGACGCATGGTGTTGTATGTTTGGCCCTTGTGTGAGGTCATGGGTCCACTATATGTTAGGATCTATGTGAGTCATCCCTTGAGGGCAATGTTGGTTAAATGTCCACATTGTCGAGGTCGATTGTCGATGACAGTTATTGATACTGAATTTGAGTATGTGACAACATAGCATGATGATACATGCCCATACGTATCCTCTACATGTTTGTTATGAGATGTGGTTGATCATTGCATATGTCATTGAGTATATTATTATGAGACTCCCTGATAGGCAGAGGTTATCTCACATGAGCGCACGGTATGCGCAGGATTGATGCATGACTGGATTGTGTGACTCGTGATCTTACATTATGATTATTGTACGCCCTAGCGACATCAGGGCCATAGCCTTCACAGAGCATATCGTGGATGGCTAGACGGGACACTGAAAATTTATTTTAGCATCAGACTGCCATAGATGGCCTTGGGTGAAAATCCCTAAACCCTCTTAGTACCAGAGGACGCCCCAATGTCGAGACCAAGTAGATACATGAGCGCCCGAGTGCCGAATAGCAGGAGGCCGCGTCTCTCACAGTGCTGTGATCGGTTGGGAGGGGGTGTGGCCTTACCCGCCCGAGTGTAGGGGGCATTGCTAGGCTGACTTTGACCAGCTCGTGAATGGGTCCGCTATCGACGTGCCAGATAGGTATTGACAAACTATTGGCCAGGCGGATAGTGATGTTTCTTATGCTCATTGGACTGTGGGGCTGGGAGAGCAGCAGTGCCATTTGGAGTATACTAAACCCCGGCGATGATCCCAGAGATGAACAGTACTGATACGTGGACTTATTGGGCAGCAGTTGCATACTCATTCATTCATTCATTCACTATCCACTCGGGCTGGTGGTGCGCAACTATTTGTTACATGTACATTCACAATGACCAGGATTTCGGTTGGTGCGCGCGACTAACCTGAGATCAGGAGTTTACCACATTGAGACAGACTATCCAAATTAGGTATGAGACTATTTTGGATAGAAGTCCCTTGTGATGGGCCCTATAGCCTGCGATACTACGTACTATCATCCCGACTTCACACTCTAGCATGGTCACTCCATTCGCACCGCATATTGCATTATATCTGTGACATATGGCAATTTAGGTTATTGTGTTTCTGCATTTATATAGTCTAGGTACGGCTGACCTTATTTGTGTTACTCATCAGGAATGTATATTGCATTGTATCCTTTACATCTGATATTTGGCGCTCTATTACTCCTCATTTGCATAGTTGATTCGTATTGTGTATTCTAATATTGTATGACTTATAGACTTGTTAGTATTTCCGCTTACTCTGTTATCTTATGATTTGTGATCTTGTCAGTATTTCTGTTTACTCTGATAATTCCTGATCTTGTCAGTATTTCTGCTTACTCTGATAATTCATGATCTTGTTAGTATTTCTGTTTACTCTGATAATTCATGATCTTGTCAGTATTTCTGCTTATTTTGACTTTGTACGATTTATAGATTACCAGTATTTTCGGTATTGTATGACTATGGGATTGTATTGAATACTTAGCACTTACCTTGTGCACACACTTACACCACCCTCTAAGCTTTCTATAAGTTTATGCACGATAGATACGTGCAGGTGATATTAGGTTGCAACAGTGTTAAGCTTGGAGCGTATAGTGGTCTTCTAGAGCTTGATTTTCGATTTATGTATTTCATTTTTAGCATTGTACTGAAATGATTATATTAGTGAATATGTGATGATGATGTTGCCTTTGTGAATTAGGTAATCTTGTGGTTATGCTTATTATGAGTTAAATGTACAAAAAAATCCTCCCTGTAGGATCCCTGTATCGGAATCTAGCATATGGACGTTAGGAGCCGAGAATGGGGTACTACGGAGGCTGTTGGCACTGGATTCGGTGATCGGGATTCCTGTGAATTCGATTTCTGGGTTTGGGGTGTAACACACGTCCTCATCAGCTGGTCGACGATGCTGTCGCAAAAGAAATATGTAAGCCTAAACATAAATAGAAGTCACTAAAAGAAATATATGTCTATACTTACATGCAGTGCCTGACGTTTGCTCAACCAAGGGCTCAGACGCTTGTGATGTAGCATGCGACGTTGATGCTGTCTCCGCCGCATCATGGGTGGAAGGGGTAGATCCAGTGCGCGAACGACCTGATCTCCCACCTGGTGCCATGATTGAATATGTGCGAACTACGAACTTATAAATTTAAACAATGTCAGTACAAGTGTATGAACATCAATATAATAAACACATTAAACTTTACAGTACAAGTGGAATATACTAAAACATTATACAAGTAGTATTGATGGTAGAATGAATTTGTGCTTATGCTTAGAGAGATGATTAAAATATGATTAGACCATTATACTATAATGCTAGCAGAATATCATAAAACCATAAACATTCTAGAAAAATTTAGAAATTCCATTACACATTATCATTCTATATTAAATACATGTATTTCATTGTAATACGAAACAAATTTGGATCAATTATCCGAAGTACTCCCTGCGTAAGTTATCGTACGCTGAAGAAATATATGTTAAGGTATGTGAAGCAGTCAACATTGTTACAACCAACATGCTAGTCACAACAGGAGAAATCCGGTCTCTCGGGACTCCATTTAGATGTGCAAGTGACAAAACCGCATCTTCCATACGAAGTTTCCCCACGGTTATATTCCTCCATCAGGTTTGGAATTTCTTTAAGATTTTATAATCTTTCATCTAAGTCATCATCGATATAATCCCCCTACACTCATCGACCACACCGACTATCTCTTTGGCCCTACCAGAAGAAGATAGGGCTGGAAAGTCCATTCGCAACAGCTGATGAAGTATGCTGCGTGCTTTCGCTACGCTCCGGTTTGAGGAGGACATGATCAGAAATTGACTCAACTGCAAATGTGGATTATAAAGAAGTCAATTAAAGGAATAAATCATGACTTGTAAAACATGTATATATGTAATAATCAAATTATTTGAATTGAAAAATGACATGTAAATCATGTGTACATTTAATAATTGTCGTCTGTATCATTATCGCTTAGGACTATTTCTTCTTCACCATCACTATCGCTGATCAGTATTTCCTCTTCATCGTCTGCAACATCGTCATCAATGAAACCGCTATAATCTTTAATAATGTCATGTATTATTGAGGCATCAACATGATCAGGTGCCACATCATCTCTGTCTAATTGCACCACATCAATATCAACATTTGGATTAGTCCCTCTATCCCTAGATGACATGTCTTCTTGATATACTTGTTCAACCCTAGATGTTTCATTTCCCCGTCCTCGCTATCTTCAACGTCAAATACGTTCCTGGACTTTATTTTCTATACCACATGCTAAGAGCCGCCTAACTTGGTGTCAGTGAGGTAAAACACTTGTTCAACTTGGCTGGCAAGGACAAATGGGTCGTCCTTAAACCACTTCCGAGATAAATTTATGCTCGTAAAGTAGTCGTCAGTCTGTATTCCCAACTTTTTATTTCCAATATCCCACCAATCACATTTAAATAAGTACACTTGCTTTCTCATACAATAACTCAGCTTAATAATATCCATCAAAACGCCATAAAAGTCAATTTCTACCCCCTCATGCGTTCCCTTCACAACCACTCCACTATTTTATGTGGTCTTATACTTCTCACGCTCTTCGTTGTGGAACCGAATCCCGTTTACAATACAACTTGTATATGTATATACACGTTTATTAGGGTCACACGCCAGTAAGTAGAGTGTATCAGACACATCCGCAGAGTTTTTAGCGCGCAACGTCTTCATCTATTATCACGAACAGAATGTAATTGTTTAGAGATTTTTTAAGGTTTAAATATTGTGCAATACAATAAAATTCTAAGTGTGGTAAGATACAAGATGAAATCTTACATGTTTTGCGAACCATTGTGGAAACTGATCTTGATGTATTCGATTATAATTTTTCGGGTATTAGGACTTCATCTCCTCGGTGTGTTCGTTACACATAATTGACACGTCATCAGCAAGAAACATTAAGATCATCGTATGTAGAGATACAATTATCGAGGGAAGACTTACTCTAAGTACGACTCTATTTCTTCACAATTATGCAACACATATCACCGCGCCTTTGCTTGATCTCCAAGGTCCATATCCTGAAATATCGAGGATCCTAAAGGACGGACGTTATGTGTGAATATAGGTATAAGTCCATGCTCATGCTCCCGTCGTTCGTCGGCATTCGGATCTTCTCGGTTGAATTTACCCTCTATGCCACGAAGATACATGGAGCAAAATGTCAGGCACTCATTATCAATGTATGGCTCAGCAATGGATCCCTCTGGACGTGCCTTATTCCTCACAAATTGGTTTAGTGTGTGAAGGTATCTGTACACAAAACCACTATGTTATACGTATAAAAACATGGATATATGTAATTCATGGAATGAATAAAAACTTTAATAGGTTCTACCACCTTTAGATTGGATACATCCAACGATATTGTACTAGGCCTGTAAGCTTCGCTTCATTCGGTTAGTGAATCGCTAAGTGTACCATGACATCGAAAAACGCAGGCAAAAATATTCTTTCAAGCTTGCAAAGGATTACGACAATGTCCCTCTCCAGTCGTTTAATAACCTCTACATTCAATGATTTTGAACACAAATCCTTAAAGAATATCCCCAACTCAATCAGCTTCGCACTGATATCCTTGCTCAAGAATCCACGAATCGCAACTGGTAGTAGATGTTACAGAAGGACGTGACAATCATGACTTTTCATTCCTATTACCTTACAATCCGTAATGTTTACGCGCCGAGAGATATTTGACGCATACCCATCGAAAAACTTCAACGATCTCAACTATTCACATAAATGCTTTTTCTCTAGTTTTGTCAATATGTAACAGGCTGCTGGTAAAGTATATGAATTTTCATGTGGTTGCAAGTGCAACTCTTTCTTTAAACCCATCGCTTGTAGATCCAATCGAGCCTTGAAACTGTATTTTATTTTCTTCTCCATGTTCATCAATGTTCCGAAGACATTGTCACATATATTCTTCTCAATTTGCATGACATCCAAGTTGTGTCGCAATTTCAGATCACTCCTAGGGCAACTAAAAAATGCTCTTCTTCCCCCAGTCATACTCCAATACTATATGTTTCCTCTTATTCAAGTGCAATGCCTTACCAAATCTAACTTCACCAATGTTACTCAGTTGTTGTATCACATCTTTTCCAAATAGCTCTTTCGGTGGTAGCTTATGATCTTGTTTGCCATCAAAGATCATCGTCTTCCTGCGCCAACTATGATCTCTCGAAAGGAAACGATGATGGCCCATATAACACATTTTTTTTTACCATGCTTCAATGACAATGAGCGAGTCTCAATACAACATGTAGGACAAGCCAACTTTTCCTTCGTGCTCCACCCGGACAAATTACCATACGCGGGGAAGTCATTTATTGTCCACAAGACTGCTGCATGCAATCGAAATGTCTGTCCTGCAAATGTGTCATACATCTGTACACCTTGACTCTACAACTCGTTTAACTCATCTACTAACGGTCGCAAATACACATCAATGTCATTCCCGGGTGACCTGGGTCCAGGAATAAGCAATGACATCATGAAAAATGACTCCTTCATACCAACCAAGGAGGTAAATTGTAGGGCATAAGTACCATTGGCCACATACTATACGAGTTATTCATATTACTAAATGGATTAAAACCATCACTTGCAAGACCTAGTCGAACATTGCGAGAATCCTCTACAAACCAGCCATATTGCTTGTCAAAATTTTGCCAGGCTTCAGAGTCCGCATGGTGCCTCAGTGTACTATCATCATGAACGCGTTTCTCCTTATGCCACCTCATATCTTCAGCCATCTTGCGAGATGTAAACAATCTTTACAATCTGGGTTTCAATGGGAAGTACCTTAACACCTTTTGTGGGAATTTTGTTATGCTTGGCTTTGTCATACTTCCACCTAGACTCTCCACATTTTGGACACTCTTTAACATTTTTATGCTCTTTCCAATACAATACACAATCATTTATACATGCATATATATATGAGGATGTAACTAAGGCCCAAGTCTCGCATCAAGGATTTTGCCTCATAATGAGATTTAGGCAATGTCTCACCGTTCGGTAATACTTCTTTCAACAAGTCAAGCAACATGTCGAACGATTTGTTACTCTAACGATTTATTGTCTTCGAATGAAGTAACCTTGTAAGAAAATTCAACTTGGAGAAGTTCTCACACTCTGGATAAAGTAGACGCTGTGCATCCCTCAACAACCTACTAAACTTTTCTGATTCGACATCACCCATAGAAGGAATATCTTGGCAACTACTTGTCGCTGCAAAATCGGTATATGCAATTGTTTCCCTGAACACATCCCTTATGATATCTTGCATTTCGTCAACGTCTTCATCTCCGTCATCAGACACAATTAGGTCAACAAGGTCTTCAGTGGCCTCAACTCTTTGGTAGAACTCTTCACCATGATGTATCCACCAAGTGTAACCTTGGTCAATCCCAACTATGAACAAATCGTCTTCTACTTTGTCTAAAGTCTTATGAACCATGCTCTTGCATTTTTGACATAACACCTAATCCTATTGCCGAAATCTGCCCGATTTCGCGCAAATTCCATGAACACTTGAACTCATTGTTTATACTCTGGGCCAAACATGTTCTTAGCTCACATCTAACTCTTATCCATCTCTACAATGAAAAGATTAGAGTCACTTTACGGAAATAGGTTTAAGATTAGGTTAAGGTTATAGGTTTAGGTTATAGGTTTAGGTATAGGTTTAGAGATTTGAGAATAGGTTTAGGTTTAGGTTTAGGTTATGGGTTATAGGTTATAGGTTTAAGTTATAGGTTATAGGTTTAGGTTTAGGTTTAGGGACTTCAGAATAGGTTTAGGTTATAGGTTTAGGTTTAGGTTTCAGTTATAGGTTTAGGTTTAGGTTAAGGTTATAGGTTATAGGTTTAGGTTTAGGTTATAGGTTTAGGTGTAGGTTTAGGTTTACACTACCAAAAAAATGGGCAAAGTCCACGGACTATGTTAGTTATCTGCTACGGATATAAACCGTAGCTATTAAGCTACGGTTTTAATCTGTAGCTGAGGAGTTCTAAACCAAATAGCGTGGGGGGTTCTATGCGGCCCACCACAATATATATGTTTTATCTAAGCCATCCATATGTTTTGAAATATCATTTTAGGGCATGAACCCAAAAAACACATAGATCGAAGGCTTAAGTGGACCACACGGTAGGCAACAGTGGAGATTAAATCACATGTTCTTCCTATGGTGTGGTCCACGTGGGTATTTAATATACCTAATTTTGAGGATCACATTCTAAAATTAATTATCAGAATTAATGGACGGCATGGATAAACCACATACATCATAGTGGGCCCCACGGAGCCCCCTGACAGGACGTCATGTGTTGGTCCGTCTCCAAGCCAAAAAAAAAAGGGTGCACGCTCAAAATAGAGCGGCACCCAAAAAACCTTTTCCTCTCCTCTCCTCTCCTTCTCCCTCTCTCTCTCTCTCTCTCTCTCTCTCTCTCTCTCTCTCTCTCTCCTCCCTCCCGATCTTTGCTCCCATTCTCCTCTTTCCCTCTCTTTCTCGCTCTGCCGATCTCCTTTCTTCCCTCTCTCTCTCACCTGCTCCATCTCTCTCTCTCTGATGCATCTCCGCCATATCTTCTATCTCCCTCACATCATCATCTTGCTCGGACCTCCATTGCAGCAGCCATGAAACTCCTACATAGGTTTGTATCCGCCATTCTGCAGCCATGCATCTCCGCCATCCTTTCATATTTTTGTGAAATCTCTTAAAATCGAAGGAAACTGAGGTTCCTCTTCATATGTTTGATCTCCTCCTCTCTCTATATATTTTTTTCTCTCTTTCAGATTTCATGCATACTAACTGTTTGATGAAATGGCTCAACAAAGAAGGTTTTGGTGATAGAACTTTGTTGTGATTACTGTTGATGTTGTTATAACTTGTTCATTTGTTTCTGTGGTGATATTCTTCAGCCCTCAATGCAGGCAAATTTCTGTGTAGTTAAATTTTTATATCAAATCCAAGGATCGTCAGTATTTTCTTTACTTTTAGTTGACCCTTTATTTCATTTGTTTGATGTAAATGTGAAAGGCTATTTCTAAGTCGATATCTCCAAGTCTATGCTCTACTAATTTTAGTTCTATAGATTTTTTTGGGCATTTGAAGCAGGAAGCAATCACAAAATCTGCCACTCAGATTGTGCAAAGAACAACATGGAAAGTGAGTTTCCTCGCTTCAATTTTTGTGGCTATTCTCAGCAGCTGTCATTGCATGTTCTTCTATTTCATTCTGATTATTTTGTGAAAGAAGTTGCCTACATTGAATGGAAAATGTAATCTTCTGTGACTTTGTATCTCTTGTTTGGAACTCCCTTTTGCTACTTAAAAGTAAACAGATTCATCCATGGCTGCCAATGTACTGTCTTCTATGCTGGTTTTTCTACCTGTTTGTTCCCTTTAATGTTGACAAACCCTTTACTTTGGGTAAGGTTTGGGTGCGAATTCTTGGTCCATTTTGTAAATGGGTCGGGCTTGTGCTAACCCCTACCCAGTCTAAACCCCACCCATTGCCCCCCCTACTTAAGACCATTGGGATCATAATACACCACCACACTCCTTAGCCGATGCCCATGATTGCTCACCATGACAGAAGTCACTCTAGCTTATTTTCAGGTACCCCTTCCACCTTGTGGTGGCTCTCGCTTTTCCAAAGCATTAATTATCATGCACCCACGGGTTTCCTTGCTTGCATTCCTTTGTTTTGGTTCATTAGTATTATGCATTTTTTTTGCTAACGGGTAAGTTTCAGGTTTTTATACAAGACATGATATTGAGCTGAAAACAATAGAGTTGCAGGAAGTAAAAAATAGCCATTTTCTTTTTAGTTGCAGTATATCTTGTTTGTTGGTATTCATTGTTCTGCTAGTGCTCTATTCCTACATTCGGCATATATTGTTATGGGAAAAGTATAAAGGGGTTGTTTGGATGTACCCCAGAAGTTGGATGGAGGGATTTTCCTGGGGGTGGCAATGGGTCGGGTTTGAGTCAGGTCAAGGGCCACACGGAGCCCAATCCATTTAGTAAATGGGCCTAAAATCTAGACCTGAGCTTGACCTGTAACCCCCAAATGTCACAAACTGGCACATCTCAACCCAAATTGCTCATCGGGGCGATCCAAACTGGCCTAGCTACCACACTTGCAAATATTGGCTTTCAATCTCATAGGTACTGGCCCTTTTCTAGATTAAAAGAAAGACATCTGGTGGATGCCTTGCCCCAAGTCTAGCCATGGCCAGATTTCATTTGGATGGGCACAAAGGACAAAACTTTGCTGTACTAAACAAGTAACTGATTGCATTTTCAAGACTGTCCTTTTCATCTATATGGGCCATTTTGAGAAATTTCGTTTTCATTATTGGACCAACTGAGAGATTCCATTTGGATGGGCACTACTTAGGATAAGATGGAAGGAAATGTGCTTGAGACTATGCGTGCAAAGTGCTTGAAGATGTTATTTCATTTTTCTTAGTTTCAGCAGACCTTTAAAGGTATTCTTGTGATTTGCAAGCTTTTGTGTCAAAGCATAAATATATGAGTTTAAACAATGTGTGTAAACATGAAAATGCTTCAAGGAATCATGGATGAGGGTCAGTGAAATTCAACATTCTTAGCTCATCATGTGTTTGAGCTGTTTGATGGATCTCACTCCAGTGGGTTAGAGAACAAATGATTCCTGAACTTGCAACAACCACTCTTGTAACTTCATCGTGTGTGTAATGAATACGAAAAGATAGATCCATTGTTAAGACCCTCCTGAAATGAAAATATTATGACTTGTTTTTAACTGCTAATGTATGCTACTTCTTCATGAATATAAAATCCATTGTTCATCGTGTGTGTAATGAATACCAAAAGTTATATATGATACAATTCGAAGTGTATGATTCGAATCATAAATCGTTTGATTTTAACAATATTGGATAAAGGTAAGTATTAGGAATCCCTTGTTCCCTGAGTTTTGAAATTCAAATTTGCTAGGATTTTGAACTCTAGAGTTAGTTAATTTGAATTTATGGTGAATTGCACTGACTGGGAAACAAATTCAATTTGTAATATGGTTAGGGAAGTATTTTTTAGCATAATTGTACTTACGAGAAGTACTCCATCTTTGCCTTATCTGTACCTTGAAATTTTTAGTTTCTGAGGATGTGCCAAACCAGATCTATACCTTACTTGATGCCAGTACTTGCACTAAGGTGACATAGTTAGAAAGTACTGTCATTTGTTTTTGAGAAAGCCTTACAACATAGAATTCTAACCATTTTCATTTTTTTTCTTTCTTTTTACTAGTTCATGACTCCTCTCTCTTTGTGGAAATAGGAGTTGCCATCTTTTGATCTTGTTGTTGGCAAACCTAAGACAACAAGAGACTGCATGATCCGTTATTGATTTCCACCATGATTTTTCCGATCCACCTAAATCTCCACCAATCTAGTCCAAAGATGAGGGTGTGGGACTAAACCCAGTTTTGGTTTAGGGGCACCCACACATTTTTTATGAGTCCCTTTGGCTGTAGGAATCCTATTTCCATTGGGCAGAGAAGCATTTTTCAGAAAGCTCTCAAAGTTGGTGGGAATGATTTTTCTTCTCATCAGAGATTTACTAAAAAAAATTGTGCTCGCTAGTTAGTAGAAAAATGATTTTTGCTACCCCATCAGCATTTACAACAAACCTCCATTTTTTGGCTTAATTTGCTTGTCTTTCCTTCCCAATTCTTATGATCTTTTTGAGTCCATTTTGAGCCCTAGATTGAGTTTTGAAGATATGGCTTAAATTGCTTAACTTCTAACTGTATTTGGCTGTGCCTAGAGGACTTAGTCTATTTTGTGTTTGGATTGTGCTTGCACTCATGCTGATTCTAATCCCATTTTCCTCATTTCTAGCCTTCAAAGAAAGGTCAATGGTCTAGTATTGCCTTTTATATCTACAAATATCTACTCATATGAATGGTTCTATTTCAATGGCATGTGTGCTTCATCAATTTCAAGATGTGGAGTTTGATAGATGATTTTGTTATAATTACCAATATGATGAACTTTGTCTTAAAAAAACAAAAAAAAATCAATGATGAACTTCATATGGTGGCATGATACATTATTTGAGAAACTTAAATGGTTGCTGCTATTGACTTGAAACGTAACTTGAAGGAGTTGCTTTTTCGCTATGTTTTTTGGATGGGCTGACTGAACATGTTGATTGTTATAGTCTGCCTTTGAAATGCCGGGGAAACATAAAAAAGTTTTATGATTTTTGACAAGAAAATGTACTTTTCTTATAGTTTGGCTTAAATGATTTAAGATATCAGGTGATTGGAAACACACTATGGCAATCACATCTGATGGAAAACTTTATGGCTGGGGATGGAATAAGGTTGGTGTTTTCTGATCTCCCCTCTCCATCATTTATCTCTTGTACTTCATAGATACTATTTTTTGTTTCTTGGGATCTTTTATTGTGATAGAAGTTCTAAAGCTTTTCTTATAAGAATATTTTAGAATAGAAAATAGAAATGATGGGGCCTTTATCCATTTTCTACAGCTTGATTCCAGGGATTTGCCCACCTTTTCTATTTTAGAATAGAAAATAGAAAGCAATTGCTGTCTTACAGTTTGATTATTTCAGCTACATGTCTATCTTGCTCTCCTGCAGTTCAGTTATTTAAGGATTGGCTTACACCCTGTGCCTCATCTCAAGATGGGGAATTGTTGTTGTATGGTTGAACTCTGATGTGCTCTCTTCCTTGCGATCACATGGCTATGAGCTGAAGATACTTGTGACTGCCTTTATGTAAAAGATTGTAATTTGGAAGGCAGTGTTTGGGCGTCCCTGTATGTTATGCCAAAAGTATGTCTGATGGTCATACAACGATCATCATGGATCCCCTTAAGTGAAGGTAGTGATGTATTACACTGATTGTGGAACTATTAAGGCCATGATTCTCAGTTGCCAAGTAAGTTATAACATCGTTTATGTCCAGCTATCTTCTTAGTTTAAAATGTGAAGTGTGATGATGAGCTTTTGCTTCTTTTTTTTTCCTCCTCAGTTGACATGGGGGTGTGAGAATGGTTGTTGCTGGGATTTTAGGCATTAGATTATGTAATCAAATGCTTGCTGCACCTAAGATGAAAACTGTCAACAATCTATGTCCAGATCACCAGCTCTTAGTGAATTGCATGAGTGATGATCATGTGTCAATCTGAGGATCATGCTCAAGATCCAGGATATTTGTCAGGCAAGTACATAGTGAATTGCACGAGTCCAGAAATCAGGAAGATCAATTTATCAGGTAGTCACATATATTACTTGAATGTGGACAGTTGGTTATCCTTAGAAGTTGAATGTGGACTGTTTGATCCTTTTCTAACCGTCCATTTCTTCATACACAAATAGCCACACGAAGACTTGATACTTTTTTCGTTGCATTATTCCTTGGACTTTTTTCTTATGAATTTTGTTGCTCATCTAGAGAATGGAAACTAATTTCTTTTGTTTGGTTATTTGTAGATTTAACATTCGGGTAGAAAAGAAGAAGAAGAAGAAGAAGACAATAGATTGACCCAAAACCAAGTGACAGCTAATGAGACAAGTTCGGATCTTATTCCTTGCTTGAAATTTATTTGGATTTGGACCCTAACTGGACTTGACCCATGTATATACTAATGGATCAAGTTTGGGGCTGAGATGTAGATCCAATTAGTAAACAGGTCGGATCTAATACACCCATTAACTCGATCCTACCTAACACATTAGCGCCCCGATTTGCAGACCACTAATTGGGTATCCGGAATATTTTGATATGCCATTGTGGGAATTTGTAGATGAATGGTAGGATTCATATAAATATTAAAATACACATGCACATGCATGAAGAGTGATTTCTAGTTCTTGCTTCTAAAACTGGATACTGGAAACTGGACTCCGGTTGGGATTTTAAAACATGATGGTTGTACTCCAATTATTTTCACGTGTTTTGTATTGAAGATAATCAAAAGTGTTTTATTTCAGTGATGAGGTATGTGATTGAAATTGATCAGGTGGGCCTTACTAGCACGGGCATTGTTCAAAAACCCAATGTTGTGATTATGGACCATTGACCTTGTTTATTTCAACTTATCTTCACAGATCAATGACTGCCCAATTAGATTCATGTGAAGAAATTTCCAAAGAGATCTTCAACTTGGATGGTAGTTGTCTTTATCATCAATGCAACTTGCTTCAAGACATTCTTGAGGCATTTATTTATTCTCTAGGATTGCTTGAGAGCTTGGAAAACTAAAAGAAACATTTCCTTTAAAAAGTTATTTTCCAAGAAGTATTTTTGAGAGTGTAAAAAACAAAGGGAGGGCCGGGAAAATTCTCACCCATCGCACTTTTTTTTGTGTTGTTTTCCGGTTGTTTCAGAGAATCCTATCAGCAGACATCAAAAGAAGGTCCATCACAAAGTGCGTACAGGCACAACAACCTGCAGAGCCTTACCACAAAAATTGGGAGTGGATTAGGTGTGCCCCGGCCTCACCCAAGATGGTGTGGCCCTGACCATGGGGCCCACCTTGATATATGTATTCTGTATCCATGCCCTCCCTCTGTTTTACCATATCATTTTAGAGCATGATCCCAAATGAAGCAGATCCAATTCTCAGGTGGACTGTACTGTAGGAAATAGTGGTGATTGACCATCAATGGGCAACAAAATCTTTGGATCAAGTTGATATTTGTTTTTTTTTTTTTTCCTTCATCCAGGTTTGTGTGACCTTATCAATAGGCACAACCGTAATGGCTTTGCGGCACACCATGTCCAGAAATCTCTCAAATCAGTTGCCTACTAAATCCAATTCTTGAATAATAATTATGATTTTATATTTATTAAAAAAAGTGAAGCTAGATATGCAAATTCAGCTGCCCTTTTTCTCACGATATTGAAAGGGGAAAAAGAAAAAGCAGTCAGTCCTGATTTATTTATTTTTCGCTTGATGGAATGATCTTAAATATGAGCTTTGCTAAGCAGTATGTCCCATGGGCCCCACTTTTACAAACTGAAAACCTGAACAATAGTGCACAAACTTTTGGCCCAAGAATTTTATAATGCACCAATGACCATTGCATAGCTATCACTCTTTTCAACATCTATCTTCTCATGCATTCCTGAATCCTGTTTTGTTAATATCTTGCACCAGCATTAACAAAGAAGTTAACTTATCATTAGAGAAAAGTAGTTGCATGATCCCTTCTAACTAGGTGCCACTCTTACTTCAATGACGCTTCAGAGTCGAGCTCCCACATTGTACAATGGGAATTGAACTTGGGATTTCTGCTGAAAGGATGATTCTTCTTGATACCCAGGTTCCTCTTACTAACCTTTTTGGTATTGCATTTCCCCCATACCGTTAAGATCAATCCTCTTATTTGTGCTCCCATAGGTGCGGATTTTGATGGGGATTGTGTTCATATATTTTATTCACAGTCTCTAGCAGCAAAAGTATGTGGTTTTGGAGCTGTTTAGTGTTGAAAAGCAAATCCGCAGTTCTCATAGTGTAGTCTGAATTTACAACTAGTGCATGATTCTTTATTGTCACTTAAACTCGTGTTTAGGACTTTTTTCTTGAAGAAAGCGACTGTGCAACAATTCTGGGATGATAAATTAAGGGAAGAGCAACTCCATTCTGGTCAGTGGAGAAAGTGAGGATGGTAAAACTGAAACGACAAAGATGCTCATGAGATATCTTGCATGTTTGGGTGGACGGTCTGGAATACAAGGAAGGACAGTTGAACAACAAGTTCTAGAAGTAAGATAATTAATCTTGCTTGTCTTGAAATTGTCAATATGCCATTTTTTTATGCTTAAAGAGACATGATTTTGAAATTGTTAACTCAACCTTGCAGGATATTGAGAAGTACAAATTGGGGAACCCTAAATCATTCCATTACCTCAACCAGCGAGCAAGAACAGGTCAGCCTTCCCTTGTCAATCTGATGATATGTTGGGTCCACCTATGGGTATAAATTATTTCTTATATTTGTTGCTCAATCAGATTTCTGATAGTTATGTTTTTTCAGGAGATAGACTTATCTGTCGTTAAGGATGAAAGTCTAGATTCCATCTTAAAATGACAGCTAAACTTCTCTTATTTTCCTTCTTCTTTAGGCTGAAACAGGCCTCAACCTTAGGCTGAAACCAGGCCTTCTTCAGGCCACATAAGGGAGCTGAAACAGGCCTCAACCTTAGGCTGAAACCAGGCCACACAAGGGAGCTTCCTTCAGCCAGCCCCAAATCTGAGTCGAAATACCTCCCAAATACTTTCAACCAGCTGAAACAGGTGTCTTTTCTTTATCGTCATGTGGGTTTTGGTTCCTGTGTTGTGCAGGTTTATTCACTTAAAGATGGTCCAGCTCATGTTGTTTGGAGAAACATAGGATTGTCTGCCACTATTCTAGCAATCAGTAACAAATTAGAGATCGCTATAGATTGGTTAAAGTAAGCCAGTTATACTCTTTTAGTATATCTTGTACTACTAGACATTAATTTTGGAGAATTTTTTAGAAGAAGCAAGAATAGCTAAGAGCCTTCTCTTTTGGCTAAGGCAGGTTGTGCATTTCTAGTTTGAATGGTTTCTGAATATCTGCTCATCTCAACTTGGAAAAAATCTATGAGAAACATTTGGTTACCAAAATCAATAATTTTGTTTCCAATATATAACTTCCTTTATGTGCGTTTTGCAGCTATGATGGTGTTCTTGTGAATTCTCTCAAGGCTAGGGATGTCATGTTGTGGTAAATATATTTTCACTGCCACTTTACTTATTTGAGAATGCTTTTCACTGCAATTTGTTTCCTTTCTCCTTTGTCTTTTCTTTTTCTTTCTTTTCTTTTTGGTTAAAAATGCTTGCTGAAATGTGTCTTTGGTGCTCTTGGTTATGACTCACAATGTGATCATATGCGCAATCGGATCGCGCTACAACAGCTACTGCTTAAACATTGCCAGAACATTTCTCATTGATGCAAATGCAACGCAAAGTAAGGCTTATGAGGTTCTCCTCAAGGCCCATGAGGCAGCGATAGGTGCATTGAAGGCTGGGAATAAGGTCAGTGTTGTTTACCAAGCAGCAGTCTCAGTGGTAGAGAGGGATGCTCCTGAATTTGCCTCTCATCTTACAAAGTCAGCAGGAACGGGAATTGGTCTCGAGTTCCGTGAGTCGGGATTGAGTTTAAATGCTAGGAACGATTGGGTGTTGAAGCCTGGAATGGTTTTTAACGTATCTCTTGGGTTCCAGAACTTGCAATTAGAAACCAACAATCCAAAGACTAAGATGTTCTCGTTGTTGCTTGCAGACACCATTATTGTCAATGAAAAAGCTGCAGAAGTTGTGACTTCAATCAGCTCCAAGTTAGTTAAGGACGTTGCATACTCATTCAATGAGGAAGAGGAGGAGGAAGAAGAGCGTCCAAAGGTCAAAGCTGAATCCAATGGAGCTGAGACATTCTTGTCGAAAGCGACTCATACATTTAGGTTTCTGTGGCTTCTCATACATTTAGCTTTTGTGGCTTGAAAATTTTATACTTAAGGGGCCTTATCGATTGTCAGCTTAATGCTACTGCTGTTGAGACTCACTTTTTGTTTGCAGGGATTTCACAAATCTGTCGTTGCTATCTCTGATCAGACAAGCAGATCCTCTCTGGTAAGAGCCTACCCTTTACTTCCAACTCCAACGTATCTGTTTAGTGACTCGTCTCTTCAGTGACTTAGTTTTTAGTTTTAGCATAATGGGTTTTGTGGTTTTGCACATCCAAGGCTAGCTTCCTTAGATCCTTGGATCAGACGAATTCGGTGGATCCTGGGGATAGGCTGTGTTTATGTATTTGCTCGAAATTAATGGAGCAGACCCGGATATACGTCGGAGCTATCCAGATGAGCGGGGGTCCGTGGAAAGTGGGAGCCGCTGTTATGACCATGATGAAGCTGTCCATTTCCTATGGACAACATTGGAAGGGCCTGGCCATTTGGACAGGCCGTGTTTATGTATTTGCTCGAAATTAATGGAGCAGACCTGGTGTGCGTCGGAGCTATCCGGATGAGTGGGGGTCCTTGGAAGGTGGGAACCGCTGACCATGATGAAGCTGTCCATTTCCTATGGACAGCATTGGAAGGGCCTGGCCATTTGGACAGGCCGTGTTTATATCTGTATTTGCAGGGACCACACCCTTAACCTATAACCTAAACCTATTCTCACATCCCAAAACCTAAAACTACAACCTAAACCTTAACCTAAACCTATAACCTATAACCTAAACCTATAACCTAAACTCAATTCCCTAAACTTTAACCTACAACCTAACCTATTCTCAAATCCCTAAACCTAAACCTACACCTAATCCTAATTATAACTCCCTAACCTAAACCTAAACCTAAACATGAAAACCCAAACCTAAACCGATACCGAACCCGAACCCGATTTCCTAAACCTAAATCTTAACCTATTCTCAATTCCCAAAACCTATAGCTTATAACCTGAACCTAAACCTATAACCTAAAACCAAAACCAAAACCAAAACCTATAACCTAAACCCAAACCCATTCCCAAATCCCAAAACCTATAAGCTAAACCGAAACCTCAACCTAAACCTATAACCTATAACCTAAATCAAAACCTATAACCTAAACCAAACCAAAACCTATAATCTAAACCCGAACCCATTCTCAAATCCTATAACCTAAACCTTTAACTTATATCCTAAACCAAAACCTATAGCCTAAACCTAAATGAAAACCTATAACCTAAACCTAAACCTTAACCAAAACCTATAACCTATAACCTAAACCAAAACCAAACCTATAGCCTAAACCCGAACCCATTCTCAAATCCCAAAACCTATAACTAAAACAAAACCAAACCTATAACCTAAACCCGAACCCATTCTCAAATCCCAAAGCCTATAACATAAACCGAACCTTAACCTAAACCTATAACCTATAACCTAAACTAAAACCTAAACTTAAAACAACCAAACCAAACCTATAACCTAAACCTGAACCCATTCTCAAATCCCAAAACCTATAACATAAACCGAAACCTTAACCTAAACCTATAACCTATAACCTAAACCAAAACCTATAACCTAACCAAAACCAAAACCTATAATCTAAACCCGAACCCATTCTCAAATCCTATAACCTAAACCTATAACCTATATCCTAACCAAAACCAAAACCTATAACCAAAACCTATAGCCTAAACCTAAATCAAACCTATAACCTAAACCTAAACCTTAACCTAATCCTATAACCTATAACCTAAACCAAAACCAAAACCTATAGCCTAAACCCAAACCCATTCTCAAATCCCAAGACCTATAACCTAAACCAAAACCAAAACCTATAGCCTAAACCTAAATCAAACCTATAACCTAAACCTAAACCTAACCTAAACCTATAACCTATAACCTAAATCAAAACCTAAACCTAAACCTATAACCTATAACCTAAACCAAAACCTATAACCTAAACCAAAACCAAAACCTATAGCCTAAACCCGAACCCATTCTCAAATCCAAAACCAATAACCTAAACTAAACCTTAACCTAAACTTGAAAACCCAAACTTAGACCAAACTTGAAAACCCAACCTAAATCTCAACTCCGCCCTAACCTAAACCTAAACCTAAACTTGAAAACCCAATCTAAAACTCAATCCCGAACCTGAACCCGATTTCTAAAACCTAAACCATAACCCATTCTCAATCCTATAAACTTAAACCTATAACCTATATCCTAAAC
>JAJHSJ010000006.1:73715900-73824810 GCA_021015155.1 Magnolia officinalis | reverse complement strand
TAGCCCTTGATTTTCCATCTCCACCGTCAAAGAGGAGCACAAGAAGGTTGGCGTTCCAACGGACCGAAGAAGATCGACGGTGGTGTTTTATTTGTGCTTGATTTCAATATTTTAAGGGCCCACTTGTGGCGGGACCCATCTAGATGTATGTGTTATGATCATTTGAGGGACCCATAGTGACGGGTTCCTTGGCTACTCCGATCTCTTCCCTTCTCTTCCCTTTCTCCTTACTACTTTGGAAAGATGATTTGGCCGTGTGGCCCACCCGGATGGACCCCACCATGAAGCATATATTTGATCCAAGTCCTATGGGTGGGGCCCATTTTATGCATGTGTCGTACCCAATACCACCAACCATTTGGTGGCCCACTTAAACAGGGCCCACCTCAATGCACGTGTTGACATCCAGGGACGTCCCTGGACGTCTATTGAAAATACATATTAGCTTGATCCACAAGCTTGGGGAGAGCCATCCATGTAGGCCCCGCCTTGATACATAAATGAAATCCATGCCGTCTATTCCGTTCTCAACCCCGTTTTAGGCGTTGAGCCAAAAGATTATGCCAATCTGATTTCTAGTGGGCCTTGACATGGGAAATAGTCTCCTTATCATTTGAAAACCCCCTTGTTGATCCCGTACCACTGATATATGCCCCATATTGGGCTCATTACGATTGTTACGGCTGTAGGAACCGGTGGCCGGGTGGATTCGGCTGAAGCGGCCCCACACCTAAAAACCACAAAAAAACAGGTTTTTGTTAATAAAAAAAAAAAAATAAGCAGCAGCAGCATTTCTGCTGCTGGCCGCTGACAACAGAGAAGACGCCAGCGTCCTGGCGTGAACGAGCAGGGACCCACGGTCTCCAGCCGTGGGCCCCACCATGATGTATATATGTTGTATCCACACCGCCCATGAGGTGGACCACCCCGTAAGGTGGGTCCCCTCCGAAAATCAGGCCGATCCACGGCTCAGGTAGCCCACACCTCAAGAAATAGCGGTGATTGAATTTCACCGTTGAAACTTTTGGGGCCACAGAAGTTTTGAAGCAAGCTGATATTTGTTTTCTCTCCCTCCACCCAGGTCTCTGTGACCTTATCACAGGTTGGACGGCAAATAACGTTATAGTGGGCCCCACGTGGAGCCCACAGTGATGTATTTGCTTTATTCCCACCGTCCAGGCGGACGGTGGGAGCCTACCCTCATGCATGTGTTGTAACCCACCGTCCAGTGGACGGTGGGGCCCCTGTGCATGTGTGTGCACGTGTGTGGGTGGTTGCATGCGTGTGTGATGTGTGTGTATGTGTTTACATATATATATATAATATATATAATATATATATCTATATATCTATATAGCTATCATAATCTATGTATGTATGTATGTATGTGTATCATATATATATATTTATAATATATATATATCTATATATGTAGTGTATTTATATATATATTATCTCTAAACTATATGTTATATTTATTTATATTATAAGGAATGGTGGGCTTTCATGTGTACCCCACCATGATACTTGTGTTGCATCCAAATAGTCCACCATTTGGCAAGCTTGTATTAAGGCGTGGGCCAAAAATAAAGATAGATCTAGTTATCATGTGGACCACACTGTATAGTGACGATTGAACGTCCCCATTAGACCCTTGGGCCACCAAGTTCTTGGTGACCCTATGAACAGATTGTATGAGAAATAAATGTTATGGTGGGCCCCTAGGATTTTAATGGTAGAATTCTTTATCACCACTTACAATGGTGCGGCCCATTGATGTGGCCCATTTGATATGTATACGGCCCACTTGGTATATATAAGGCCCATGTTGTGAGGCCCATCTTGTGTATTTGTGGCCATTGTTGAGGCCCACCTTGGTATACATGTAAGGCCCATGTGATTAGGCCCATCTGGATGTATTTGTGGCCCGTTGTTGAGGCCCACCTTGATGTATACATGGCCCATGTGTTTAGGCTCATTCAATGTATTTGTGGCACATGTTACGAGGCCCATTGTGATGTTTCAAAGGCCCATGGGATATGGCCCATTGCAATGTACCTAAGGCCCATTAATGTGGCCCACTTGATTTATATAAGGCCCATATGATGCGGCCCACTTGATGTATCCAAGGCCCATAGGTCGAGGCCTAACGGGAGGTCCTTAGGGTCCATTGCAATGTATGATTTTCCCATGGTTTGTGTAATAATGTCTTATAGCGGGCTATGCCTTGGGAGCAATGTTGGTTTGACGTCCACATTGTAGAATAACGTTGGTTTAATGTCCGCATTATAACTCTCCCTAGGGCCCATTAGTAGGCCCACATTTGTTGATAGTTCACCACTTTATAACATGCTTAGTATAGCTCCATGATTCATACCCATACGCATCATATGTATGCTTGATATGAGTAGTGACTGAGCATAGCATACGCCATTGGGCAGACCACTTAGGGGACTCCTTATGAGGCGGAGTGCCCCACATTATCGCATTGTACGCGCATGGATTGCTGCATGATTTGACGGTGTGATTCATGCATCTCGCATATGTGTGACTTGATCACTGCACGCCCTAGCGACATCAGGGCCGTGGCTCCACAGGCACATCGTGGATGGCCGTATTGGATACCGAAAATACTTTGTTCTAGCATTGTGGGCACTTAGGATGTCCTTGGGTGAAAATCCCAGAACCTTTTTGGTACCAGGAGGTGCTCCAACGTCTAGACCGAGTGGATACACGAGCGCCCGAGTGCCGAATACCAGTAGGTTCGCGTCTCCCACTGTGTCGTGGTCGGTTGGAAGGGGGTGTGGCCTTATCCGCCTGAGTGAGGGGGCTATAAGCTAGGCTGAGGTTTGACCAGCTCGCAAATGTGTCCGCTATCGACGAGCCGGGTAGGTATTGGCAGACTACTGGTCAGGCGGATAGTGTGGTCTCTTCCACTTGCTTGACTGTGCAGCTAGGGAGGAGGCAGTCAGTGTGAGGTGTATTAGACCCCGGTGATATCCAGAGAGGAACTATACTGATATGTGTACTTATGAGTACTGGCACGCTTGCTTTTGCATCTCGCATATGACATTTGGCTACATAGGCCTCTCATCGCATGGTCTTGGTATGACCGACAACATTCATGCCTGCATTACATAGCTTTAGTATAGCTGATAGCATTCATGGACTTACCGCATATTTCCGCATTACTCTGATATTGTACATTTGGCACTCGCCTTACACACACTTTCACCACCCTCTAAGCTTTTGTAAGCTTATGCACGATAGATGCGTGCAGGTGGCGTTAGGTTGCAGCAGCGTTGAGCTCGGAGCGTGCAGCAGTTCTTCTGGAGCTTTTGGAGTTTTCTTTGATATCATTACATTGTATATTCCTTCCCGCATTGTACTTAAAAGTTTTTGATATAGTGGATATGTGGTGTTGATGTTTTGTGTCTTGGTTATGCTTGTGGTTATGCTCCATTACAAAAAAAAAATAAATTCATGCTGAAAATCCTCCTTGTAGGATCCCAGAATCGGAATCTGGCGTATGGGCGCGGAAGCCGAGAATGGGGTACTACGGAGGCTGTCGGCGCCGGATTCGGCAATCGGGAATTTTGTGAGCCCGGTTTCCGAGTTTGGGGCGTGACATATGATTATGGCATAGAATTCAACAGAATACATGCTTGATCATTGTCCTCCATCGCCTCATTTACATCTAACAATTTACAAACGATTCTCAAGTCATCTTTATAATCAACAACTATAGCTTTAGATAGAAACGAATCTCAGAAAAGCTTCTTCATATATATGTTCTTTAATTTCACCCATGTATCAGTTGCAGTCTTCTCTCTTATAACATTGTATAAGACCTCATCCGTTAGATATAACTGGATTGAGGTATTGGTTTTTTGATCTAACTTGTTTCATTTTTTTTCTTTTAGAATTTTCGTTTGCTTTCCAAGGAGAGAATCTTCTAATCCTTACTGAACTAAAAGGCCCTTCATCTTCACCTTCTACGGTTCGAAGATTTTTTTTCTCATAATACTTCTCTACGTCGAACTTCATGTTAGATGTCATAGATATATTGTATTTACATTCAATCTGCTTCCCAACATTAGCTCCGATACCACTTGTTGGGACTCGCAGAAGTACAGAGAGAGGAATCAAAAAAGTAATTACAATCATACAAACAAATACAACTAAAGAACAATCCGAATTTATGTGAAAAAACCACAGCACGAAACGAGAGTGCACTATGAAAAATGAAGTTACAAGAGTTGAAAGCTTATTGATTAAAGCCCCGAGAGGAAAAGCTTTAGCAATTTTCTTTTCAAAACCGTCTCATACTCTTATGCACGTTTTTAGAAAATCCTAACCTTACCCTAATCTCAATTATGCCCAGCATATATACTATCACAATTGAAATATGAAACAAATCGTGCACTTACACAGCTTTGCACATGCCTTTGATGGGACCTTTAATGGCATTGACAACCATCGAGGACTAGTCGATGACATTGAAGTCACCTTCATTTACATTGAGTAGAAACTCCAAAACTAGATCCATAACTCAAGTGGTAGACTGAGTGAAAGATACCTCGTTTCAACATTGAGGTTGTGGCATCGATTCCCTAGTGGGGGTGGCTAACAGTGAAGTGTGAACTGACAGTGGTTTAGATCATCATCTAAGATGCAATATTCCTGATTGAAAACCCACCCCTGTACGGTAACTGGGATACCGTGGGCACCGTATTCTATCAAATCCATGTACAACGGCACCATACGGGATCTTTCCTTCTCGCAAATCAGGTTGGCCCACCACATCCTGTGTCCAGATACTTAAGTTCCAACGTTGGGGTGCGGATTCAGTCAGGTTGCGATTTGACTGAGTGTTCGACGTAACCGTGGCCCTGGTGTATGTGTTATATCTCCACTCCGTCCGTATGTTAAGCAGATCCAAACTCAGGTGGACCACACCGTAGGAACAGTGGTCATTGAACCCCAATTATTAAAAATTCATGGACCTACGGGAATGTTTATCTGCCACCCAACCTATTAATAAAGTCAAATAGATCTGTATAAAGGGACAATACAAAATATCATCTTCATCCAAAACTTTTGTGGCCCACAGTAAGTTTCTATTGGTCAATCACAATTTTTTCCTGTGGTGTGGCCCATCTGAGATTTGGATCTGCTTCAGTTTCGACCCCAAACGGATGGACGGCGTGAAATTAGGGTGGGCCGACGGTGCGACCTTACCGAACTCACTCCCAGGGAAGTGGATTGCTTAGTAACTCACTACGCTTAGCGTACCGAGTAAACTCTTTGAGGTCCACCTTAATTTATTTATTTTATCTGCTCTGTCCATCCATTTTCCCATATAATTTTATTTCTTGAGCCCAAAAATAAATAGTGTAAAATGTTCAAACGGACCACACCACAGGAAACAGTTGATTTGAACGTCTACCGATGAAAATTTCTTAGGGCCGTAGAAGTTTGGGATCAAGCTTATATTAATTTGTGATTACAGTTTATCCATGTCTTTATGATATTATGAACATGTTAGATGACAAATAAACATTACTGTGGGCCTAGCAAGGTTTCAACGGTGGAAATAATTATATTCACTGTTTCCTGTGGTATGATCCACTTGATCTTTTGATATGCTTCGAATTTGGGTTCAACCCCTTAAATTAGATGGAAAAACGGATGGACGGCGTGAATAGTCCATATACATTCAAGGTGGGGCCAACTGAGTTTACTGAGTATGATAAGAGCTTACTGAGTTACTCAGTGGCAATCCGATTTACACAACTGAGTTTACTTAGTATATTAAGAGCGTACTGAGTTATGTACGCAATCCGATTTCCACTCCGAGAATGTTGGGTGTAAGTTTCAGTGTTTCACACGTAACATCTCTATATTCAGCTGATGTGAGCATCCCAGCCGTGAGGATCACTTGTACACTTATCAGGGCCCACACACACATACACGTTGGACTGTCGACGGTGCAGCCTCCAGATCGAACGTGCCATCTCAATTTTCACACAATATGACCTTTATGATGTGGCCCATCGTTTGGACGGTCGGATGTTATAGAAAAGTGGGACGTTGGCAGGAACAAAATCATTAGACCTCCGTCAATCTCACATTTCACCCACCGTCTTAAAAAGACTCCCTCAAATCTTACTTTATTTTCCAAAGCTGAACCATTTCTACTTTTGGACAAAAATACCCTTAAACCCATCCAAACCCATTTTCTGTAATCTCATCGCCTCAAGCAAAAATCCATTTTTCTGAATCTTTTCTCCCCTTCATAAAGCAATATCCCTCTACCTAAAACCTATTTTTTGAAATATTCTATCATCTTCATACATCAATACCCATCTACCTAATTTCCATTTTCTAAAATCTTCTTTCTTCTTCATATAAGAATACCTTTCCACTAAACTTTCATTTTAGTTTGTAAAGACGAAAATGGTGCCTTTATTTAAAAAAGCATGCACTATAGGTATATTTGAACAAATTTTCATAAACCCTAAAGTGAAAAGATTCCTTGTGGGCCAGAAAAGTTTTGGATCAAGCTTGTATCTGCGTTTTCCGTTCATCTATGTCTACATGATCCTATGAACAAGCTGGATGACAAATCAAACATTATTGGGCCTAGTAAGGTTTGAATGCTGGAAATGATTATCCCCATTGTTTCCTGTGGTATGATTCACTTGATCTTTGGATATGCTTCAATTTTGATCTTAATTTCCTTTGAGGCTCGTTGAATTTCATGTAAAGCTCACTCAGTTTCCTTTAAGGTTCATTGAATTTCATGTTTGCCTCGCTCAATTTCCTTTGAGACTCGTTGAATTTCATGTTTGCCTCCCTCAATTTCCTTTGAGGCTCGTTCAATTTCATGTTTTCCTCGCTCAATTTCCTTTAAGGGTCATTAAATTCCATGTTTGCCTCACTTAATTTCCTTTGAGGCTCGTTGAATTTCATGTTAGCCTCGCTCAATTTCCCTTGAGGCTCGTTGAATTTCATGTTAGCCTCGCTCAATTTCTTTTGAGGCTTGTTGAATTCCATGTTTGCCTCGCTCAATTTTCTTTGAGGCTCATTGAATTTTATGTTTGCCTTGCTCAATTTCCTTTGAGGCTCGTTGAATTTCATGTTAGCCTTGCTGAATTATCTGTAGTTATATGTACTTTTAGCTACAGAAGCGATGGCTTCAGATTAGAAGTAATGGCTACGAATCTTATGAAATGATGGCTAATGGCTATGGCGTTGCTACGGTTTTTTTTTTTTTTTTTTTTTTGGTAAAAACTTTCTATTCATATATATAGCAAAAATGAGTTGTACACTGTATGATTGGGCCTGCCGGCAAAAAAGGAGAAGCAAGCCCACAAATGAACATGAGGTGACAATGCCTTCTACAACTTACGCAAGTAGCCTAGGCCTAGCTTATCTAGGAAAAGAAGGCCTTTGATGAGGGCGGGAAGCTCCGATATAGATCGGAAAAGACAATGGGTCTGATAGTTACTACCCCTACGAGCCAACCCATCATCCTCCGCGTTTGCCTCTCTGGGGGAGTAGGAGATTGAGACTTCCATGCTGGTCAAGAGGGCTTTGATTCTGGCCCACCAATACCATAAGGCCCAAGAGTTGACCCCCTGCTTGTTTAATGAATCAATTACCGCCTTAAAGTCGCTTACCAACTCCACTTTGCTGAATCCAAAATCTCTGCAAAGCGACAACCCTTCTCAAATGGTAACCCGAGAAGAAGTCAAATATGAAATTTCCATTGCTACTCCTACCTACTCCGCCACCTCTAGAGCTTCCTGGGTTGCCCAAGGCCGAACCGTCCACATTCACTTTAATCTACCCAGGAGGAGGACGAGTCCATTTGACTGTACTGACCTGCCTTGGGATTGTAACATTCCTAATGAGGCCTAAGCTGTCCAGAGTCGAGGCAGAGGACTGACGAACTGCAGGTGGGAGGGGGACAAGGGGCACGAGCCTGTGTATCTAGCGGATCACTTCAGAGATAACCTTCAGAGGCGAGACCCTCACCCCATCCATGCGGGCAGCGTTTCTGGCCAACCATATCTCCCAAAAAATAAGGGATGGAGTAATGACCCTGAGGGTAATTAGACGGTCTTTCCTAGACGCAGTAGCCCACCACGAGGAGGCCCCCCCAACTGCTAAGAGCTACTGCCGAGAAGGGATGCCAAAAGGAACACCAAAGTGGTCTCAAACCTTAGCAGCTAGCTCACTTGTCGAGAAGACGTGGTCGATGGATTCAATACTCGGAGTCTGGGGGAGAGGGAAGTAGGAGCACTTGGATGCTAAGGAGATTCCTTTAGCCTGCGTTCTAGCATCAATGGGGATCGCTTTCTCAATGACTTTCTAGGATAATAGAGAGATTTTAAGCGGGAGAATTGGGTGCCAGACCCATTTGGACCATGCGATAGTCACCCCATTCAGCCGAGAGCAGCACCAAGCAGAGGCAATGTTGAATTCACCATTGCTGGACTTTAACCAGATTTGTTGGTCCTCCAAGGAGGACGTGCAGAAGCCTTCTCCTTCAATGTGGTCTATCACCACTTGTGGTAGAAAATCTCGGGCCAGCCACCCATTTGGACCAGTCAGTCTTGCTATGGTTATAATCCGTAGCTAGATGTCTAGAGCAAGGGTATTTCCGTTTCTAATTAGTGTCCGCATAGAATTGTTTAGCCTTGGAAAGTAAAGTTTGGGAGCCTTCGGAAAAGCTGTGGATAAAAGGTGAGATTAATTGTGGTAAAAATCTCAAATCCTTAACTAAAATTAAAATACATGAAGAGAAAACACAAAAAAAAAAAAAAAAAAAAATACAATTTATTTTATTTCCATGAGTGAGGATCCTCTGTTTCCCGGAGGCAGGAACTCCCTGCCTCCAGTGTTTTCATTGGTCCACATCACTGTAAGTTCCACGTCATCAGTTTTTTTAATATATTAAAAAAATATATATTTAATAAGACGTATAACAGAGACGTTAGACACGGAAATGGACTGGCTACTCCCCATGCCACCGGCCAATGGCTAGTGGTCAGTGCTCCATGGGCCCATCATGATGTATGTGTTTCATCCATGTTGTCCATCTATTTTTATAGGTAATTTCATGGTACGAAATCAACAATGACGTATATCCCAATCTCGAGTGGACCACATTGTAGGAAACGGTGTTGAATGAACGTGGACCATTAAAAACTTTTTGAGAGCCATACAAGTTTTTGATCAAGCTGATCTTTGTTTTTTCCCTTCATCTGGGTCTGTACGACCTAATCAACGTATTTGATGTCAAATAAACAATACAGTGGGCCTTTGGAGAATTTTAATGGTGGATATACAATCACTACTATTTCCTGTGATGTGGTCCACCTGAGATTTACTTACCTCTCATTTTTTTTTTGGAAAAAAGCCCTAAAATGATCCGTAAAAATGGATGAAACAAATACATAATGATGGGCCCCACCGAGCACGACCACAGCCACCGGGCTGGTGGCAGGGGAGTTGCCAGTCCGTTTTCGTCGGACACGGGGACGGATTTCCTGGCAAAGCCTTTTGCGGTAGGAAGCGGATTGCGTACTGAGTAACTCAGTACATTAAGCGTACTGAGTAAACTCTGTGCGGTCCACCGTGATTTGCATATTTTATCTACTCCGTCCATCCATTTTAACAGATAATTATATGGCTTGATCCCAAAAATTAGATATATCCAAATCTCAAGTAGACCTCACCACGGGAAATAGTGTGAATTGAAATTCTGTCGTTGAAAATTTCATGGGGCCCACACAAGTTTTGGATCAAGTTGATATTTGTGTTTTCCCTTCAACCATGTCTGTGTAATCTTATGAACAGGTTGGATGACAAATAAACAACACTGTGGGCCCTAGCAAGGTTTCAACAGTGGAAGTCATTATTTGCATTGTTTCCTTTAGTGTGGTCCACTTAAGCTTTGGGAATACTTCTATTTTAGAATCAACCATTAAAAGATCTGGAAAAATGGATGGACAGCATGGATAACTCACATACATTCATAGTAGGCCCAACTGAGTTTACTCAATACGATAAAAGCCAACTGCATAACTCAGTACCTAATCCTATTCCTTTGCGGTACGTTCCTGCCCAAGGATTCTGGATAGGGCCCACTACAACTTTTGTGATAAATCCAATCCGTTCATCCATTTTTAGATATCATTTTAGGACATTAGACCAAAATTAAGGTGTATACAAAACTCAAATGGGCCACACAAAAGGAAACAGTGGGGATTTAGTGACCACCGTTGAAATATTTATATGGCCACAAAAGTTTTGTATATGTCTAATTTTTTGGTGTTTTCACTTCATCCTGGTAAAAATGATGTTATAAACGGTTTGGATGCAATATAAACATCAAGACGCCTAGGAAGGTTTCCACGGTAGAAATTTCTTTCTCCACTGTTTCATCTTGTATAGCGCAGTTGAGTTTTGGATCATCCTAATTTTTTATTACATGTCCTAAAATGAGCTCTAAAAATGGATGAATAGATTGGATTTTTTATAAACATCACGGTGGACACTAAGTGATGGGATTGCAGTACAAAATGACGATGTTGCAGTACAAAGTGATGAGGTTTAGTAGACAAAGTGACGGGGTTGCAGTACAAAGTGACGGGGTTCACTAGACAGTGATGGGGTTGCAGTACAAAGTGACAGGGTTCACTAGACAAACTGACGGGGTTCAGTAGACAAAGTGACGGGGTTGCAGTACAAAGTGACGGGGTACAGTAGACAAAGTGACGAGGTTGCAGTACAAAGTAATGGGGTTTAGTAGACTAAGTAATGAGGTTGCAGTACAAAGTGACAGGGTACAGTAGACAAAGTGACGAGGTTTTAATACAAAGTAACAGGGTTTAGTAGACAAAATGACGAGGTTGCAGTACAAAGTGACGGGGTCACTAGACAAAGTGACTAGATTGCAGCACTAAGTGATGGGGTACAGTAGACAAAGTGATAAGGTTGTAGCATAAAGTGACGGGGTACAATAGATAAAGTGACGATGTTGTAGTACAAAGTGATGGAGTTCAGTAGACAAAGTGACAGGGTTGCAGTACAAAATGACGGGGTTCACTAGACAAAGTGACGAGGTTGTAATACAAAGTGACGGGGTTCAGTAGACAAAGTGACGAGGTTTAATTGGATTGGATTCAGTCGTAATAAATGGTGGGCGTGACTCTCTCCATTGTTTTATGTGGTGGGGTCCACTCGAGTTTTGAATCTGATTCATTCTTTGGCTCATGCCCTAAAATGATCTCTCCAAATGGATGGACGGTGTGGATACAAAACATACATCATAGTGGGACCTATATAAATGGTTAACATCACTTCCCCACAATAATGTATGTGTTTCATCCATTCCGTTAATCTATTTTTACATATAATTTTAGGGGTTGATCCCAAAAATGAGAGGGATATAAATCTCATATGGACCACACCACAGGAAAACAATGGTGATTGGATATCCATCATTAAAGTCCTCCTAAGGCCCATCGTACTGTTTATTTGACATCCAATCTGTTGGTGTTGAGACTCAAATATTGCATAATTTTCCCATTTATATCTTGGTTTTATGAACATGAATCCGCTTAATATTCTATTTTACTCATGTATGTGTTGCAAGGTGAATTTAAGTGTTTGGATTGAAAAATGGTGTTAAAAGCATGATTTTGATGCTCAAGAATTACCAAAGCAAGGGATTGATCTTAGGAGACCAAGATTGAAGAATTCACATGCCAAAGATCTAAGAAAACCAAGTGAAGAATGAAGAGAATCGAAGATTTGAAGTGAAGAATCCTGAAATCGTCCTGAAAAAGTGTATTATGAAGCTGTAAAGTTTATTTTGGGAAACTGCTTAGCAGGAAGTCTGTTTTAAACGAACTATGCAGCGAGAAGTCTATTTTGGAAAAATATGTATATTTGATGCGGTTTCTAGGGTTTTTCAAATTTGTACGAAAATTGGAGGTCCCTACTTATAAATAGGGCTTCCTAGGGCATTCTAAAACATTATTCAAGGCATTCAAGAGCAAAGTTTAGGGTTTTTAAAGAGTTTTTAGTTTTATTAAAGCTTTATAAGTTGTTTTTTTTAAGATCTTTTCTATTTGCATTTTCTTTCTTTATTTCTTGTTGCTTTTTATTTCTGCAATTTAATTATGTTTTTCTAAGTTCCTTCTATCCCAAGCTAGAAGGGAAGCACATGGGTTTAATGTTTCTTTAAGATTATGATGATTGATTGTTTTAATGATGAGAAAATGGTGTATGCATGTTATCTATTATTTAGGTTTTGTTTTTTATCCTCTTGTGAGATCCATATGTTTCCATCATATGAGATCCACATTGATGGATAGGCTTACCCTAGATCAATCAGATTTCCTAGATAGGAGAGGTTCTCAACCTGTTATATTTCTTTGATATTCATTATCCTATAGATATTGAATACTTAAAATCACTGACGCTTGAGAATATATGTCAATGGTGCAAATCCATATTTTCTAATATTTTATATCATTTATTAAAATATTTAAACTGTTTTATTTTCCGACTAGGCTGACCATAGTGCTCAGATCCTAGTTGTGTTATCCAAGTCATCATGATTTTGGAACATTAACGTATGTGTGGAACTTTGAAGCTTGGGTGTTATTTTATTCAATTGAATTACATCCATTCAAAAATCCCAAAATCAAATCACCAGTTTAGTTTTTTATTACTTAGTTTTATTTTGCATTTGATTTTTTCCTTCTTACAATTCATCTCCCTGTGGGATCGACCCCGTATTCACGGGATACTACTTACGAACCTCTGCACTTGGAGGCAAGCAATCAAGTTTTTGGCGCCGTTGCCGGGGAGAGACTTAAAGAGATCAGATCTGTGCAAGATAGCTAAGGTAAGTTTTTTTTTTCCTAAGGTAAGTTCTCTTCTAAACCCTCCAAATTTTCTGTAGATTTTATTTTATTTTTTTCTTTGAAAATAAATTCAGTTGGGTCTTTCAAGCACTAACTGTGACATAAGGTTGCCCTGCTTGGGATTTCATCACCCAAGTGCTATGGTTGTCCTACAGTTGCTGTTTGATCATAAAGATCATCCGCTGAATCTATTTTCCAGATTAGCATAGTTTAAATTCTGCATTAGTTTTACTTTGTTGATTTATTTATTTATTTATTATTATTTATTTTTTTTATTTTTTTGTGGACTGAACCCTCATGGTCGGCCCTGCCGCCTGGGTTGTTGATTTAATTTTTTGCTTTGTGGACTGAACCCTCATGGTCGGCCCTGCCGCCTGGGTTGTTGATTTAATTTTTTGCTTTGTGGACTGAACCCTCATGGTCGGCCCTGCCGCCTGGGTTGTTGATTTAAGTTTTTATTTTTATTTTAAGTATCATACTTGCTAGTTTAATTAGTGGTATTTGTTGTGTGGTGTGGATGGTTTATGTCCCGTTGGAGTAGGGATCAAAACAATCGACTCTCCTCTGAAGGGGGACTAGTTCCAGGCCTTATTCATTCACTTAGAAGAGGCACTCAACATCACTTGGATTCCATGGCAGACCCAGTTGATAATCCAAATCTGCCAGATCCAACTATAAATCAAAATAGAGAAAATCAATTTAATCCTCCTCTTGAGGATGAAAATGAAGTTCATAGGAATGTGTTAAACCAACCACGGACTTTACGTGAACATTTACACCCTGAGAGATCAACTTTACCATCTTGCATAGTGTTCCCTGCTCACACAGGGAACATTGATTTTAAACCAGGTGTAATTCAATTGATTCCTAAATTTCATGGCTTGGATTCTGAAAGCCCCTACTTGCACCTCAAGGACTTTGAGGAAGTAATTGCAACATTACAAGTAAACAATGGCAATAGGGATATACTTAAGCTTAGGCTATTCTCATTTTCTCTAAAGGATCGGGCCAAAGCATGGCTCAACTCTCTAAGACCTAATACCATCACTTCATGGCAAGCCTTAAGTAGAGAGTTTTTGAAAAAGTTCTTTCCCGAGCACAAAACAAATGCACTAAAACAAGAAATCATGTCATTCTCCCAAAAGGGGAATGAACTGTTTTTTCAAGCTTGGGAGCGCTTCAAAGACCTTCTAATTACTTGTCCACATCATGGTTATGAACCATGGCACGTGATTGATGCTTTCCGAAAGGGGCTCACCATGGATACCCGTCAGTTCATAGAGATGATGTGTGGTGGAACCTTTCTTGACAAAGATCATAATGAGGCTTGGGATTTTCTAGATATGTTAGCAGAGAATACGCAGACATGGGATGTCTCTGCTAAATCAGACCAAACTAGACCCGTTCTTAGAGAAAAAGCGGGAATGTATGTCCTAAGAGAGGAAGACGACCTTAATGCAAAATTCGCTGCATTGGCTAGAAAGGTCGAAGCCTTGGAAATTAGGAAGGTTGATATGGTTAAAGCAAACACTTCCTTAGGTAATTTTTGTAGCATTTGTGGTGGTACAGACCATGACACAAAAGATTGTTCATTAATCTCAGTTGTACAAAATATCACGCATGAGCATGATCAAGCAAATGCTATAAATAACTACCAAAGGTCAGTTATGCAACCAATGGGAAACACGTATAATCCAAATTGGCGTAACCATCCTAATCTTAGTTGGAGGAATGGACCACAAATTAATGCGCCCAATGCACCTCAAATGCCTCCACAAAACAACTTCTTTGGGGCACCTAACAATGCACCATATGTGCCCCCGCCAAAGCGATCATCTGTGGAGGATGCATTGACCGCATTCATGAACTCTCAAGCTCAAATGAATCAGTCTCTAATCCAATCAAATCAGAATTAAAGACAGCTGTGGCTAGGATTGAGACTCAACTAAATGCTAGGGAAAAAGGCACCCTTCCTTCTCAACCTGTGCCAAACCCTAGAAATACACATTTCATTGGAGACTCAAATCAAATGAGTTACATCATGAACAAGCTAAGGCCATCATTACCTTGAGAAGTGGAAAAGAAGTCGATAACAAGATAATGCAACCGGTAGAAATACCGGAGGATGAGCCACTGTCTCAAGAAAATGATGAACCAACTATAGTTCAAAAGCCGCAACAACAAAAGGATAAAGAGACTAAGTCATATGAGCCTCCAGTTCCATTCCCATCTAGACTTCGGAATCCAACTGTCCCCATGAAATATCAAGAGGTGTTGGATGTGCTCCAAAAGGTTACTGTCAATATTCCTCTGCTTGATGCCATTAGACAAATTCCATCATATGCTAAATATCTCAAGGACTTGTGCACTGTAAAGAGGAAATTAAATGTGCACAAAAAGGCCTTCCTTACTGAGAAAGTGAGCGCTATCATTCAACAAAGGGTTGTACCCAAATACAAAGACCCGGGAAGTCCCACTATTCCTTGTATTATTGGGAATTTCCAAATTGAGCATGCTTTGCTAGATTTGGGTGCAAGTGTCAACTTAGTACCTTATTCGGTTTACAAACAAATGGGGTTAGGCGAGCTTAAACCAACCACGATTACACTCCAACTCGCTGACCGCTCCATTAAGGTACCAAGGGGAATTTTAGAGGACGTGTTAGTCCAAGTGGAGAAATTCTACTTCCCCGTGGATTTTATTGTACTAGACACTGAACCATGTGTAAATGCTAGCGCTCAAGTTCCATCATTTTAGGCCGCCCATTCCTAGCAACTTCAAATGCAATCATAAATTGCAGGAATGGAATGATGAACTTGTCTTTTGGTAACATGACTCTAGAGCTAAATATTTTCAATCTATGTAAGCAGCCCATTAATAATAATGATATCCATGAGCTGAATTTCATGGACTGCTTGACAGAAGAAGAGGAATTGGAACCTAGTCTGACTGAGGAATTGATTCAAGTCTTTGGGGACTTGAAAAATTCTGATTTAGAAAAAGTGCTTGCTGAAATTTGTGATGATAATGAGAGCACTACCACTCAGGACATTGGTATGTACCAATGGAGACCGCGCACTCAAATCCTATCTATAGAGGACTCGCGACCTCTACCATCACCAACCAATGTTCCAAAGTTTGATTTAAAACCACTACCAAATGAGCTTAAGTATGTATACTTAGGTGAAAATAAAACTTATCCTGTGGTGATCTCTTCATTTTTAGACAAGGATCAAGAGATTAAATTGTTGAATGTTCTAAGGGACCACAAAGGAGCCTTGGGTTGGGCCATTTCTGACATCAAGGGTATAAGCCCTTCCATATGCACCCATCGGATACACCTCGATGAGGACGCCAAACCAATTAGACAACCTCAAAGGCGTCTCAATCCAAACATGATGGAAGTTGTAAAAAATGAGGTGATCAAATTATTGGATGTGGGAATCATCTACCCAATATCCGATAGTGTTTGGGTGAGTCCAACTCAAGTAGTCCCAAAGAAATCCGGAATAACTATTGTGCAGAATTCTAATAATGAACTCATACCAACACGTGTCACCACTGGTTGGCGTGTTTGCATTGACTATAGAAAATTGAACCAGGTCACAAAGAAGGATCATTTCCCTCTACCATTCATTGATCAAGTTTTAGAGAGGGTAGCAGGTCACTCTTTCTATAGTTTTCTTGATGGATATTCCGGATATAACCAAATAGAGATAGCCCTGGAAGACCAAGAGAAAACCACGTTCACTTGTCCATTTGGCACATTTGCTTTCAAACGGATGCCATTTGGATTGTGTAACGCTCCAGCAACTTTCCAACGGTGTATGTTAAGTATTTTTTCAAATATGGTTGGGAAGTTTCTTGAGGTTTTCATGGACGACTTCTCTGTATTTGGGAGTAGTTTTGAGGAATGCCTCAACAATTTATCTCTTGTCTTGTCTAGGTGTGAAGAGAAACACCTTGTCTTAAATTGGGAGAAATGTCATTTCATGGTTCAAAAGGGAATTGTTTTGGGCCATGTTATCTCCAAAAATGGAATCGAGGTAGATCGCTCAAAACTCGACATTATAGCTAATCTACCTATCCCCCGAACTGTTAGAGATATTAGATCACTTATAGGGCATGCTGGTTTTTATAGAAGATTCATCAAGGACTTTAGTGTCATTACTAGACCCTTGACTAATCTTCTTCAAAAGGATGTTCCATTTAAGTGGACAGATGAGTGTGCAAATGCCTTTAATAAAATTAAATCATCTCTTACCACTGCACCTATCATGCGTCCACCAGATTGGACACTTCCTTTTGAACTAATGTGCGATGCAAGTGACTATGCCATAGGGGCTGCTTTGGGCCAAAGGAAAGATAAACGGCCCTACGTTATTCACTATGCGAGTAGAACTCTAAACTCGGCCCAAGTGAACTACTCAACAACTGAAAAAGAGTTACTTGCAGTAGTTTTTGCTTTGGATAAGTTTAGGTCCTACTTGCTGGGATCTAAAGTGGTCATTTTCACGGACCACTCGGCTTTGAAATATTTGTTGTCTAAGAAGGATGCAAAGCCGAGACTTTTGAGATGGATCCTCCTACTCCAAGAATTTGACTTAGAGATAAAAGATAAGAAAGGAGTAGAAAACGTAGTGGCCGATCACCTTTCCAGATTGGTGTTAAATGATTCCACTGAGGAGATGCATATCCAGGACAATTTCCCTGATGAACAATTATTTGCGATCTCCAAATTGCCTTGGTATGCGGATATAGTGAACTATCTTGTAACAGGAAAAATGCCATATCATTGGAAGTCACAAGATAGGAAGCGTTTTGAAACCGAGGTTAGGAACTTCTTCTGGGATGACCCGTATTTATATAAATATGGGACTGATCAAATTTTTAGACGTTGTGTCCCAGAGGATGAAATTCAGAGTGTTATTTCTTTTTGCCACATGGAAGCATGTGGTGGCCATTTTTCTGCTAAGAAAACCACTGCAAAAATCCTGCAGTGTGGTTTTTACTGGCCTACCATGTTTAAAGACACCCATGCTTTCTGTGTTGCTTGTGATAGATGTCAAAGGTTGGGAAGAGTGTCCCGGCGCAACATGATGCCTTTATCCCCAATTTTGCCATTGGAGATTTTTGATTGTTGGGGTATTGATTTTATGGGCCCATTTCCATCTTCTTTTGGATTTCTTTATATATTGGTTGGTGTGGACTATGTTTCAAAGTGGATTGAGGCAGTTCCAAGTAGGACCAATGACAACAAAGTGGTCATACGATTCCTCAAGGAAAATATTTTTTCTAGATTTGGAACTCCAAAGGCCATCATTAGTGATGGTGGGTCTCACTTTTGCAATAGGACATTTGAGGCTTTGATGAAGAAATATGGCATCAAGCATAAAGTGAGTACCCCATACCACCCACAAACGAGTGGGCAAGCTGAGATTTCTAATCGGGAAATCAAACACATTTTAGAGAAAACTATAAGGCCAGATAGGAAGGATTTATGGGCTTATAGGACTGCTTATAAGACCCCGATTGGAATGTCTCCATACAGATTGGTGTATGGGAAGGCTTGCCACTTGCCTGTGGAATTGGAACATAGAGCCTACCGGGCAATAAAGAAATTAAACTTTGATATGGATCAAGCAAGTGGACAAAGGAAATTAGAGTTGAATGAATTAGAGGAGCTGAGGAGAGACTCCTATGAAAATTCTAAAATCTACAAAGAGAGGACCAAAGCTTTTCATGACAAAAATATTCTGAGGAAGAATTTTGAACCTCAGCAAAAGGTCCTATTGTACAATTCCCGTCTCCAGTTTTTTCCGGGAAAGTTAAGATCAAGATGGACAGGCCCTTTCATTGTGAAGAATGTTTATACTCATGGGGCTGTTGAAATTGAGAATCCACGTAATGGCAATGTGTACAAGGTTAATGGTCAGAGATTGAAGCCTTATGTGGAAAACTTTCATTTGGGAGAGGAGTCCTTCCCTCTTCATGAGCCAGAATATTCAGATTGATGCTCCTAGTCTGATGGAGCATTTGTGTAGAATTTGTATCATATTCATTTTTTTTAGTGTCACCTAGCAGGTGAGTTTTTCATGGCAGGTACTATCCACCCTTTCTTTTATTTTTATTGTTCTCTGCATTATATTATCATTACATTGGGGACAATGTAGATTTTAGGTTGGGGGTGTGGATAGTCATCCATGTGATTTTTTTTTTTTAATTTTCAGTTTATTTTATTATTTTTAGGTTTAATTTTATTTTTTTAGGTTTATGGAAAAAAAAATTCAACATTTTCAAAATAATATTTTTATATACAAGAATGTGAACATGATATTATGCGAATTCCAAAGGCAAAGTTAATATTTATTCTAGGTTGATAGTAGTCAGAATTCCGACAACTGAAAATTATATACTTGAGTTCAATTATCTAATCACTAGTTTAAAATGAGTTATAATTTGATGTACTGAATTCACAATACACCCTAGCTAACTTAGTGAGGAATATGATATGTGAACTATAATAACAACTTTTGATTCAAATAAGGTTGAATGAACTAGTATCATTGATATATACTTAAAAGATAGAATATTGAAGAAAAAAAAAAAGTGATGGAAAAAGAAATTTTTATTATAGAGCATAAATGTAATGACCATAACAATCGTGTCAGTAATCCGGAGTAAGGATACCTAAGTATCCATTACTGTTACCATTACAAGTACGATACCTTAGGTTATGAAGCAAACCTGGTGGGAATCTTCATCTAAGGGTGGTCTATAATAATGAGGATATGATGATAAAAGAAGAAATGACATGAAAAAAAATGAGATAACTAGAGATTTCATACTCTTGGAATGATTGAAAGGAGTTAGGATAGAGAACATACATATTTTTCAAAGTTAGACTAGTGTCACGAGCACCTAAGGATATTGGATCGTAACTATTCTAAATTTTGATTAGGTCTCTGAACTCAAGGATGTAATGGATTAGGAAATTGAGATTCTAACTAACTTCAAACTTAGGGTAAGTATTGTTTTGTTTTGGAATTCATATGATGAATGGAGGCATAATTGTATAAAATTTTGAGTGTTAAGCTATTTTTCATGTTTTCAATGTTTGTGGGTAACATTTCTGAAAACCCTCACGAGACTATAACTCGTCCACTAGGGGAAACCTAGGGGTTTAAAGGCTTGCTGCATATGCTAAATGCAATCGAGATTACCTGCGAAAGTGGTGTAGTTAGAATTTATTATTATTATTATTATTATTATTATTATTTTTCGTTTTAATTTTGTTTCTAAAATTATTTTTTTTAATTATTATTATTATTATTATTATATTTTTTCGCTTATTTTGCTTGGGACTAGCAAAATGCTGGTTGGGGGGTGTGTTGAGACTCAAATATTGCATAATTTTCCCCATTTATATCTTGGTTTTATGAACATGAATCCGCTTAATATTCTATTTTACTCATGTATGTGTTGCAAGGTGAATTTAAGTGTTTGGATTGAAAAATGGTGTTAAAAGCATGATTTTGATGCTCAAGAATTACCAAAGCAAGGGATTGATCTTAGGAGACCAAGATTGAAGAATTCACATGCCAAAGATCTAAGAAAACCAAGTGAAGAATGAAGAGAATCGAAGATTTGAAGTGAAGAATCCTGAAATCGTCCTGAAAAAGTGTATTATGAAGCTGTAAAGTTTATTTTGGGAAACTGCTTAGCAGGAAGTCTGTTTTAAACGAACTATGCAGCGAGAAGTCTATTTTGGGAAAATATGTATATTTGATGCGGTTTCTAGGGTTTTTCAAATTTGTACGAAAATTGGAGGTCCCTACTTATAAATAGGGCTTCCTAGGGCATTCTAAAACATTATTCAAGGCATTCAAGAGCAAAGTTTAGGGTTTTTTAAAGAGTTTTTAGTTTTATTAAAGCTTTATAAGTTATTTTTTTAAAGATCTTTTCTATTTGCATTTTCTTTCTTTATTTTTGTTGCTTTTTATTTCTGCAATTTAATTATGTTTTTCTAAGTTCCTTCTATCCCAAGCTAAAAGGGAAGCACATGGGTTTAATGTTTCTTTAAGATTATGATGATTGATTATTTTAATGATGAGAAATATGGTGTATGCATGTTATCTATTATTTAGGTTTTATTTTTTATCCTCTCGTGAGATCCATATGTTTCCATCATATGAGATCCACATTGATGGATAGGCTTATCCTAGATCAATCAGATTTCCTAGATAGGAGAGGTTCTCAACCTGTTATATTTCTTTGATATTCATTATCCTATAGATATTGAATACTTAAAATCACTGACGCTTGAGAATATATGTCAATGGTGCAAATCCATAATTTTCTAATATTTTATATCATTTATTAAAATACTTAAACTGTTTTATTTTCCGACTAGGCTGACCATAGTGCTCAGATCCTAGTTGTGTTATCCAAGTCATCATGATTTTGGAACATTAACGTATGTGTGGAACTTTGAAGCTTGGGTGTTATTTTATTCAATTGAATTACATCCATTCAAAAATCCCAAAATCAAATCACCAGTTTAGTTTTTTATTACTTAGTTTTATTTTGCGTTTGATTTTTTCCTTCTTACAATTCATCTCCCTGTGGGATCGACCCCGTATTCACGGGATACTACTTACGAACCTCTGCACTTGGAGGCAAGCAATCAGTTGGTTTGGTCATAAAGACCCAGGTGAAGGGAAAAATCAAAGATCAGCTTGATTCAAAACTTTTATGGTCCCTAAAAAGTTTTTAATGGTCAACGTTCATTCAACACTGTTTCATGTAATGTGGTCCACTTGAGATTGGATTATACCTCATTTTTTGTCTCAGACCATAAAATGATCTAGAAAATTAGATGGATGGCATGGATAAAACACATACATCATGGTGGGCCCACATAACACCAAGTGGCAGGGGAGTAGCCAATACGTTTCCAATGGAAACCGTGGACGCAGATTCACTGGGGAAAGCGTTTTGCATGAAGTTCTAGTGTTGGATGTATGGTGGGGTCCACCTTGATGTTTATAAGAATTCCAATCCATTCATCCATTTTTAGAGCTCATTTTAAGACATGTAACCAAAAATTAGGATGATAAAAAACTCGACTGGGCCATATAAGATGAAACAGTGGAGAAAGAAATTCCTACCGTTGAAACCTTCCTGGGCCTCTTGATGTTTATATGCCATCCAAACTGTTTATAAGGTCATTTTTACTAGGATGAAGTGAAAATACCAAAATATTAGACCGATGCAAAACTTTTGTGGCCATATAAATATTTCAACGGTGGACACTAAGTCTCCACTGTTTCCTCTCGTGTGGCCCATTTGAGTTTTGTATATTCATTAGTTTTGGTAAGATGTCCTAAAATGATATCTAAAAATGGATGAATGGGTTGGTTTTATCACAAATGTCGCAGTGGGCCCATCTGGAATCCTTGCGCAGGATCTTACTGCAAAAGGCTTTGGCAGCAAATCGGCATCTAAAACGTGAAATCGGATTGCGTACCGAGTCTTATCGTACTAAGTAAACTCTATTGGGCCCATTGTGAATTCATGTGGTTTATCCACGCCGTCCATCCGTATTTTCAAATCATTTTAGGAGTTAAGCCCAAAACTGAAGTATATTAAAAGCTCAAGTAGACCATACCAAAGGAAACAGTGGAAGTATTGATTTTCACCATTGAAGTGTTTCTAAGCCCCCAATGATTTTTATTTTTCATCTAAACTATTCATAAGATCACAAAGACATGGATGAATGGAAAAAAAATATCATCTTGATATAAAACTTCCATGGGCCCCAAAAACTTTTCAACGGTAAAATTCAATTCACACTGTTTCAGGTGGTGTGGTCCACTTGATCTTTGGATATGATTAATTTTTATTGTAAAACCCTAAAATTAGATGATAAAAGAGATGGATGGAGTTGATACAATGCACGAATGAGAATAACGGTGGGCTCCACAGACTTTACTCATTACGCTTACCGTACTGAGGTAGCGTGCAAACCGCTTCCGTTTAACATCTCCGTTATAGTTTTTATTAAATGTACTTTTTCTAATATATTTAAAAATGAGTGCGGATCCTTTGCCTCCCGGAGGCAGGAACTCCCTGCCTCCCGCGTTTTCATTGGTCAACGTCAGTATAAGTGCCATGTCATCAGATTTTTTAAATATATTAAAAAAATACAAAGTGACGATGTTGCAATACAAAGTGACGGAGTTCAGTAGACAAAGTAACGGGGTTGCAGTACAAAGTGACGGGGTTCAGTAGATAAAGTGACGGGGTTACAGTACAAAGTGACGGGGTTCACTAGACAAAGTGACGAAGTTGCAACACTAAGTGACAGGGTTCAGTAGATGAAGTGACGGGATTTAGTAGACAAAGTGACGGTGTGGATACAAAACATACATCATAGTGGGACCCATATAAATAGGTGACATCACTTCAGTAGCGAGTCTCATTGCTGGCATTGAATCACAAATGAAAATGAAAGCGGATTGGCTACTCCCCCCACCACCAGCCCGGTGGTGGTGGTGGTCGGTACTCTGTGGGCCCCACCATGATGTATGTGTTTCATCCATTCCGTTAATCTATTTTTACATATAATTTTAGGGGTTGACCCGAAAAATGAGAGGGATATAAATCTCATATGGACCACACCATAGGAAAACAATGGTGATTGGATATCCATCATTAAAGTCCTCCTAAGGCCCACCGTACTGTTTATTTGACATCCAATCTGTCATTATGGTCATAAAGACCCAGATGAAGGGAAAAGCTTGATCCAAAACTTTTATGGCCCCCAAAAAGTTTTTAATGGTCAACGTTCATTCAACACTATTTCATGTAATGTGGTCCACTTGAGATTGGGTTATACCTCGTTTTTTGTCTCAGATCATAAAATGATCTAGAAAAATAAATGGACGGCATGGATGAAACACATACATCATGGTGGGCCCACATAGTACCGAGTGGCAGGGGAGTAGCCAGTCTGTTTCCAATGGAAACCGTGGATGCGGATTCACCGGGGAAAACCTTTTGCATGAAGTTCCAGCACTGGGATGTATGGTGGGGTCCACCATGATGTTTATAAGAATTCCAATCCATTTATCCATTTTTAGAGCTCATTTTAAGACATGTAACCAATAATTATGATGATCAAAAACTCAACTGGGCCATACAAGACGAAACAGTGTAGAAAGAAATTCCTATAGTTGAAGCCTTCCTAGGTGTCTTGATGTTTATATGCCATCCAAACTTTTTATAAGGTCATTTTTACTAGGATGAAGTGAAAACACCAAAATATTAGACCGATGCAAAACTTTTGTAGCCATATAAATATTTCGACGGTGGACACTAAATCCCCACCTCTCGTGTGGCCCATTTGAGTTTTGTATACACCTTAGTTTTGGTATTATGTCCTAAAATCATATCTAAAAATGGATAAACGGGTTGGATTTATCACAAACGTCGTAGTGGGCCCATCCAGAATCCTTGCGTAGGATCTTACTGCAAAAGGCTTTGGCAGGAAACCCGCGTCCCGTTAGACACGTGAAATCGGATTGCGTACGAGTCTTATTGTACTGAGTAAACTCTGTTGGGCCCCTTGTGAATTCATGTGGTTTATCCACACCGTCCATCCATTTTTTCAGATCATTTTAGGTGTTGAGCCCAAAACTAAAGTATATCAAAAGCTCAAGTAGACCATACCAAAGGAAACAGTGGAAGTAAATTTTCACCATTGAAATGTTTCTAAGCCCCCAATGATGTTTATTTTTCATCCAAACTGTTCATAAGATCACAAAGACATGGATGAATGGAAAAAAACAAATATCATCTTGATATAAAACTTCTGTGGGCCCCCAACAACTTTTCAACGGTAGAATTCAATTTACACTGTTTCAGGTGGTGTGGTCCACTTGATCTTTGGATATGATTAGTTTTTGTTATAAAACCATAAAATTAGATGATAAAAGAGATGGATGGAGTTGATATAATGTACGGATGACGACACTGGGCTCCACGGACTTTACTCAGTGCGCTTACCCTACTCATTTACTCGGCACGCAAACCACTTCCATTTAACGTCTCCGTGATACTTCTTATTAAATGTATTGTTTGAATATATTTAAAAAATCTGATGACATGACACTTATACTGACGTTGACCAATGAAAACGCGAGAGGCAGGGAGTTCCTGCCTCTGGGAGGCAGAGGATCCGCACTCATTTTTAAATATATTAGAAAAAGTACATTTAATAAAAACTATAACGGAGATGTTAAACAGAAGCGGTTTGCGTGCTACCTCAGTATGGTAAGCGTAATGAGTAAAGTCTGTGGAGCCCACCGTTTTTCTCATTCGTACATTGTATCAACTCCATCCATCTCTTTTATCATCTAATTTTAGGGTTTTACAACAAAAATTAATCATATCCAAAGATCAAGTGGACCACACCACCTGAAACAGTGTGAATTGAATTTTACCGTTGAAAAGTTTTTGGGGCCCATGGAAGTTTTATATCAAGATGATATTTTTTTTTCCATTCATCCATGTCTTTGTGATCTTATGAACAATTTGGATGAAAAATAAAAATCATTGGGGGCTTATAAACACTTCAATGGTGAAAATCAATACTTCCACTGTTTCCTTTGGTATGGTCTACTTGAGCTTTTAATATACTTCAGTTTTGGGCTTAACTCCTAAAATGATATGAAAATACGGATGGACGGCGTGGATAAACCACATGAATTCACAATGGGCCCAATAGAGTTTACTTAGTACGATAAGACTCGGTACGCAATCCGATTTCACGTTTTAGATGCCGATTTGCTGCCAAAGCCTTTTGCAGTAAGATCCTGCGCAAGGATTCCAGATGGGCCCACTGCGACATTTGTGATAAAACCAACCCATTCATCCATTTTTAGATATCATTTTAGGACATCTTACCAAAACTAATGAATATACAAAACTCAAATGGGCCACACGAGAGGAAACAGTGGAGACTTAGTGTCCACCGTTGAAATATTTATATGGCCACAAAAGTTTTGCATCGGTCTAATATTTTGGTATTTTCACTTCATCCTAGTAAAAATGACCTTATAAACAGTTTGGATGGCATATAAACATCAAGAGGCCCAGGAAGGTTTCAACGGTAGGAATTTCTTTCTCCACTGTTTCATCTTGTATGGCCAGTCGAGTTTTTTATCATCCTAATTTTTGGTTATATGTCTTAAAATGAGCTCTAAAAATGGATGAATGGATCGGAATTCTTATAAACATCAAGGTGGACCCCACCATACATCCAGCACTAGAACTTCATGCAAAATGCTTTCCCCAGTGAATCTGCGTCTACGGTTTCAATTGGAAACGTATTGGCTACTCCCCTGCCACTTGGTGTTATGTGGGCCCACCATGATGTATGTGTTTTATCCATGCCATCCATCTATTTTTCTAGATCATTTTATGGTCTGAGACCAAAAATGAGGTATAATCCAATCTCAAGTGGACCACATTACATGAAACAGTGTTGAATGAACGTTGACCATTAAAAACTTTTTAGGGACCATAAAAGTTTTGAATCAAGCTGATCTTTGATTTTTCCCTTCACCTGGGTCTTTATGACCAAACCAACAGATTGGATGTCAAATAAACAGTACGGTGGGCCTTATGAGGACGTTAATGATGGATATCCAATCACCATTGTTTTCCTGTGGTGTAGTCCATATGAGATTTATATCCCTCTCATTTTTGGGATCAACCCCTAAAATTATATGTAAAAATAGATTAACGGAATGGATGAATCACATACATCATGGTGGGGAAGTGATGTCACCCATTTATATAGGTCCCACTATGATGTATGTTTTGTATCCACACCGTCCATCCATTTGGAGAGATCATTTTAGGGCATGAGCCAAAGAATGAATCAGATTCAAAACTTGAGTGGACCCCACCACATAAAACAATGGAGAGAGTCATGCCCACCATTTATTACGACTGAATCCAATCCAATTAAACCTCGTCACTTTGTCTACTGAATCCCGTCACTTTGTCTACTGAACCCCGTCACTTTGTATTACAACCTCGTTACTTTGTCTAGTGAACCCCGTCATTTTGTACTGCAACCCTGTCACTTTGTCTACTGAACTCCGTCACTTTGTACTACAACATCGTCACTTTATCTATTGTACCCCGTCACTTTATGCTACAACCTTATCACTTTGTCTACTGCACCCCGTCACTTTGTGCTGCAATCTAGTCACTTTGTCTAGTGACCCCGTCACTTTGTACTGCAACCTCGTCACTTTGTCTACTAAACCCCGTTACTTTGTACTACAACCTCGTCACTTTGTCTACTGTACCCCGTCACTTTGTACTGCAACCTCATCACTTTGTCTACTAAACCCCATTACTTTGTACTGCAACCTCGTCACTTTGTCTACTGTACCCCGTCACTTTGTACTGCAACCCCGTCACTTTGTCTACTGAACCCCGTCAGTTTGTCTAGTGAACCCTGTCACTTTGTACTGCAACCCCGTCACTGTCTAGTGAACCCCGTCACTTTGTACTGCAACCCCGTCACTTTGTCTACTAAACCTCATCACTTTGCACTGCAACATCGTCATTTTGTACTGCAATCCCATCACTTAGTGTCCACCGTGATGTTTATAAAAAATCCAATCTATTCATCCATTTTTAGAGCTCATTTTAGGACATGTAATCAAAAATTAGGATGATCCAAAACTCAACTGGGCCATACAAGATGAAACAGTGGAGAAAGAAATTCCTACCGTTGAAACCTTCTTAGGCGTCTTGATGTTTGTATTGCATCCAAACCGTTTATAATGTCATTTTTACCAGGATGAAGTGAAAACACCAAAAAATTGGACAGATACAAAACTTTTGTGGCCATATAAATATTTCAACGGTGGTCACTAAATCCCCACTGTTTCCTTTTGTGTGGCCCATTTGAGTTTTGTATACACCTTAATTTTGGTATAATGTCCTAAAATGATATCTAAAAATGGATGAACGGATTGGATTTATCGCAAAAGTTACAGTGGGCCCTGTCCAGAATCCTTGGGCAGGAACGTACTACAAAGGAATAGGATTGGGTACTGAGTTACTCAGTAGGCTTTTATCATACTGAGTAAACTCAATTGGGCCTAATATGAATGTATGTGAGTTATCCACGCCGTCCACCCATTTTTCCAGATCATTTTAGTGGTTGATTCTAAAATAGAAGTATTCCCAAAGCTTAAGTGGACCACACTAGAGGAAACAATGCAAATAATGACTTCCACTGTTGAAACCTTGCTAGGGCCCACAGTGTTGTTTATTTGTCATCCAACCTGTTCATAAGATTACACAGACATGGATGAAGGGAAAACACAAATATCAGCTTGATCCAAAACTTGTGTGGGCCCCAAGAAATTTTCAACGGCAGAATTTCAATTCACACTATTTCTCGTGGTGAGGTCTACTTGAGATTTGGATATATCTAATTTTTGAGATCAAGCCATATAATTATCTGCTAAAATGGATGGACGGAGTAGATAAAATATGCAAATCACGGTGGATCCCACAGAGTTTACTCAGTACGCTTACCGTACTGAGTACGCAATCTGCTTCCTACTGCAAAAGGCTTTGGCAGGAAATCCGTCCCCGTGTCCGACGGAAACGGATTGGCTACTCCCCGCCACCAGCCCGGTGGCCGTGGTCGTGCTCAGTGGGGCCTATCATTATGTATTTGTTTCATCCATTTTTACGGATCATTTTAGGGCTTTTTTCAAAAAAAAAAAAATAGACGTAAGTAAATCTTAGGGGAACCACATCACAGGAAACAGTAGTGATTGTATATCCACCATTAAAATTCTCCAAAGGCCCACTGTACTGTTTATTTGACATCAAATACGATGATTAGGTTGTACAGACCCAGATGAAGGGAAAAAGCAAAGATCAGCTTGATCAAAAACTTGTATGGCTCTCAAAAAGTTTTTAATGGTCCACGTTCATTCAACACCGTTTCCTACAATGTGGTCCCTCGAGATTGGGATATACCTCATTATTGATTTCGTACCACGAAATTACCAATAAAAATAGATGAACAGCATGGATGAAACACATACATCATGATGGGCCTACGGAGCACTGACCACTAGCCATTGGCCGGTGGCATGGGGAGTACCCAGTCCGTTTTCGTGTCCAACGTCTCCGTTATACGTCTTATTAAATATATATATTTTAATATATTTAAAAAACCGATGACGTGAAACTTACAGTGACGTGTACCAATGAAAACGCTGGAGGCAGGGAGTTGCTGCCTCCGGGAAACAGAGGATCCTCACTCGATATCCATCTGTATCTAGTACACTGAATTAATATATATCTCATCCAGTACACTGAATGAATATCTACACCTACCCTCATTGATATCCATACATCCACTTTCCATTTTGTGAATAAAAAAGACCAAAAACATAAACTAACGACACCCAAACAAAAAATGGGCCTAAAATGTCATAAAATATGTGTAAATATAATCCATCCTCAATATTCTTGAAATATCTTTGGCCCCACTTTTAGAGAAAACTGTCCCAAACGTGTTTATAAAAACCCCATCACAACCGTCGCTCACATAGCAAATACAAGACTAGTGAGAGAGAGAGAGAGAGAGCATGGATTCTTCTACTTCTCCTCTTCAACAGATTCCTTTGTTGTTGTTATTCCTCCTTCCATTGCTTGTGCTTTTCAGGTTCTTCCTATCAAAGCGTCGTAACCTTCCATTCCCACCTGGCCCACCTCCACTCCCCATCATCGGCAACATGCTGATGATGGACCAGCTGACCCACCGTGGCCTAGCAAAGCTGGCTCAACGCTACGGTGGCCTATTCTATCTCCGGCTAGGATTTCTCCACACCGTCACCGTATCGACGCCTGAGATGGCCCGCCAAGTCCTTCAAGTCCAAGACAACCTCTTTTCAAATCGCCCTGCCACCATCGCCGTCAAATACCTAACCTACGACCGTGCTGACATGGCCTTCGCCCACTACGGCCCGTTCTGGCGCCAGATGCGTAAGCTGTGTGTTATGAAGCTCTTCAGCCGCAAGCGGGCCGAGTCATGGGCATCGGTCCGTGATGAAGTCGATTCAACCATCCAAGCCATCACCGATAAGGCTGGCTCAGACGTCGATATCGGCGAACTAGTGTTCTCTCTCACCCGTAATATAATATATCGGGCCGCTTTCGGGTCCACCTCTCATGAAGGCCAAGATAAACTTGTGAGCATCTTGCAAGAATTCTCAAAGCTCATGGGTGCTTTCAATATAGGTGATTTCATCCCTTGGCTCAGCTGTATTGACCCACAAGGCCTTAACAAGAGAATGATCAATGCTCGGCGGACGCTCGATAGCTTCATCGACAGGATCATCGAAGATCACATGAAGAAGCGGAAGATGGGCTGCAAGGATGATGAGGAAGATACTGATATGGTTGATGATCTGCTGGCTTACCTCGCCGAGGGTAGCGATGATAAAGCCCCAGCAGACGATCTTCAGGCTACCTTGAAGCTCACTAGAGATAACATCAAGGCCATCATCATGGTACTATTCATTTCTTGAACCCCACTTATATGTAAAATCCAGACCGCCCATCTAGTGGGTCCCGCCGTTTTTGGACTTTTGGTGATGATCTCACTTACTGACGACACTGGACGTCAATTAGTTTTCATCTTGACCATCAACATTTTTAATATTTTAACTGTCCATATCAAGGTCACAATCAGTTTGATTGAGATAATAATCTATTCCTCGTGGTCCTTGAGTAGATTTGAATCCCAACTTGGATGGTCTAGATGAAATATAAAAATAATCCTTTCTAGATTTTTATCTCCCACAGCTGCCACCTCACCAACCTTGTCATGCTTTTCCATCACCAACTGAAAAAATAAATAAAATCCAACACTAGATAATCTGCTTCACCTGAAGCATTTCATTTCTTTTTTGGGTTAGCTTGTTAGTACACACACTCCATGTTAGCCACCCCCGCTAGGGATCGATACCAAAGACCTCAAGTGTTGAAACGAGGTATCTCCAGTCAGTCTGCCAGTTCAGCTATGGATCTGGGTGTGAAATATTTCATTTCCGTTACCTTGAAAACACAATTTTTTTTTTTTTTTTTTCTTGTTTGCCGTGTGCTAATGCATTGTATGTTATCAGGATGTAATGTTCGGAGGCACCGAAACTGTCGCTTCGGCAATCGAGTGGGCCATGGCAGAGATGATGAAGCGCCCAGATGAGCTCAAAAAGGTGCAACAGGAGCTGGCTGAGGTAGTGGGCTTGGACAGGATGGTGCACGAGAGCGACCTAGAGAAGCTATCATATCTAAAATGCGCCATGAAGGAAACACTACGCCTCCACCCACCCATCCCTCTCCTCCTCCACGAGACTGCCGAGGACAGCGAGATTGCTGGATACTTCATCCCTGCCAGAACACGCGTTAGTGTTAACGTGTGGGCCATCGGACGGGACAAGACAGCATGGAAGGACGCCGAGGTGTTCACGCCGTCGAGGTTTGCCAAAGAAGGCGCCGTCGATTTCAAAGGCAATTACTTTGAGCTGATACCGTTCGGATCTGGCCGTCGATCTTGTCCTGGAATGCAGCTAGGCCTCTACGCATTGGAGTTAGCCGTGGCCCAGCTAATCCATTGCTTCGATTGGACATTGCCCGACGGCATGAAACCGTCCGAGCTTGACATGAACGATGTCTTCGGACTCACCGTTCCAAAGGCAGTCCGCCTTGTCGCCATTCCGACTCCCCGTCTCCATTGCACAACAGTGAGGCAGATCCAAATCCCAGACGGACACAACGGTGATTGAACGCCTACCATTAAAAATAAAATAAAATAAAAAAGAAAAATTTATGGGCCACAAGATTTGGATCAAGCTCATCATATTTGTGATTTCCCTTCATTCACGTCTGGGCGACCTTACAAACAGTTAGGACAGGAAATAATCATTATGATGGGCTCTCGAAAGTTTTTAATTGTGAGCGTTCAATCAGCACCGTTTACTGTGGTGTGGTCCACCTGAGATTTGGATATGGTTCATTTTCAGTAAAATTCTCTAAAAAGACCTACCTAAACCGACCAACGGAGTCGATGTACCACAATTACATCAAGGTGAGCTGAATGGTCATGGCTTGACCCAAGTGATTCAACAGCGGATGTGGAGGATTGTTCGGTTTGGCATTTTAAAAACGCACAACATGCAGCACAGGGAAGCAGATTGGTGTATGTATCAACAAGTTCTATGGGTCCACTATGATGTATGCGTTATATTCACACAGGTTTTATTGACTTAATTGGGGTTGCTATTTTTCCGTTTAAATATTTTGCTTTTGGCTAAAATAATTTGAGAATTTTATTCTGAGTTTTAAAGTCTGAATTTTATTTATACACATTCAACAGGTGCATTTGACAAGTGCAAATGGTTATAGGGTGAGCAGGCTAGTCATGGGCACTTAAACCATCATCTGAATTAGTCATGAGCAATGCTTTTAATATTTTTGACATTACTTGGGTTGGGCTACCCGGGAGGATTTTGTCCTGTCATTGGACAACATAAAGCTCAACCTAGCTCAACATGTTGATAGCCATGTGCGTTGTATATGGAACTTACCTAGGTGTAAGGTCTACATCCGCTCAGTCCATAGAATGCGCTCCCTAATTCTAGGGCTGGAGTCCAAAATCTAGCCGATCCAAAATATAAGTGGGACATAAAACGTACAGGTACGGTTGAGATGAGCACAACCTCCATAAAACTTTCAAATTAGGTGGTGCCCACCATTTTTTTATATACCATCCAATCCATTCATGAGATACGAACTATCAGATGAATGAACACATTAGCGATCAGGACATTCCAAAATTGTGGTGGGCCACACGTAGTTTTAAAAGTTCTAGCATGATCGCATTTTTTGGTGGATAACCCCAATTTTATTTTAATAGTACATCCCAATAGTGGATGACCGTACATGTTCAATTTATCTCTTTCAACTTGAATGCCATTGGACTGGCATTGGAAAGTTTTGATATAAAGAGGAATTTGCAGATCCGCTAGACCTAGAGCTCATAGGGCTTTGAACCCAAATACACTACACCCAAATTATTGTTCAGGAACGGCTATAGTTTTGGTTCAGGAACGGTTTTAAGCCCTTTCTAATACAAAATGGTTTGCAACCATACCCGAGTACAGAGATACAACACACTTCATTAAGATCAGGCCCACCCTGAGATTAAGATTGGCCTGGTTTTTGGGATCTCGGCCTAAAATGATCTGGCAAAAAGGATGAATGGCTCAGATGAAACATATACACCATGATGGTCCCATGAGTGGGCCCCGACTCCACGCTCCTGGAGGGCGTCCGCCCCTTTGGACGCTTTCAATTAGGGCTGAAAGTCGGGTGGGTTGGGTTGGGTTGGGTTGGGTCGGGTTGGGTCGGGTTGGTGCTCAACCCTAACCCAACTCAAGGTTCCTATACCTCAACCCTAACCCAACCCAACCCATTCTCGGGTTGGGAATTCTCAACCCAAGCCCAACCCAAGCTGGCTCGGTCGGGTTGATCGGGTTGGTCGGGTATATACATGCTAATATTTTCGTTATTACATTAGTTTATTATATTTCAATATAAGACTTATTTTTTGTATCTATAATTTTATTAATTATATGTGATTATTCATTATAAAGAACTTCATTTTTTTCCTTTAAAAAATAAGCTAAAATATAAGACAACAACTCCTTTAAAACTCATGTAGCATAGCATGAAGTCTATTTGGGAAAGAGAAATCTGGCATATCTTGTTAGCTTGAGTCCTTGGAAATGACGTAGACAACTGAGACTCGACATCACTAGTGTGCCTTCAACAGAAACGATCCACACTCAATTATAATTTATAAGTACCTTATATATGGATCGGGTTCGGGTTGGGTCGGGCAACCCGAGACCTCAACCCGAGCCCAACCCAAGTTTTATCGGGTTGGTGTTTTTATAGCCCAAGCTTAAGATCGGACCCGAAATATCCTGGCCGAGCCCAACCCAATGTCGAGTCGGTCGGGTTGAACCAGCCCAACTATCAGCCCTACTTTCAATAGCTCCAGTCTGGTGCTGGCATTGTATTGTTTTGTTTATTATTTTTTATCACACAATTGTGGCGCATTTGGATGATCTACTTCGTCCACCGAAATGGGCAGCTCGAGTGGTGTCTCATAGGCCCTGGATTGGGCTAGTTTGGAGGAACATGAATCCGACGGTGGGCCTTGAAAGGTTTCAACTGCAGGTATTATATCCCACTGTGCGGCCCACCTAAATTTCGGATATTTCTCAATTTCCGGTCTATGGCCTAAAATGATCTTTAGAAACATATGAACGGTGTGGATCTATAAAATACACGGATATGGTCTCACGAGGGGGACATCCCTCCCCGTTTGCATGCATCTGACGTGGGTGTTCCCACTTCCACCGTTCCATGTAGTGTGGTCCACCTGAGGGTTGGATCAACTTCAATTTTTGTCTCAACATATTAAATGAGGTGGGTAAACAGGTGGACGGTGTGGATATAAGAAATAAATCAAGATGATTCCCACGAGCGTGGGAACCCACTTCCCAACTCCCCGCAATGTAAATTCTGTTTACTAAAGCACAGCGTCACTGACGCTTGGGCTCTCCAGCCCATTGCACCTCAGGGTTACAGACAGATTTAGTGAGAGAGCATGCGTCCCGAAAAACTCCCAAACCCGAAAAAACCCCCAAATTCTAGAAACCCTAACCCCATCCGCCTCAATCCCTCCCATTCCAGAAACCCCGATGGGCACCCTACCCCGCCAAATCGCCACTCCATCCACCCTTCTTCGCTGCATCAAGTCCAAAATCCTGTCATTCGCCCCAGCGATTGGAAAGTGGTTTCTCGAAAAAATCCGAAACTCGCATTTTCAGCTACCCTCCCTATTCATTGGCAACACCTCCAGGACGACCTAAGTCGGATTTTCGGGCGTTTTGGGAAGATAGTAGACATCTACATACCCTGGAACCCCACCTTCAGGAGACCTCACAACTACGCCTTCATCTGTTTCCTGTACGAAGATGACGTGCGCGCCGCTATGGGTTTCCTTGATGGGAAGATGGTGGACGGAAGGATTTGGGGAATCTCCCGGGCTAAACCCAGGGTTCCTCCCTCTCCCACCAGATCAGAGCCCCTCATCGAAGATTCCAACTCAAGGGCATCTCCTGCTCAAACACTGAGCACCGGCCGCTCCTTCATTGATGTAGCCAAAGGCCCTACCTGATCTGCATCCGGACCCACCAATCTGCCCAAGTTTCCAACCAGAAATGCCTCCATCCCCATCAGCCGCGCATCTGGTGCATGCAGATTCTAAGGAGGTCCGAGAAAAGCTACGAGATCTGAGCCTCGCCTTGGTGGGGTATGCCTCCAAAAGTGACCTGTCCATCAGCCATTTGAGTTTCATGTTATGAATCTAGAGTTTCCAAGCCATTCTTCTAGACCATACAATCAAGTACGTGTTTATATATGCTGATTTATTATCATGCTTGGTATGTAATGGTGATCTTGAAAATATTTGATCATAGAAATCTAATTCGTTCTTTCCAGTATTCATTCTAATGAAGTAGTCTCAAATTACATTTGTATTTATTTCAAGTCCAACATTTACAATTTGATTATTTCCACTTTGATGGGCTAACTGCTAAGAATTCCAATTCAGTTCGATTTAGTAATCCATCTATACATGCCATTACTGTGTTGGTATTGTTTCATCAGTCTATTATTGATGATAGGTTATCGACATCTTCATGAATCTTTTATTTATTTGAATCTTTGGCAGGGACCTCAATTACATATGTGAAATTCTTCCCTTCTATCATGAGGAACTATGATCAAGGTGTCATAGTTTCCTCATATGTTTTAATATGATAACGGAGAGCATAACGCATTGCACAAGGCACTTCAATGCATTTACACCATCTCCATTGGTTGCTGTCTTTGCTTTATCATGAGTATATTTGTTCTTCCCAACTGGTCTGGTGAAGATCTTCAAAACCCACTAAAATCGAAGCAGTGGCAAAAGCCATTGAAGGTACAAAAGCTTTCTGCACTGGAAAATCTAGCCTTCTGAAAAGCCTACTTAGGGGAGGCCGGCTCAAAACCTATGCACGCTTGTGTGGATCAATACTGTTTCATCAGGTTGGTCTGACTGTGTGTTGTGGTGCAAAAATCAGGTCAGCCCGAGTCATCAAATGGGCCATGTATGTATGTCAAATGTGAACAGTTGGTTTTCCTGCTCTCTGTTTTTTGCCATACAAGTGTGGTCCACCTGATGGCCTGACTAGCCTAATTTTCTAGCCATGGAACATACACAACTTTTGCCGTACAAATACCTTTCCTGCTCTTTGTTTTCTAGGACATTCTGCATACCATCACCTTCTTTACTATGATATGAATAACAAGAAACATCATTATTAATTCTTTTGCCATTTCCTTATGATTAGACTGCATGTTGGCTATTTAAATCAAATATTGCTCAGATTTGTTGAAGAAATGAATGGTAAATCAAATTTATTTTTCTTTAAGAACTATTATTGCTCCTTATGTTCAATTTTTGTTTTCTCGTGACACTTCTTTGCAGGTTCATCAACATAAGTTTTGCTCAAATTATAGAAACCATACTAATGATAAATTTTGTTTCTTTTTTTGTTCTTTAAATTATAGAAACCATACTAATGATAATTTCCAACTTCATGCATATGCCGCTTTTGGGATTTGAAAGTTTAATAACCGGGGAACTCATTGTGGAGCCCCATAGTGTTCCTTCTCTTCTTTCCAAGTCATCAATATTCTTTTGTTTCCTATGGTGTGGCCTACCTAGTTTTTGGAATACTGCACTTTTTAGGTAGTTCTTTCATCTTGACAAGGAACATTAGAAGAATGGTTTTAATGTAATCTGCAGGTTTGTGTGGTTTGTGGGAGATACGTGTGCATTGACAACTAATATTTTAATGGGGTGGATCTTATGAAAGTTCCACCCAAGGGGCTCTCAGTTTGCTAGCCTGGTTCTTTTTGGATTATGGGAGATGTGTGCGCATTGACAACTAATATTTTAATGTAATCTGTAGGTTTATGGCTAATGATGGGAAGATGAAGCTGAAGGAAATGCTTCTAACCCATTCCTCTTCAGAAATACATTCTAGAAAACTTCAGAACCTTGGTTTGATTTCTATTCTTGATTATACCTGCAATGCCATTCCAAATCAGCCTGGAAAGTGAGTCCAATTATACCTGCAATTTCATTCCAAATATCTTTTTACAATCTACATGATGCATTTCTCATAAGAATCTATAGAGTATTTCATTCTGGATTTTGAACATTCCTCAGCAGAAATTTTCAGCATCTCTACCTTTAGCTAGTTCTATATGCATTACAAGTTTCAGTTAAGATGATTGCCGGAGTTTCCTTGTTGAACTACCATAGGTGGTGTTCTTATGTTATAGATTTCACAGGAAATGCATTTTCACACCTAACAAGTGAACAAGTTTGCCTCGCTTGGTCTAGAACGAGCTCCCCTCGGGTCAAGAGTGCATCGAGCATATCCAAAAACCAGGTGATTCAACTAACAATAGTCCCCCATATGTATGTTCAATTGTCACAATTTTTTTCACACAGTTTTGATAGTTGATTGTTGTTCTTTCAATCTATTCACATCTTTGTTCTTATTTTTTACTTGTTGCTTGTTAGTTAGGTACATAAAAGGCCATCACATTGTGGAGCTCTTCATTTGCTTGACGGACTTTCATTGAATTGTCTTTTTATTTTGAAGTCTTCCATTGTAGGTTTTAGTTTTTACTGTCAAGTGCAAGTCAGATAAATAATGTTTCAAATTACATCATGGTTGTCTTTACTATCTTTTGATTCTTAAATGAATATGGCTTAAATATATTTTATTTTATTTTATATAGCAGGTTTTTTTTTTTTTTTTTTTTTTTTGTTTAAAATGATTCTGAAATAAGAAAAAATTACCGTTCTCAAATAATGATCGTTGGCACCAGAATGGTTTAAAACTGTTCCTAAAATTTTTTTGAAATGGAACCCAAAACGATTTTGAACTGTTCTTGTTTATCTGCGATGCCTCATTTAGGAACGGTTTTAAACCGTTCCTAAATGACGATTTTGGTGTAGTGATACATATTACCTACAATGGGAGGATCAACTTACTAATGAAGGAGATCTGGGCTCTAAGTTAAGGTGATCCATACGTAATGTCGTACAAGCAACTTTGCAACAAATGTTTAGGAGAAGTCCTACAGTACTTGGTTTCGGTAATGACCCCTCAAGTGTCGACATTGGTGTTGGAATAGATCATGGCCCCACCATGATGTATGTGTTTTATTCAAGCCATTCATCAATTTTCCAACTCATTTTATGGCACGTTGACATAGGAAAGGGTGTGAGGAAGATGATCACCATCTACCTTAAGTAGGCAAAACCTTAAATCCACAATCTTATTTTTGAATCCACAGAATTATAAAAAAGAAAATTTAAAATTTTATTATTCAATAATTCTCAAACTTTCCGATTACATCACTTATAATGAAAAAAATAAAAATAAAACCCTAAGTAAAAGTCCTCGTTCGACTAAAATATAATTTCCTAAATCGATTAAAATACAATTTATCCAAAATATTAAATTTTACCAAAAATAGAAAGTCTTAAATTAATCATGTCGGATGATTCCTAAGCATGATTACGAGTAATTTCTATGAAGACTGCATATACTAAAACTTTAAAATAAAGGAGATACGTTAAAATTAAAAATGATTAAAAATAGTAAGTTTTTCATAATATTGTGATTTTAAATTGGAAGGAAGCATTTCTCACAAAATGAACTGATGCAACACGTTATAGGTTTGTTGGTCCCGTAATGATACCCAGATAAAAAGTTATGGTCGATTTACGTTCACACTTCGAACGATGATTTCTCTATCCAGAATGAATTTCTTCGAATCAAACGTGACTGAGGCCCAGTTAGGTTATGCCTTATGTAGGTCTAGGCCTGGATCTAATGGACTACATCCGCTTCCATTCGAGCTTCTTTCAGTCACAACCTGTGTCAAGAATATTTCTATGGCCCGATTAACATCAGTCCCCTCCACTTGAAAAGAACTGGTCCCCAAGGTATCCATTGGACTTGGCTTCTGATACTCGTACAAATCTTCCACATTGAACATACGTAATATTTTCAGGTCATCAGGAAGATCAACAACATAGGTTTTATCATTGATTTTCCCGAGTATTGGGACTGGACCTATTTTCATATTTCTTAGCTTATTATATGTCCTAGTCGGAAATTGCTTCTTGCATAGGTGAAGGAACATGTTATTGCTCACTTCAAACACCTTCTAGCATCGATGTTTATCAGCATCTTTTTTATACTTGGCGCTACTCTTGTAAATTTATTATTTATTTATTTATTTTAAATATTGTTATGCATAGTCGCGATTCAGTCCAACTATATTTTCCGCAACAACACTCATTCCTAAAAACTTAAGCAATAGGATTAGGTCGAATGTATGCTTGGGAACTTGACCATACATAACCTTGAATGGTGACTTACTGGTGGACCAATTTTACATGTTGTTGAAAGAAAACTCTGCTTGATCTATATCAAGATCCAACTGCTTAGGCTTATCACCAGAGATGCAACATATTAGGTTCCTGAGGGTTCGATTCACCACTTCTATTTTTCCATCATGTGTTTTATATGAGCCCGATATTTTTTTGATATTGAGTGTTGGGGAACCGTTAAAGCAAACCCTGAATTTGGATCACACGACGATGAGAAAATGCAAACAAAGCATGCACAAGTACATACTAATGTTACATGAAAAAACCCTTGTGGCAAAAAACCATGGCACAAAGCGACAATGATCACTATGAAAACGATAAGGGATAGAAGAACTTACAATTCACAAAATCGTCGCTTTCTCCTCTCCAAACCCTAGAAACATTTAAACACGAATTGTAATACCTTATATATAACATAACACCTATAATAGGAAATTGATTGCACAATTACAAGAAATTACACGTGCGGTCAATCTAATCATCGATCAATCGACATTGATTGAGCAGTCGTCAATCGATTGAGCCCCACACATGTTCGATTGCTTGAACATGCTCAAAAGTATCTAGGGAGTTTTTAAGTATTTCTGAATTTTGTCGATCTATCGACCCGACAATATGATCGATTGAGACTAAACAAAACTGTCCAAAGACCAATCTGTAAAATTCTAGGTTCACTCGATTGATTAACCAGGGTGGTTGATCGATCGAACCCCTATTTCATACACGGATTGAAGACATCTAACAATAATCTCCACCATAGCTTCAATCATCCTGAACCATTACTCCATCTCTAACCACCTTTATCATAACTTCAACATCACCATCACTTTTTATGCACACTTCGTCTTCATCAAACCTTTGTCAGACTCAGAGAAGTCGAACAGAATCAAAACTTCTCTATGAGAACCACCTTAGAAAGCATATCCGCCAGATTCAAACTCATGTGGATTATCTCGAGAGTGACATCGGCTTCTTCAAGCACTTGTTAGATAAATGATAACGAACATCAATATGTTTAGTTATACAATGGTAAACCGATTTCTTCGTCAAATTGATCGTACTTTCAATGTCACAATTAATTTGCATGGCCTTGTGCTGAAGCCCAAGCTCGTTCATCATTCCACGCAACCAAACATCTTCTTTGAAAGCCTCTATCATTTTCATATACTCAGCTTTTATTGTGGAAAGAGCAATCACAAACTAAAGTTTCAAAATCTAACTAATCGCTCCACCCTAATACAAATCAGTAATCAAAAGTCAACCTTCTATTATCCACATTCCTTGCGTAATTTGAATCCACATAGCTTACAAGACTTATCTCCGATTTATGAAATGTTAAGATGTAATCAGTTGTACCTCGTATATAACGAAGTAACCATTTCACTGCCTCCCAATGCTGCTTGCTCGGGTTTGATATTATCTACTCATAACACTGATTGCATGTGAAATATCTGATCTCGTAGAGATCATGACTAGAGGTCGGCACCGGACGACTCGATCTGGCTAACTTGACTCGTCTAACTCGTTCAGATTCGACTTGCCCCGAATCGAATTGGTGAGTCGGTGTCACGCCCCAAACTCGAAAACAGGGCTCACAAAATTTTCGATCGCCGAATCCGGCGTAGACAACCTTTGTAGTATCTCATTCTCAGCTCCCGACACCCATATGTAATATTCCGATCCTAGGATCCTACAAGGAGGATTTTTCAGTGTGAATTTTTTTTAAACGATTAATCTGTTTAGCTGGTTACACATTTTGTACATGATATCAATGCATATCGAAGAGACGAACCTATTTGACATGTCACACATGATATAGTACAACAACTCAACATTAATGAAGGAAACAATAGCAAACTCCAATAGCTCTTGTATGCATCCTGAAAAGTGTAAGTCATACGTATGAGCAAAGCACAACTTGTGAGTCTACTGCATGCCGAGAGTAAAATACGTCTTATTAGGGCGCTTCCGTAAAGACATCCAAAACAACCATATGCATGTTTTCAATCGATCATGTTATTGTAGGTGAGTAGGTTATCAATCAAGCATGTCGTATAACTATACATGTTATTATGAACATGATATCAGCAATAGGCATGTCACTCAACAAGCGACCATGAATCATTAAAATAGCTAATCATCATGAATAAGATAATCAAATTTCTTTTCGTACTATATGACATATGATGGAAAGGCAATGGTAGGGCTGACATATAATCGTTCAAGTACAAGGACATAATAAACTAAATGTCATATGCTGCGGATGCAATGCAATATACAAATCCTGACGAATCCACGAATATGTGGGACAAGGTCCTACCTACACTATGTGCATAGTAGCTTGCTAGCACAGTAGCCTACCAACGACTGATAGCTCGCCTAGGCCCACTAGGCCCTGCCCACATTAGTGTCCTTCTACGTGTGCCCACTCACATGTGACCACAGTGACGAGGCGTCACAATATGTCATATGTAGAGGATGTAATGCATTATGCAATGCAAAAGAAATGACAAGGTTGGAGTATGTAGTCGGAATGATAGTACTTGGTATCGCAAGTTGTGGGGTTCATCACAAGGGACTTCTATCCATATCAGTCCCATACCTAAATTTGGATAGCTAGACTTAATGTGGTAAACTCTTGATCTCAGGTTGGTTGCGCGCCCCAACCGAAATCCTGGCCATTGCGAAGGTACACATAATGATTTGGTTGCGTACCACAAGCCCGAGTGGATAGTGAATGAATGAATGAATAAGTCAAATGCTGAGTACGCAACTCCTGCTTAGTAAGTCCACATATCAGTACTGTACATCTCTAGGATCATCATCGATGTTTAGTACAATGTTGTCAGCTATACTAAGGTCATGCGATGCAAGGCCTATGTGGCCAATGTCATATGCAAGGTGCAATCACAAGTCATGCCAATCCTAATCTAAATCCACATATTAGTACAGTTCCTCTCTGAACAATCACCGGGGTCTAATACACTATACACCACATTGCCGCCCTACACTAAACGCACAACTGTGCAAGCGGAAGAGACCTCACTATCCGCTTGACCAATAGTCAGCTAATATCTATCTGACACGTCGATAGCGGACTCATTTACGAGCTAGTCATACTCAGCCTATCAATTGTCCCCTACCCTCGGGCGGGTAAGGCCACACCCCTTCCAACCGACCACGACATAGTGGGAGACACGACCTCCTGGTGTTCGGCCCTCGTACGCTCATGTATCCACTCAGTCTCGATGTTGGAGCGTCTTCCGGTACCGTCAGGTTTAGGGACTTTCACCCAGGGACATCCTTCACGCCCCATGTAAAGAGAAGATTTTCGGTGTCCAAACTTGCCATCCACGATATGCATGTGGAGGCTATGGCCCTGATGTCGCTAAGCCTTATAACAATCACAACACACAATGCAAGATGCATGAGTCACACAATCCAATCATGCATCAACCTGCTCATTCCGTGTGTTCATGTGGGACGACTCCGCCTATCAGGGATTCCCATAAATAACCTGCCCTATGGCATATGCAATGGTCAACCATATCTTATAATAAGCATGCAGATGATGCGTATGAGCATGAATCATGGGGTATGTCATGCATGATTATCAATCATAACAATGATCGGCCTCACACAATCACAATGGGCCTCACACATCGTAATGGGCCTCATCCAGTCACATTGGGCCTCATACAATCACAACGGGCCTCACATAATGGGCCTCATACGATCACAATGGGCCTTATACAATCACAATAGGCCTCGCACAATAGGCCTCATACAATCACAATGGGCCTCATACCATCACAATGAGCCTCCTACAATAACAATGGGCCTCATACAATCACAATGTGCCTCACACAATGGGCCTCATACAATCACAATGGGCCTACATATCACAACGGTCCTACATATCATAATGGGCCTACTTATTACAACGGGCCTACATATCATAACCACAAGATGAGTTCCAAGGTTTGAGTAGTACTACAAGGTATGGTGGAAAAGATTATTTTCAATGAGGGGAAAATAGAAATGGGCTTAACAATGGGCTCTAGAGAGTTTGCAACGTGGACATTTAACCATCATTGCTCCTAAAGTGCGGCCCGCCTTAGATTCTAACTTACAATGGGGAATGGGCTTAGCAATGGGCTCTAGGGCGGTCGGTGCTACTGCTGTTACCACTGCTACTGCACCGTTATCCCAACCGACGGTGGTGGTAATACACCTTCCACTCAACAGCTATTCTTATTCCGAAAAAAAAGACTATCTTACTCGGACCTTCCTAGACCTACAATTCTTTCCTTTATCCAGCACTCAAACTCAGGGATGTGATCAACATAGTTTACAATGTGGACATTTAACCACCATTGTCTCCTAGAATGCGGCCCGCTATAGAGACTATCTCATAATAGGCCCATCGCCCTTAAACTAGCTAGAAAAATAGATGGGCATCATAAACATTATCATATACATCATGATGGGATCAACATCATAATTGGGCCTTGCACAAGAGTCTCATATATCACAATGGACCTCATCACATGGGCCTCACATACATCATAATGTGCCTCATCACATGATAATGGGCCTCATCCCATAGGCCTTATATACATCATAATGGGCCTCATCACATAGGCCTTATATACATCTCAATAGGCCTCATATACATTATAATGGGTCTCATCACAGGGGACTTATATATATCGCAATGGGCCTCATATAAGAGCCTCACATACATCACATTGGGCCTCATCACATGGGCCTCATATACATCATAGTGGGCCTCATACAAGGGCCTCACATACATCTCATTGGGCCTCATCACATGAAAGGTAAGGCTCATACAAGATAGCCCATACTAGATGACCCACTTAAGGTTTTGAGCCCAACAACACCTAAGAGTTATTTTTCAGATTTTAGATACTGCATGAAATGCTTTGGGAAGGTGGTGGACCCCACTGACGTGCCCCCACATAAATTTACATCAAACAGATTTTTGTTCAATGTTGGTTCTAGGCCATTTTAGAGTCAGATTCATGATCACGTAGGGCCTACATATGGTGAAAGAGAATAACCACTTGGTAGCTCTATGTATGGACTTTACAAATTATAAGGCATGCCTCATTAGTTGGGTGAGTACAATTTACAGTGATGGCCCAAACATAGGTACTTGGAGAAACTGTGCAGGAAATATAGTGCAGAATTAGTTTTGGCCTAATTTTAAGTATATCCTATGATTACAAGGGACCACATTTTAGTGTGCCGTTAGGTGCCCTTGGTTGTACTATATATGCACTTTAAAAATTTTAAGTTGGGATCAACTGGTTGTACACACGTAATATTTGGTATAGGGCTAAACATAGACACTTTGATTTTTTGCACATAATTTTTCTACACAACCATGCTTGACCACATTTTGGGATCTACTCCTTAATTATGTAGGGTCTCATGATTTGGCCCAATTAAAATATTATTTATATATTCATTAGTGTAGGTTAGAGGTTCCAAGTGGTGGCCTAGTCAAACCTCCAGCGTGTGGTCCACTACAAAGGCCCAAAGTTGGTACAAAACACAAATAATCAGACAGTTTTCATAAATGGAATTTGTCACAACTTAGGGCCCAATTTCCAAACACTTAGGGATCATTCCTGACAAAAAGGCACTATAAGAAAATCCACTTTTACCGACGAAAAAATTCGTTGCTAAATGTAAAGGCTTTTACCGACGATAATGGAGTTGACGACAATGGCAAGACTTTTACCAACGAATTTTTTCGTAGGTAAAAAATAAATAAATAACTTTTACCAACGAATTTGTTCGTAGGCAAACATGTTTCATGAAACTTTTACCTACGAAATGTACTATTTTCATCGGCAATAGTAAGACTTTTACCTACGAAATTGTTTGTAGGAAAAAAATATTGTCCGAACTTTTCCCTACAAAACTTTTAGTAGGTAAAAACGTTTACCTACGGGTAAAATTGTGGTTGGAACTTTTACCTACGAAATGTTTCGTAGGTAAAAAACGTGTGGAAAATTTTTACCTACGAAATATTTCGTAGGTAAAAGTCTCTTTTTTTTCCCAATTTTTTGGCAAAAATTCCTAATAAACACTTGTTACAGTATATTTCATCATATTCTTCCTGATATACACCTGTTATAATATATTTCATCATATTCACATTCACATCCATCTAAACATAAACTACGTACATCCAAACACAAACAATCTTATATATACTACAAGAAAAGGGGGCTTTAGCCTCGGTTCAGAACTGTGGCTAAAAAGGTTAAAAACTGAGGCTAAAGCCTTTATCCTCAGTTTTGCCTCAGTTATCCAAACCGAGGTTGAAACCCCTGTGGCTAAAGACTTTAGCCTCAGTTTTAGCAACCGAGACTAAAATGACTTTTATAGCCTCGGTTCTTCAAGTGTAGCTAAAAAAAACCTTTTTAGCTTCAGTTTTCTTGAGATGAGGCTAAATCAAAATTTTATCCTTCATTGTTTCCAACTGAGACTAAATCCAAATTTTATCCTCAGTTGCCTCCAATCCAAGCTAAATCTATTTTTAACCTTGGTTCTCAACAACCGAGGCTAAAGAGAATAATTGAGTAAATTAGAGAGAAATTACAAACCCATTATCAGAATAAAAAAAAATAGACACAAAATTCCAACTAAATTGATGGAAAGAAGAAGATGAAAAAGAAGAAGAAGCGAGACTGCCTAATAGGAAAACATGGATTCATACACAAGATAGGTAGAAGCCTACTTCTCAGGCTCATTTATATGTGTGCATCCTATAATGCAACCTTCGGGAGGAGACTCAAGCGAGCATGTTCATGGCTATAAACTCAATGATTTCCAAGTTATTCCTACTATACAGATGCGTGAGAAGTGAACGACTAATGCAACGCATCCAACTCAAAATCTAATTGGTCCGGATGTGATGCATAATTCAGGTGGACCACATCAAAGGGAACTGTAATGGACATTGGGGAGGGTGATGGCCAAATATTCTAATTGGTGGTTGGGATCAACCTAACTAAATCAGGTTCGTTAATGGGCCCATCCATGGTAGGTCTAGACAGATGAACAGTCTGGATATCACACACTATGACGTGTGTACTAAGATGGTGTGGTTGATAACTATGGTTTAGATGGTAGACTTTTAGCCTCGGTTCCTTGATTTAGGTTTAGATTTAGGTTTAGGTTTATAGATTATAGGTTATATGTTATAGGTTTAGGTTTAGGTTATAAATTAAAGGTTATAGGTTTAGGTTTAGGTTTAGTTTATAGGTTATAGGTTATAGGTTATAGATTAAAGGTTATAGGTTAGGTTTAGGTTTAGGTTTATGTTTAGGTTTAGGTTATAGAATGAGGTTTAGGTTTAGGTTATAGAATTAGGTTTAGGTTATAGGTTTAGGTTTAGGTTTAGGTTTAGGTTATAGGTTATAGGTTATAGTTTTAGGTTTAGGTTATAGGTTATAGATTTAGGTTTATGTTATAGGTTTAGGTTCGGGTTCAGGTTTAAGTTTTAGGTTTAGGAATTCGGGTTCGGGTTTAGGTTTAGGTTCGGGTTTAGGTTCGGGTTTAGGTTATAGATTAAAGGTTATAGGTTTATGTTTAGGTTTAAGTTCAGGTTTAGGTTTATGTTTAGTTTATAGGTTATAGGTTATAGATTAAAGGTTATAGGTTAGGTTTAGGTTTAGGTTTATGTTTAGGTTTAGGTTATAGAATTAGGTTTAGGTTTAGGTTAGGTTATAGGTTATAGGTTATAGATTTAGGTTTATGTTATAGGTTTAGGTTCGGGTTTAGGTTTAAGTTATAGGCTATAGGTTTAGGAATTTGGGTTTGGGTTTATGTTCGGGTTTAAGTTATAAAATAAAGGTTATAGGTTATAGGTTATAGGTTATAGGTTATAGGTTTATGTTTAAGTTCAGGTTTACGTTTAGGTTATAGGTTATAGAATTCGGGTTCGAGTTTAGGGTTTAGGTTTAAGTTATAGGTTTAGGTTATAGGTTTAGGTTTAGGTTTAGGTTTAGGTTTATAGGTTATAGGTTATAGGATATAGATTAAGGGTTTTAGGTTTAGGTTTAGGTTTTGGTTTAGGTTATAGATTAAAGGTTATAGGTTTATGTTTAGGTTTAGGTTTTGGTTTAGTTTATAGGTTATAGGTTATAGGTTTATAGATTAAAGGTTATAGGTTAAGTTTAGGCTTAGGTTTATGTTTATGTTTAGGTTATAGGTTTAGGTTTACGTTGATGTTATAGGTTATAGGTTATAGATTTAGGTTTATGTTGTAGGTTTAGGTTCGGGTTTAGGTTTAAGTTATAGGCTATAGGTTTAGGTTATAAGTTCAATTTTAGGTTTACGTTTAGTTTAAGTTATAGGTTAAAGGGTTTAGGTTTAGGTTATAGGTTATATGTTTAGGTTTAGGTTATAGGTTTAGTTTATAGGTTATAGATTAAGGGTTATAGGTTTAGGTTTAGGTTTGGGTTTAGGTTATAGGTTTTGGTTTAGGTTTAGGTTCGGGTTTAGGTTTAAGTTATAGGTTATAGATTTAGGTTTAAGTTATAAGTTATATATTTAGGTTTTCAAGATATGGTTTAGATTAAGTTTTAGGTTTAGGTTTAGGCTTAGGTTATAGGTTTAGGTTTAGGTTTAGGAATTCGTGTTCGGGTTCGGGTTTGGGTTCGAGTTTATATTCGGGGTTTAGGTTATAGATTAAAGGTTATAGGTTAAAGATTTAGGTTTATGTTATAGGTTTAAGTTTAGGGTTTAGGATCGGACTGGGCATAGCACGGTTAGGACACCGAACATTGCATAAAAAATGAAATATAAAAACGTGACGAAGTGTTGATTAAATGCCCATCATTAAAAACTTTTTGGGGCCACGAAAGTTTTGGATCAAATCGAAATATATTTTTTCCCTTGATCTAAGTCTGTATGACATAATCAACAAGCTATATGTTAAATAACCATTAAAATGTGGCCTATGATTTTTTAATGGTGGAAATTCAATCACTACTTTTTCCCATGGTGTGGTCCACCTGTGACTTAGATCTACCTCATTTTTGGGATAAAGCCCTAAAATTTTCATAAACATGGGCCTACTCCAACAAATTCGAACTAATACATAAACACGGCCTGTCCAACTGGCCAGGCTACTCCAATATTGTCCATAGGAAATGGAGAGCTTCATCATGGTCATAACAGTGGTTCTCACCTTCTAGGGAGCCTCGCTCAACATCCAGATAGCTCCGACGCACATTTAGGTCTGCTCCAAAATTTTGAGCTAATACATAAACACGGCTTGTCCAAATGGTCAGGCCACTCCAATGCTGTCCATAGGAAATAAATAGCTTCATCATGGTCATAACAACGGTTCCCACCTTCTAAGGAATCCCGCTCAACATCCGAATAGCTTCGATACACATCCGGGTCTGCTCCATCAATTTCGAGCAAATACATAAACACGGCCTGTCCAAATGGCCAGGCCACCCCAATGTTGTCCATAAGAAATAGATAGCTTCATCATGGTCATAACAGGAGTTCCCACCTTCTAGGGACTCCCGCTCAACATCCGGATAACTCCGACGCACATCCAGGTCTGCTCCATCAATTTTGAGCTAATACATTTAAAAACAACATAAAAGGTAAGTAAAGCAAGAAACATCCATATGAAGATATTGAGGGGTATTACTAGTGTATCTATATTCCTTCTATGTACTAGGTTGATTTCGAGTTGATTATGAGTAAGATGTTGATATTACATTATATGTGATGAGGGTTGCATTACTAGTGTATCTATATTCCTTCTATGTACTAGGTTGATTTTGAGTTGTTACTTAAATGATAAAACTTGATATCATTTCACTGTAGTGATGGATGCCTTAAGGCATGTCATTATTTGTTCATATTACATCCCTATGACATGGTGAATTGTCCTTGCCATGAGTTGAAGGAAACTTGATACATATTGTACATTATATGAGATTAGGCACAGGATGTCTCAATCAATAGGAGGAAATACATACCATAATCAGTTTGGTTTAGAGCTCATACTTGAAGATGTTTATGTTAAAATAACCTTGGGTATAAGTATGACTTTGGATCCACTTGTGTGGATGTACGACTTCTCAATTATGATAGCATCTTAGATATCGAGTTGTAAACGTAAACTAGATTTTTTAAAAAAGGGTGAGTTTTTCGTTTTTCAAGTCACCACTTTCCTGCTACAATTGGTCTACAAGTGATGCAATTTATTGCCATTAATCTATAAGATATTCCAATAAAGAAGCAGGAGTTCTATGAAATCATTGAAATGTCACCTGAAAATGTTTAAGTTAGCATAGCAACACCAGCATTAAATGGACACGGAAGAGCATCTCATTAAGAAAATTGAGATCAGCAAAAGAACCTTTTGATATGTGTGTTCTAATATGCAATGATGGTAGGTTACTAGTATACATGTAAGACATGACTCCAGTCCTAACTAAATCACTTTGTTTCTCTAACCTGTAATTTCTATCGGATTTATAGCAAGAACATGCTACAAAGCGATCACTTGTAGGTAGCTTCAGCAACTAACCTCCAAAGCTCTTCAACCTTCCTATGATTGTTGATCATCGTAACGAAACATCATAACGAAACATCGATGCAATAATCTAATATACGAGAGGAAAAAGAAGGGCAAGCTTGTTTCAATGTACGATGTGGTAAGTTTTGCAAGTGACTGCACATATCAATCTTAGAAGAAACTCATAGTTTAGTGGGCTTAGAACTTCTTTTCTCCTACCTTCCAATTTCTCCTTCATATCAGAAAGAGACTCAAACTGAGGAGCATACGAAACCTGTAGCTGATGTATATTTTTTTTTACTCTTTTAACAAAATATCATTTTTATTATAAAATATTTCAAAAAACATTTAAAATACAAATTCTGAATTTTTATTTTCAAAATCTCAAAAATTTTCTCATATTTTAATTTTTTTCTCAAAAATTTCAAAATGTCGATTTTTTTTCTTTAAAAGCATCATTTTGTTCTCAAAAATTTTCTCAAACATTGTTAAAATTTCTAAACTTCTTAATATTCTTTTCATGTGATATTACAAATCATTTAAATATTACATTTTAATATTTTATATATATATATATATATATATATATATATATATATATATATATATATATATATATATATATATATATATATATATAAACATACTACATTTTCATCCGTCGGGAATTTTTATTTTTCGCGATGAAACTATTCGTCAGGAAGTGTTTTAACCGACGAAAACTATTTCGTCAGTACAAGTGTCCAGTTTTTGGTTTTTACCAACGATTTATGTCCGTCAGGAAAATGCTTTTACCGACAATTTTTTTCGTCGGTAAAAACATTATTCCCGATGACTTTGGTTCGTTGGTAAAACTCTTACCGCGAAAGTTTTCATAATAGCGGGAAAATTTTCCAACTTAAAAATTATAACATTGTTCCCGGTGAAATTTTTTGTCGATAAAAATATTAAAACCGAACATTTACTGACGAAATTTTTTTTCGTTTTCGTCGGTAAAAGTAGTGTCTTACTGACAAAAAAAATTTTCGCTGGAAAAAACATTATTCCCAACGGTTTTAGTTCATCGGTAAAACTCTTACCACGAAAGTTTTTAAGATAGCTTGAAAATTTTCTATCTTAAAAATTATAACAGTTTTGCTGACAAAATTTTTTGTCGGTAAAAATATTACTTTTAGCGACGAAATTTTTTTCGTCGGTAAAAGCACTATTTCTTGTAGTGAGGTGGGACAGCCCAACTCACTTATATAAGGATTAAACATCCCCCAAAGTGAGATCCTTAACTACAAAGTGTGGGGCCCAATACAAGGTGTCAAAGAGGCATACATGCAATACAGTTAAGTACTTACAAAATTTTCAGCAAACACAAAGTATAAAGGGAATGAAATAGATCTAATGGCAAGTGGAGCCCACATACTAGCAAACCATAGATAAGAGACACAAAAATATACATGGGTTCCCAGATTGGATGAACTAATAAAATGCATAAATCACAAGTGATCTCACACCCAAGTGGGTCAATGAGAGGATAATTGTCATGTATAACACAGATCCAACATATTCATCAAGTAACACTTGAAATATATATTGATGAAATCTTTATGATCAGATTCTCTGTTGAAAGATCTGATCCAATGGATGGTTTGGGAATAAGTCATTGAGGCCGTTTATAGGTTTTCAACCATACAGAGTCTTGGATCCATCTGGACCACATATAAAAATTCAAGATTTGTCCTTATAGAAGTATCTATCGGTCCAGAATTTTCTAAATTTATCATGAAAGAATCTGATCATAAGGACCATACATATGATTATTAACTATCTCAAGTAAGTTAAGAGCAAATATCAAGTACATCTAACCGTTAGAATCACGGATATGGCCTAAAAAAGAATGACCATAATAAGCTCCCCAATACATCTTTCGTATAAGGCCAAGATCTCAGCCATCCAAACTCCGCTTGAGGCTTATTATATACCGTTGGAAAGCTGGTTCAATTTTCTACGAATTTAACAGAACATATATTTTTAATACATTCATTAAAAGAGTTAAAAATAGGTCCATTTAGGTAAATTAGAATCCTATATGTATTGTTGGACAATAGCCAAGTAAACTTAATGTTACGGATGATTGGACTGTTGGATGGCTACAAAATTTAGTCTAGAGTTAGTTCATATTATGGTTCATAATATCTCCAAGTTTCAACTCCAATTTTAGCATAGTTGATTTTATATGATTTTTAGAACTTGTTGTCCAGAAACAAAAATAGGATTATAAATGAAGGGTGTAGATATGATGTTCATCATGGTGGACCATACTGACATGGGCCACTTTGCTGACCACCATAGATATAAATACATGCACGCAAGAACTCCATAGCAGTGGGGCCCACACATATCAAAAAAATAAAAAGGGGAAGAAAGAGGAGGATGAGGAAGATGAAAGGAGGGATGTAGACTCACTTCAATGGATGGATGGTTGGATGATGATGTGTGGTCCACTCCCTCTTGATCAATGGTGGTACACACCTTGGCCCCACTCTTTCTCACACTCTCCTAAAATCTCAGAATTTTTTTAAGTATAGGAAAAAAATAAGTGCAAGAGAACTCCTACTCTTATATAGGGAATTGGGGGTTAAGGTGGCAAAATGATGTGGTAAGTTCATGAGCTCATTGTTGCTAAAAATGAGCTGGAATGTGATGTATGGTATGGGTAGTGGATGGATGAGGTGGATTGTGCTAAGCATGCATTGGCTAAGGTAGAAGAAATCTAGACATAAATTAGCTAATGGATGGACAAGGGTTATGGGTTGTAGGTGATGCATGGTGGATGATGAAGTGGAGTGCTACAATTGGTTGTTTGAAGTGATGTAACATAAATCAAGACATGCATTGGATGCATGTATAGGATGAGGTGGACATGAGCCATGATTAATTTCTAAGGCATGGGGAGAGAGCTAATGATGGGTTTTAGGATAGAATCCAATTTTGTGTTATAGTGCTTGTCTTATATTTGCTAGGTTCTTATTTTGACATGTAGCAATTGTCCTATTTGTTGGTAATTTCCATGTTCTAAAAGTGGGCTTTAGGCCCACATGGGCTCAAGTCCAATGGGCCTAGCATAATAAAGGTTGCTTGTGTTACGCGATACATAATTTAGGCCATACATTCGATGGGTCATATCTCACTAACGAAGCATCGGAATAGAGGTCTCAAGGTCATCAAGAACAAATCAATTTGGTGAGTTTTCTAGTTGCACTAGGGTGTAGTGTATGGTATATCAATGGTGTGAGTTGGGACACGTGTGCATATGAGCGATGTTGCAAAAGACCGGGATCCCATAGTCGGTCCGAACCGAGTAGGCTTCACCCAATTCAAACTTAAACCAAGTCGAGTTTGAGTTACCTAGTAACTCGACCCGATTTGACCCGAAACTCGATCCAGCTAGACCCGACTCAATCCGAAACCCGACTCTCTAACCTTACATGCTACACCCTACCCCGATCTGATCCTAAAATATCTCCCTCCCTCCTCATCCTCCTCATCTTCCAAGCTTGACCTCTCTCCCTCCCTCCTCATCCTCCTCATCTTCTAAGCCCAGCAACCACCCACCACCATCACCCTCCTCCTTCTCTCTCTCTCCTCTTCATTCTCTCGGTCTCTCCCTCCCTCATCTCTCAATTTGACTCGGTACTTCTGACTGAATCGGACTCGGTCCGGATTAGTCTAAGCCAGACCGGACTCGGATTAAGTCAGGCATACTGGACTCTGTATCGAGTCAGATTGAGTTCAAGTCAGGCCTATTTCAAAACCAGATTGAGTTGAGTCAGCCCTAACTCGGTCCGACTTGACTCGATGCCCTGCTCTAATAATGACATATATCAAACTAACAACTACACTTGAATACGTCATATAAGACATTTATCTTCTTCTTTTTTTCATTTGTAATGGGACATTGCTCTGAAGAAAGCTTGAAGTGAGCAGCATTGGATGTGGTAACTGTCTTAGCTTTGTCCATCCCAAACTTCATCAATACTTTCTTAAGGTACATTGCCTGAGACAACTATAACTTGCTCATATCCATATCTTTGTGTATGTTTATGCCGAGAATCCTCTTTCAAGCTCCCAAATCTTTCATTTTGAATGTTCCTGATAACTGAGTCTTGAATATGTTAATTTCAGATATATAATACCAATAAAATGAATCATCCATCGTTCAGTGTCTTAAAGTAGACTCAATGGTCATATTCACTCCTAATAAATCACTGACTCACCATGAAAGTATTAAACTTCTTGTACCATTATCTTGACGATTGTTTTAGTCTGTACAACCTCTTTAACCTATAAACCTTGTTCTCTGACATATTTTCTTCGAACCCCTCTGGTTGCTTCATGTAGATTTGCTCTTCAAATTTTCTATGTAGGAAAGTAGTGTTAACATCCATTTGTTCTAGTTGAAGTTTATATTGGACAATCAATGCTAACATAGATTTGATAGATACCTACTTTACAATCGGCACAAATATCTCATTGAAGTTGACGCATTCTTTCTAAGTATATCGTTTCGCAACCAATCTAGCGTTATATCTATCATGTTTCTTCCGATAAATTCACTTGGACCCGATCGCTTTACACATACGAGAAGCTCCACTAGCTTTCACGTTTCATTCTTGTACAGAGAATCCATCTCATCTTGTATTGCCGCCATCCACTTCTCAGCATATAATGCTTCCCGAAAGATAGATGAATCTCCCTCACCATAATGAGAGCTAATACAATATTTGATTCATCTCCGTATCTAGCTGGTAATATGAGATCTCTAGGTGGATTTCTCCTCATAGGTGGCTACTCCACCTGCACCTGTACCTCTTCCCGCTGCTCGGCCTCTTCCTATGTCTCACCTTTGTCGATTTCAACATCGATCACTGTAGATTTTTCTGGTTCCTTATTTTCTTTCTTACAGAACAAAGAATCTCCATCAAACTTGATGTCACAGTTAATCGTGATATTTCTTGTGACCCTTTCATACAGCCTGGATCCCTTCACACCATCACCATAACCAACAAATGTGCACATTTTCACCCTTTGGTCTAGCTTATCTTTGTCAACTGACGGTACGTGAGAGTATGCGTCACAACCAAATACTCACAACTTTAAGTAGTCTACATCATGATAACTTCACACTTCCTCTGGAATCTTACAATCAATCAGCGTAAAAGGAGAATGATTCAATAAGCAAAAAGCCATGTTAACGACATCAGTCCATAGCTCCTCGCCTAATGTAGCATTGCTCAAGATACTTCCAGCTCTCTCTAAGAGAGTCTAATTTATTTGTTCCATCACACTGCTCTGCTTTAGTGTGTGCCTGAATGTGTTATGTCGTACCATCCCCTCATATTGACGAAAATTGTTAAATTTATTTGAAATGAATTCTCTACCATCGTCTGTCCTCAACATTTTCAATTTTCGCCCTAAATTTTTTTTTCTACCATCACATTCAACACTTTGAAGGTGCTAAAAATGTCTGATTTATACTTTATGAAGTACACACAAACCATTTTAGAGTAATCATCTATGAACGAAATGAAAAATGATAACCCTTCTTCAGAAACAATGGGCAACGACCTCCATACATTAGAATGCATATAGTTTAAAACATCCCTTACTAACATGTTTACCTGATTTAAAAAGATAGTCATGATTATTTACCATATATATAATGCTTGCATATATCACAATCAACACTTTTAAATGCAAGAATCAATGAATGATAAGAAAGTACCTTCATGTCATGCTCGCTCATGTGGCCTAGATGTGCATGTCACAAACGTGCCGATATGGACTCTGCTACAGATGTTGTAACTCCACTCGATACAATATTTTCGATCTACCTGTAAAGGTTACCATTCAATTGTGCTTTCATCACTCTGAGTGACCCTTTTAAACTTTTAGGACATGATTAAACCCAGTGAATTTACACCCAAGTCCATCGAAAGCTCTTAGAAAGATCAAATTCTGTAATGCCCTGAAAATCGAGGGTCGAGTAGCAACTCAACTCCCGAGTTTCAAAACATCACTTAGCAACATATATGCTTATAATTCAATGTTGTCTGTGTTAGTGCATTAATTATGATTGAGATTATACCAAAACAGTAATTCATACTCCAGATCAGTTGTAAAACGCAAGCGGAAGACTGAAAGATATAAATAAACATATATAAGTCAAAAGATCATGATCGGTCTCCAGAGTATGAATATAACACTGAGTCACTGAGTACATGAAATATTACATGTAATATTACAGAGGTCAAAAGTATCAAAAATGGTTCAACTGCAATAAAACCCTGTAGCCCCGCCGAACAGGAGAGCTTAAACGAAGCCATCTGAGAACTGAATGTAAGAGAACTCGTCCTGATCATCGTAGTAATCAGGCTACGCCTCAGGGGTCATGCCGTCATCTGAAATCAAGACAGAGTCTGGTTGGTGTTTAAAACACCGTCCCATAACGTGGGAGTGAGTGATCAACTCAGTGGAACAATAGAGCAAAGGTTAGCATGTTATCAATTCAATCAAGCAGTAAAGCAGTAAATCACACATCCCTAAGTACTCTTGTTAATGCAGGAGTGGTATGAATGTATGATGCATGCCCTCGCCTATGCTCCCTCAGCGACTTCCTCTCACGTTCGCGCATGAACAACACTGCCTCATTGCTTGACCTGCTATGCCTGAACGCACGCGTAATGCGGTGCATGCATATGATTACCAAGTTCTTATTAGTCCTTTTCATACAGCAGGATTGGGAAACTAAGGTACCTCCCTTATATCATTCCCAAACAATGATCCATTCTAGGGTCGTCAGTCCTAGTAAATCTCATACGATGTTGCGGTTCTAGGTCGCTGCAATGGGCTCGTCGCCAAATCATTATAGGCCTAGTTTATACTCTAAATGCTATGGAAGGGTTGTCGCCTCCACGTAGGCTCAGAGTATGCTCGAGGTCACTACAAAGGACACGTCTAGGGCTGCTAGGGCTGTTGCACGGAATCATTACACCACTCCCCCATCACCCATCACGGCTTCGTCATCAAAACATTGTAGGCCGACATCTCGAATATAGTGTCCCATACCACCGTATTCGGCTCACGAGTCTGGGTTGCTCACTGGTCACCACGGGGAGGCTCGTTGCCCCAGCATAGGCCGACAGCTCGACCACGGTGTCCCATACCACCATGTCCGGCTCATGAGTCTTAGCGGATCGAGGTACCAAGGTTAACGGGATTCCACTGGTGAGTTTCGTACCTTAGGTTCAAGCAGTAGTGTCCATACATGGTGAACATACATCGGCACATCGGGTTACTTGACGGGCTTAACTAGCAAGAGCGCACCCAAAGTTGATCCACATGAAGAGCATAAACTCTCCATGTGGCCTAACCACTGCCGACAACTTTAGTATGACTCGAGTTTGTCAAACACGTCCTACGTGGCGAATGAATCTCAGCCACGACTTCAAAGCCGGCTACCGATTGCCTGGACTATAACATAGCCCCAATCACATTCAATCCTTAACCAGAAAACATGTATAGTAGTCAAAGCAGAATTAACAAGTAATTCAAACATGTTAACAAGCATGTTGTAAAGCACAATGTAAGCAGGAAGTACAAACACATACATGTCATAAATAAGTGATTAAACTAAACAACTTGTATGGAGGAAATCATATACATTTCTAAGGTATTTGAGAATCCTATATCAACACCTACCTAAAGCACTATCTCCTAAGTACTTACTCATACAAGCATTTTCACATACACTTATTTAACATACATAACGTATATTAGCCAAAACATGTATTAGGGCGAATCCTTTCGCCGAGTAAGTATTACACATATATATAGCATATACACACAGTAATTAATCATGGCAAACACATTTCCATATTTTATACGTATACGGTATTTTCTACAAATATACAGAGTACACTAAACGTCATAATTTGCATACGTAACTGAATCGCAAAATGAACATCGCATTTTGCATGTGAAATAACACCCAGATCATGAATCTATCATTATCCTACATTGAAAGCATTGAAAACCATAACCTAAGCATCTATAGTCCGCACCTTATGCCGTAGAAGCAAGTAACGGACTTCAGTTTAAACACCAAGTTTTTATCAACGGTAGAACGACAACCTATGACATGAAATAGGTTAGCTATTTCATCACGTACACTAGGTGAATCTCTAGAACTGATTAAGGTTAGGATTTCTTACCCGAAAGTGGAATCAGAATCGCCAGAAAAGCGATACAGTAGTGATAGATAGGCACGAAGAATAACAGGGATCGATTTCCGGGAATGATTCCAACTTCACTCTCACTTTCTCTCACTTTACTCACTTCTCTCTCCTAGGGTTTTCTCAAATTCGTATGGAGTGAATGAGAGAGGGTTTAAGGTCCTTATATAGGCCTAAAACTGATGAAAATGGCCCTAGGGCCAAGGTATACTTAGGTTATGTCCAAAGTGCGACTGTTTCAGCTCAATAGAGCACTTCCGGAGCCCCCCCTTGAGCTAAAGGTCGGACCTTGATCAGGGTTTCCAGATCGCATGTGGCGGACTAGTTTCAGTTCAATGGTCACCGGAACTCGATCAGGGTTACAAGTATACTGCCATGTGTATGAAATTTCTCCTGATTTGAGGGTGTATTTGGGTCAGATTCTGATGGTCTGATTGCTTATATCAGACCCACAAGTGACAGGTCTCAGATTACTTAAATTAGATTTAATTTCTAAAGAAATCTACGTTTTCTCACACACTTCAGTCCAGGCTTAAGCGAATAGCCCCGGGACACTATCTAGAGTTGATTTCCGAGATGGTTGTCAAGCCCAGCAAGGCGGTCCCAATTATATAACTTTGTATTATTTGGACTTTCGACGTACGGTCTAGATCCGATACGGGTTTTCATGTGCTCCCGAGAGCAACTGGATAATGAGATTGATCCTAGATTTCAGGGTAACCTAGTGTCAATGATTCTACAAGTTTTGGGTCTTGCAGATCGTATTTAAAGTGCTTCAAGCGAATTTCACAGCTAATCTAGATTAGCACTTAGTTAACTTTGTCTAATTCCTAAAGGATTTGATCCTGAGTGATTTCTGCCTGAGGTGGTACTCAGGTCTTTGTACGGTATTTTTCGAGACGTTACAATCTACCCCCCTTAAAGAAAACTTTTTTCCTCGAAATTAGTACCTTTTCGTACTCCTCGAGAATCTGAGGGTAGTTCTTTTCGATCTCAGCTTCGGTTTCCCAAGTAGCTTCTTCCTCAGTATGATGTGTCCACAGTACCTTTACAAGTAAGATACCTTGCTACGCAACACCTGCTCCTTCCTGTCTAGGATATGCGTCGGATGAAGTACATACGTAGCATCCTCACTCAACTGTACCTGCTCCCATTTGATGATATGGGAAGGATCAGGAACGTACTTCTTTAGCATGGAAACATGAAATATGTTATGCACACCCGCAAGTGGAGTGGGCAAAGTTAAGCGGTATGCCACCACACCCACTCGGTCAAGTATCTGGAAGCGGCCAATGAACCACAACGTAAGTTTCCCCTTCTTGTCAAACCGAAGGACTTCCTTCATGGGGAAAACTCGGAGGAATACATGGTCTCCAACCTCAAACTCAAGCGGTCGGCATAGCTCTTTTGTCTGCTCTGCGCTGTAAGAAGTCGACGCTTGATAATATCGATCTTCTTTGAGGTCGCCTGTACTAACTCTGGGCCAATTAAACTGTGTTCGCCAACCTCTGCCCAAAATGCGGTGCTCGGTAAGGGCGCCCATACAAGGCCTCGTAAGGAGCCATACCAATACTCGCCTGAAAACTGTTATTGTAGGTGAACTCTGCATACGGGAGACAGTCATCCCAACTGTCCTTGAAGTCCAAAACACAGGCCCGCAGCATATCCTCCAAAATATGATTCACTCGCTCCATCTGCCCATCGGTCTGTTGGTGGAACACGGTACTGAACTTCAACTTCACATCCATCGCTTCCTGGATATGAGTCCAGAAGATAGATGTGAATTGCGTGTCTCTGTCCGACACAATATCCAAGGGAACTCCATGTAGACGCACTATCTCCTTAATGTACATCTGGCCAACTCGTCTGCAGAGTTCGAAACTCTGATCGGAAGGAAATGAGCTGACTTTGTCAACCAGTCGACGATCACCCAGATGGAATCATGTCTCTTCCTCGTCTTCGACAGCCCTGATATGAAATCCATAGAGATGAAGTCCCACTTCCATTCAGCTATGGGCATGGGCTGAAGTAGTCTAGGAGGTCGGCGATGTTCAGCCTTGACCTGCTGGCAGGTGAGACAACGTGACACAAATTTTGCTATGTGGACCTTCATATTGTCCCACCAATACGACCGCTTCATGTCCTGATACATTTTCGTGCTACCAGGATGCATCGCAAGCTTCGATCTGTGGGCAGCCTCGAGAATCTCCTGTCTCAAGTCATAGATGTCTGGGACGCATAGGCGGCCACGGTATCGTAGGCCCCCATCTGTGCCAACTCTCCACTCGGAGTCCTCGTCATTGCTAGCTTGCTCTCGAAGATCAGACAGTCGTGCATCGCCTTTTGTGCCTCAATAATCAAGTCATCCATAAGTGACCGCACTCGAATGTGCGTGACACTCATGAATGGCTCCTCCACGGTGAGTTTCTACTCGAAGTCTCGTACAAACTCCACCATGTGCCATTCCTCAACTATCAGCGGATCCACAAATTGTCACGCCCCAAACCTGAAAATCGGATTCACAGGAATCGCAATCGCCGAATCCGGTGCCAACAGCCTCCGTAGTACCCCATTCTCGGCTCCTAGCGTCCATACGCCAGATTCCGATCCTGGGATCTTACAAGGAGGATTTTTTTTTCAATGTATATTGAACTCGTAACAAGCATAACCACAAGTATACCCAAATCACAAAGGCAACATCATCATCGCATATCCACTAATATAATCATTTGAGTACAATGCTGAAAGGGAAATAAATAAATTGAAAATCAAGCTCCAGAAGACCGTTGCACGCTCCAAGCTTAACACTGCGGTAACCTAACATCACCTGCACGCATCTACCATGCATAAGCTTATAGAAAGCTTAGAGGGTGGTGTAAGTGTGTGCACAAGGTAAGTGCCAAGTATTCTACGAAATGTCATAATCATATAATGTCGAAATAGGCGCAAGGTCATGAATCATATATTATCAGAGTAAGCGAAAATACTAACAAGTCCATGAGTTAAGTAATATCAGAATACGCAATACGGATCAACTATACAAATGAGGAACAATATCAGAATACGCGATAAAGATCAACTATACAAATGAGGAGTCATAAAGAGTCAAATATCAGATGCCGTATCTAAACCTTATAAATGCAGAAACACAGGTAACCCAAAATGCCATATGCTGCGAATATAATGCAATATGCGGTGCGAATGGAATGACCATGCTGGAGTGTGAAGTCGGGATGATAGTATGTAGTATCGCAGGCTATGGGGTCCATCACAAGGGACTTCTATCCAAACCAGTCTCATACCTAAATTTGGATAGTCAGACTCAATGTGGTAAACTCCTGATCTCAGGTTAGTCGTGCGCCCCAACTGAAATTCTGGCCGTTGCGAAGGTACACGTAACAAATAATTACGCACCACCAGCCCGAGTGGATAGTGAGTGAATGAATGAATGAGTATACAACTTCTTCTCAATAAGTCCACATATCAGTACGGTTCATCTCTATGATCATCACCGGGGTCTATTACACTCTACGCCAGCTTGCCGCCCCTATCCGAGCACACAACTGGGTAAGTGGAAGAGACCTCACTATCTGCCTGCCAATATCGGGCCTGGCTCGTCAATTGTGGGCCCATTCCTTAAGCTGGTCAGACTCAACCTAGATATTGCCCCCTCACTCAGGCGGGTAAGGTCACACCCCCTCCCAACCGACCACGACACAGTGGAAGACGCGACTTACTAGTATACGGCCCTCATATGCTCATATACATCCACTCGGTCTCGATGTTGGGGCGTCTCTTGGCCACGGAGGTTTAGGGATTTTCACCCAGGGACATCTATGACGCCCGTTTGCTAGAACCAAACATTTCCGGTGTCCCATCTGGCCATTCACGATATGCCTATGGAGGCTACGACCCTAATGTCGCTAGGGCGTACAGTAATCACAATGCAAGATGCATGAGTCATACAATCTAGTCATGCACCAACCCTGCGCATACCGTGCGCTCATGTGAGATAACTTCCACCTATCAGGGAGTATCATAATAACCTGCCAAATGACATATGTAATGGTCAACCACATCTCATAACAAACATGCAGATGATGCGTATGGGCATGTATCATGATGTTATGCTGTCACATAATCATACTCGGTATTAATAACCGGCATCGACAATCGACTTCTACAATATGGAATTTAACCAACATTGCTCCCAAGGAATGGCCCACATAGAGCTAACATATATTGGACCCATAGCCTCATATAAGGGCCAAATATACAACACCATGGGCCTCACTCAAGAGTTTAATACACATCACGATGGGCTTTCACATGGGCCTAACATATATCACAATGGGTTCCATCGCCTAGCCCTCAAATGCATCACAATGAGCCTCATCACATAGGCCTTGTATACATCACATTGGGTCTTAAACACGGGCTGAATACACATCACAACGGGCCTCAAATACAGGCCGCATATACATCATATTGGGCCTCGACAATCGGAATCGGCAGTCAGCCATGACAATCGGAATCGACAATCGGCCACGATAATTGGCCTCGATAATCGAAATCAGCAATCAGCCACGACAATCAGAATCGACAATCAGCCACGATAATCAGAATCGGCAATCGGCCACGATAATCAACCTCGATCGATAATCAGTCAATCGGCCACGACAGGAAGATTCGGTAATCGGCCTCGTCAATCGACAATAAGCCACGATCGGTAATTGGTCACGATAATCGGCCTCGATCGGTAATCGGTCAATCGGCCATGACAAACAGAATCGGCAATCGGCCTCGTCAATCGACAATCGTCCACGATCGATAATCGGCCTCGATCGGTAATCGGTCATTCGACCACGACAAGCAGAATCGACAATTGGCCACGATCGGTAATCGGTCACGATAATCGGCCTCGATCGGTAATCAGTCACGATAATCGGCCTCGATCGGTAATCAATCAATCGGCCACGACAAGCAGAATCGGCAATCGGCCTCATCAATCGACAATCGGCCACGATCGGTAATCGGTCACGATAATCGGCCTCGATCGGTAATCAATCAATCGGCCACGACAAACAGAATCGGCAATCGGCCTCGTCAATCGACAATCGGCCACGATTGGTAATCGGTCACGATAAGAATGGCCTAACAAGGCCTAAAGGGAATGTCACAATGTGGACGTTTAACCATCATTGACCATCAACGTGGACATTCAACCAACATTGTTCCCAAGGAGTGGCCCACATAGAGCCAAATATAATATATAGTGGGCCTATGGCCTCACACAACGGCCCAATACACATCACTTAAGGGCCTTACTCATGGGCCGCACATACATCACAATGAGCCTTGGCACATGGGCCAAAATTCATCACATTGGGCCTCATATACATCAAGTGGATCACATCTACGGGCCGCACCAATGGGCCTCATAAGCATCAAATGGGTCACATCAGCGGGTCGCACCAATGGGCCTCATACACATCAAGTGGGCTGCATTAATGGGCCGCCCATATACAACATGTCGGGCCTCATGGACGGGCACAAATACATCAAGGTGAGCCTCATGAATGGCCATAAATACATCAAGGTGGGGTGTGACATGTGTATCACTACACACAAGGCCCGTATATGATGATCAGCACTGTCCAAACATTGTCTAAGTGAATCAATACCACCCAAACATTGTCTATGTAAATATGTACCATCAAACATTCCCATGTAAATCGGCACTGTCCAAACGTTGTCCAACAAAATGAATAGATGACGTGGATTCAAAACATGTACATCTCGGTGGTCCCCACCGTCTAAGTCGTTGGACGGTGTAGATATACAATACATACATTGAGTGCAAGGCCCACGTCCACGGATGGTGTGAATAAAACATACATCAGGGTAGGCCCCATGCGATCTGGACAGGGTAGATAGAACACTTACATCGGTGGGACCCGCTTAGGTCTAGATCTATTTCATTCTCCTTGTAATGCCATAAAATTATTTTACTAAATGTTTGGACGGTATGGATAACCCACACCTGCTGATCAGCTCCATATGGACGGTCTGAATATATAACACATATATGTATCACGGTGAGTCCTACGTCCTTACGGACGGTGGGAGCTTGGATTACATCTAAAATCATTTCAATAGTGGCAGGTGCAACATGTGTATCATTGTTCACTATCATAGGGGTACATGGCTCACCAATGTGATCAACACTGTCCAAACATTGACCATGTACACTGTCCGAACATTGTCCAGCACCGTCCAACACAATCTGGACGGTGTGGATTCACATCATTTGGATGGACAGTGTGGTGTGCAGCGAGGTGGGTCCTCGTCCCAAACAATTGGACGGCATGGATGAAACACGTGCATCATGGCACATACATCAGTGGCCCCACCGTCCAGAAAGCCACACCTAAATCATGTGAGTCCACGAGGTGTGGCCCACCCACTACGTATATATTATATTATATAATAAGTATATAATATACATCACTGTCCACGTGGTGTGACACACCCACTATATTATAAGGTATACACCATCGTCCTGCACCAACATCCAGGTGCGCTGGACGGATGGTCAGGATGCTAGATACATACACATGTCATGTGGGCCCCTGATGCACGGTGTGGAATTAAAACACATATATTATGGCTGGCCCATGATCTGGACGGCCAGGATGGGACGGGCCTGGATGTACAATACATCATCAGGTGGTCCACCTCCACACGCTCCATCAAAACATATGGACGGCATGGGTTAAAACAGATGGGCAGCGTTGATAAAACGCATGCATCGCATGGGGTCCACACACACGTGGGTCCCACAGCTGCTGATGCAGCAAAATAAAACACATATCACGGTGGGTCCCATGTAGGGCCCACCATATAATACTATACATACACGTCCATGCCCCTGGACGGGCGGCCTGGACAAAACACTAGAATAATGTGGGCCCCACGTCATCTGGGATGGATGGCCAAGATAAAACTCATACATTGTGGGGTCCACATGATCTGCATGGACGGGCGATGTGTAAGAAACACATACAAAAAGGGGTGGGTCCCACCGTTAATACTCAATGGACGGTGTGTATACACAGACCCACGAAACTGCTGACGTGCAGCAGCAGCTGCTGCCGTTGCTGCTGTGGCAAAATGAATGCACGGTGTGGATGAAATCCACATCACAGTGGACTCCACCATGGATGGACAGTTAATACAAACATCAAGGTGGGCCCCACCCCCGACACACGTGCAGGGTAGGTCCCACACGAGCCATGAGCTCTCTACAAATGGCTACACGGTATGGATTTAACGCATACCTCATGACAGGGCCACAGGCCTGTTGACGTCCTATGAGTGGACGGTGGAGGAAGGTGGGTCCCACACGACACATGGCCCACAGCTTGGGACCAAGCTGATATTTGTGATTTCCCTGCATCCAGATTCGGGCAGTGGGCTGGCCCAATGGCTAGACGGTAATAAGTGGGCCATATAAAAAAAATCAAAGAGAGAGAGGTCGGACGGTGGAGGGACCCCGCCACTATGGGTCCGGCCCTCAGTACAATGCATACATTAAGATGGGTCCCATAGAAATGGGCCTTCAAATCAACCGCTAAAAACTCATAAGATCACCCACCTTTGATCTTCTTGGACTTCTTCTTCCATCAATGCATCCTTGAGCTTTAAAGGTTCAACTTCAACGGTTGAGATGATCTTTGGATGGTGGAGATGTGAGGTAGGAAAGTGGCCCATACAAGCTCTCCCATGGAAGCTTGCTTGAACATGGGATGCTTGCTTGGAGAATGAGAGAGAGATGAGAGAGAGAGAGAGAGAGAGAGAGAGAGATGTTGTGATGGAGTGATGGGGAGTGAGTGATGGGTGATTGGCATGTACTTGACATGTAAGAGAGGGTGTTGACTTTTGGGGAGGGTAGTTGTACTTGGGGATGGGATGAAGTGATGGGTTGTACTTTGATCAATTGATGGGATTGATTTGACATATTGTAGAGATTCTCTTGGGATTGCAATCGCGCGACGTTTCCTCGAACTGAACGTGGGCCCACATCTCCTGGCCTGGGTATCGCCTTGGCGTACGAGACGCAGCGTTGGAACCGCGGCAACGGCGCGGTCGCACTGGTACAAGTCTCGGGTCGAGTCGACTCTGGAATACGGGATACGACTCGGGGTCGCGTGCAACTGCCAATAAAAGTTCGCGGGTTGCCGGAATTCGACCGGGAAGACCGCGGAAGCCAACAGAATGATACAGACTAGGATACCGATCTTACACAAATACTATCGCCTTCTTGCGGCTCAATGCGTCTGCCACAAGGTTAGCCTTGCTAGGATGGTAGGAAACCTCGAACTTGAAGTCCTTCAAGGTCGCTATCCATCGTCGCTGCCTCATATTCAAGTCCCGCTGAGTGAATATATAGCGAAGGCTCTTGTGGTCGTAGAAAAGCTCGAACTCCTCTCCGTAGAGGTAATGTCTCCAGAGCTTTAATGCAAATATGTCCGCTGCCAATTCCAAGTCGTATGTAAGGTAATTCTCCTCGTGTTTCCTTAATTGTCTCGAGGCATATGCAATCACCTTGTCCTTCTGCATGAGAACACAACCCAAACCAACGCAAGACGCGTCGGTGTATATAGTATATTTAACCCCTTGCTCTGGCAATACTAGTACAGGGGCGGACATCAGTCTGTCCTTCAGCTCATGGAAAGCTGCTTCCGCCTTCTCATTTCAGGCGAACTTCAGATCCTTTCGTGTCAACTGAGATAATGGTCTGGCTATCTTCGAGAAGTCCCGAATGAATCGTCGGTAGTAGCATGCCAGACCAAGAAAACTCCTCACCTCAGTAATCAAACCAGGCTCCTTCCAGTCCTGAACCGCGGCTACCTTAGCAAGGTCCACCGCTATCCCTTCCTTGGACACCACATGTCCCAGGAACTTGACTTCCTCCTGCCAGAAGTCGCACTTCTTGTACTGTGCGAACAACTGGTTCTTCTTCAGTGTATCTAAGACTACTTGTAGGTGCTCCTCGTGCTCTTCCCAACTCGCAGAGTATATTAGGATGTCATCGATAAACACGATGACAAATCGGTATAGAAATGACCGAAATACCCGGTTCATCAAATCCATGAATACGGCCAGTGCGTTCGTAAGACCGGACGACATCACGAGGAACTCGTAATGCCCAAAACTAGTCCTGAAGGCCGTCTTCTATACGTCTTCATCCCTGACACGCAACTGATGATACCCTGATTATAGATCAACCTTCGAGAAGTATCGCGCCCCTTTCAACTGATCAAACAGGCCGTCTATCCTGGGCAAAGGATACTTGTTTTTCACGGTCAATTGGTTCAACCTGCAGTAATCAATACATAATCGTAGCGACCCATCTTTCTTCTTGACAAATAACACAGGTGCTCGCCAAGGAGACACACTAGATAGTATGAAGCCCTTCTCTACCAGCTCATCAATCTGATTCCTCAGTTCCTCCATCTCACATGGAGGCATCTGATACATAGGTAATGAAATGGGGGTCACACCAAAAAATGGGGGTCACACCAGGCACAAGATCAATAGTAAAATCGATCTCGCGTCGAGGAGGTAATCCAGGGATCGTCCTAAACACATCTGAAAATTCTCGAACTACTGGCATGTTTCCTAACGTTGGCCTATCAACATGCATTAGTAAAGCGGTGTAACATCTAACACGACATGACCAACTAACCTGCACTGGAAAAGTAAAGACCGTGCCATCAGGTCCATTGGCTGTCACGACCCGATTATCGCAATCAATCTCTGCCTTCATCTCGATGAGCCAGTCTATACCGAGGATAATGTCGTAGTGCCATAGTGGAGCGACAATGAGGTCAACGAATACTGTCCTGCTACCCAAGTCTACTGAGCAACCCTCACACATCCGTGTGACATCCGAAAAAGTCCAGTAGCAGTAGTGAGTCTCACTCCCTTCGTGGGAGTAGTATGTAAAGCTAGACGCTTAACTGCCGCACGAAGGTAGTGGACCCAGTGTCCACCAATAAAAAGACAGGAGTACCTTGAACATATGCAGTGACCTCGAAGGCCATAGGTGCTGACGATGCTGTCTCTGGCTCCTCTGCTGTAAGCGCATGAATGCGTGTCTACTGAGGTCGGTTGGGATAAGACACCATAGGTCACTGAGGCGGCCTAAATCTAGGTGCAGGGGGTCGGAATGATGGATGTGCAGGAACAGTACGCAGGGGTGGTGCTGAAATGGCCTGGGGATGAGTGCGGTCGATTCTCTGCGGCAGTGAGAACCCACTGTCTCTCATACGCGTGAAACAGCTCTCCGTTAGGTGACCTGGCCTCCCATAGTAGGTACAAGTCACGCCCGGTCGCCGTATCGAAACTGGTGGCACTGAAATCCTGGGCCTCTTCTTCTTCTTCACTCACTTCCTCTTCTATTTCAGCTCCACCTTCATCCTCACTCTGTTCTTCTTCACTCTCTATCTCGTCCTCACTCTCCTCAAGTCGGGCATGCCGTTGTCGTGGCCCAATTTTCATCTGGTTGAGAGTTATTTCATTGATGAAATGTTGCGGCACTGGAAGTTCTGCGCCAAGACTGTAGCCGAACTCGCGTGCAATCTTACATATAAGCCGGTCGAAGGGGAGCGAATCAGTCCTTCTATTTGAACGTATGGTCAGAATGATCTGTCGCAAAACATACGTCGGCACGCACAACTTCTCTCCCTGCCCCGCCTGGTATAGAAGCACTCACTGCAATTGCTCCACTTGGGGTAGATGTTAAACGTGCAGATATGGTGGAGTAGGCAGAAATCATCCTTCATGTTTGATGCCAGGAGGCTATTGTTCGGCCGCCATTTAACCAGTCGCCCACAAAAGAAACGCGTATGGTGATCCCTTTCACACGCACTTTTCAGATTCGTCTCGCTCGCGTGAACTTGGCTAAGAGGTATTCCCATTAGTTGAGCTATCAGGCTAGCGTCAATTGTGGCCTCCCGACCTCGTCCCGACGGAATCTTGAACTGCAAGGGATTCAGCGTAGGCTCTCGAATATGGGCATAGAACGCACAGACAGTGCCCACATTTGCACGATATGTTCCCTCAAACACAGGGCCCCAACCGGCCTCATCTAGGCTCTCCAACAACTTATACTCTCCAAAGAGCCACCCATCCACCTGAGCTTTAAAAAGGACCCTATAGCCCTCATAAACTCCATGGGACAACTCCTCCAGTAGAGCTCTTGGGAGAGGAGACTAAAGATTGAGGTCCCTTTTAGTACGCACCTAGCGGTCAACGCCCGTGCTTGCGGTGGCACCTCACGGTCTTCTCGAACGAGTAGGGCGGCTAGGCTCGGCTTCATCCACGACACCCTTTCTCTTTCCCATGAGAGAAAGAATGGTGGAAATTGACAAAATGACCGTAATAACTTCGAACAAAGCCATGGAAAAAGTGGAGGAAACGGAAGAAAGGGATGGAGTGTTTAGGTCTCCATGGATTTGAGCCTTCGAGGGGTGTGTAAAGGCTCAAATGGAAGGGAATGAAGAGGGAAAATGAAGAAAGAGGATGAGTAGTGGGTGCACAAGAATTTGAGCCTCAAATGGGAGATTCAAGAGCTCAAATGAGAGAGAATGAAGAGGGTAGGCAGCAATGGAGACGAGTTTACAGTAGGGTGGTGGAGAGGGTGCACGAAAATGGAAAAGAAGGAGGTTGGAGGGGCGATTTGAGAGAGAAATCAGAAGTTTGAGAGAAAAGGAGAGCTTGGGGTGGTGATTTATGAAGGGAAGGTGGGTTTGGAAGGGTTTAAATCAAAACCCCTTGCATCAGGGGGCCACACTACACCCTATAGTCAATCGGCCCAGTCGGCCAGCCCGGCCTGGCCCGTTAGTCGGCAAGGCCTCGCCGACCTCTGGAGGTTTTGGCGAGGGCTCGCTCCCTGGACGAGGTCCTCCCCTCTCCCTTGGTCCAAAAATGTGTGGGGCCCACCCTGGGTCCCATTGAATTGCTCGTTTTGACCCCCCGACTCCGATTCGAGTCGTTTCGGGGCCTTTCGGGTAGTTTCTGATGTATACTCTCGTTTACCGACTGTTGACGGCTGGGATGGGGTAATTTGTGGTCTAAACCCATCGTTTGATGGTCTAAGAGTGATACGGGGTTGTCTCATGTGATCACGGATGTGTACGGACTCAACAAAATAGTCGATTTCGGTGAACTTCGCCAATTGGCGAAACGGGGACACCTATGACTGTTTCTACATTTCTTCGCACCCACCTAAGTTGAATTTACGTCAGCGTACGTTGTGTGACCATAACCCAGGTCCCGGTTTAATCCAAATCATGCTCTGATACCAAGTTGTAACGCCCTGAAAATCGAGGGTCAAGTAGCAACTCAACTCCCGAGTTCCAAAACATCACTTATGCAACATATATGCTTATGATTCAATGTTGTTTGTATTAGTGCATTAATCATGAGTGTGATTATACTAAAACAGTAATTCATACTCCAAATCAGTTGTAAAATGCAAGCGGAAGACTGAAAGATATAAATAAACGTATATAAGTCAAAAGATCACGATCGGTCTCCAGAGTATGAATATAACACTGAGTCACTGAGTACATGAAATATTACATGTAATATTACAAAGGTCAAAAGTATCAAAAATGGTTCAACTGTAATAAAACCTTGTAGCCCCGCTGAACAGGAGAACCTAAGCGAAGCCATCTGAGAACTGCATGTAAGAGAACTCGTCTTGATCGTCATAGTAATCAGGCTTCGCCTCAAGGGTCATGCCGTCATCTAAAATCAAGACAGAGTCTGGTTGGTGTTTAAAACACCGTCTCGTAATGTGGGAGTGAGTGATCAACTCAGTGGAACAATAGAGCAAAGGTTAGTATGTTATCAATTCAATCAAGCAGTAATGATAAAGCAGTAAATCACACATCCCAAAGTACTCTTGTTAATGTAGGAATGGTATGAATGTATAATGTATGCCCTCGCCTACGCTCCCTCAGCGACTTCCTCTCACATTCGCGCATGAACAACACTGCCTCAGTGCTTGACCTGTTACGCTTGAACACATGCGTAATGCAGTGCATGCATATGATTATCAAGTTCTTATTAGTCCTTTTCATACAGCAGGATTGGGAAACTAAGGTACCTCCCTTATATCATTCCCAAACAATGATCCATTCTAGGGTCGTCAGTCTTAGTAAATCTCATACGATGTTGCGGTTCTAGGTCGCTGTAATGGGCTCGTCGCCAAATCATTACAGGCCTAGTTTATACTCTAAATGCTACGGAAGGGTTGTCGCCTCCACGTAGGCTCAGAGTATGTTCGAGGTCACTACAAAGGGCCCGTCTAGGGCTGTCAGGGCTGTTGCACGGAATCGTTACACCACTCCCCCATCACCCATCACGGCTTCGTCATTAAAACATTGTAGGCCGATAGCTCGAATACAGTATCTCATACCACCGTATTCGGCTCACAAGTCTGGGTTGCTCACTGGTCACTACGGGGAGGCTCGTCGGCCTGGCATAGGCCGACAGCTCGACCACGGTGTCCCATACCACCATGTCCGGCTTATGAGTCTTAGCGGATTGAGGTACCAAGGTTAACGGGACTCCACTGATGAGTTTGGTATACCTTAGGTTCAAGCATTAGTGTCCATACATGGTGAACATACATCGGCACATCGGGTTACTTGACGGGCTCGACTAGCACGAGCGCACCCAAAGTTGATCGACATCAAGAGCATAAACTCTCCGTGTGGCCTAACCACTACCGACAACTTTAGTACGACTCGGGTTCGTCAAACACGTCCTACGTGGCGAATGAATCTCAGCCACGACTTCAAAGCCGGCTACTGATTGCTTGGACTATAACATAGCCCCAATCACATTCAATCCTTAACCAGAAAGCATGTATGGTAGTCAAAGCAGAATTAATAAGTAATTCAAACATGTTAACAAGCATGTTATAAAGCACAATGTAAGCAGGAAGTACAAACACATACATGTCATAAATAAGTGATTAAACTAAACAACTTGTATGGAGGAAATCATATACATCTCTAAGGTATTTGAGAATCCTATCTCAACACCTACCTAAAGCACTATCTCCTAAGTACTTACTCATACAAGCATTTTCACAAACACTTAGACTATACTTATTTAACATACATAACGTATATTAGCCAAAACATGTATTAGGGTGAATCCTTTCGCCGAGTAAGTATTACACATATATATAGCATATACACACAGTAATTAATCATGGCAAACACACTTCCATATTTTATATGTATACGGTATTTTCTACAAATATACAGAGTACACTAAACGCCATAATTTGCATACGTAACTGAATCGCAAAACGAACATCGCATTTTGCTTGTGAAATAACACCCAGATCATGAATCTATCATTATCCGACATTGAAAGCATTGAAAACCATAACCTAAGTATCTATAGTCCGCACCTTATGCCGTAGAAGCGAGTAACGGACTCAGTTTAAACACCAAGTCTTTATCAACGGTAGAACGACAACCTATGGCATGAAATAGTTTAGCTATTTCATCACGTACACTAGGTGAATCTCTAGAACTGATTAGAGTTAGGATTTCTTACCCGAAAACGGAATCAGAATCGCCAGAAAAGCGATATAGTAGTGATGGATAGGCACGGAGAATAGCAGGGATCGATTTTCAGGAATGATTCCAACTTCACTCTCACTTTCTCTCACTTTACTACTTCTCTCTCCTAGGGTTTTCTCAAATTCTTATGGAGTGAATGTGAGAGGGTTTAAGGTCCTTATATAGGCTTAAAACTGATGCAAATGGCCCCAGGGCCAAGGTATATTTAGGTTATGTCCAAAGTACGACTGTTTCAGCTCAACGGAGCACTTCCAGAGCCCCCCTTGAGCCAAACGTCGGACTTAAACTCAATGACCTTGGATCCAGGTCAAGTTAAGTTTTCGTTCCAATCGGGTTTCCAGATCGCATGTGGCGGACCAGTTTCAGTTCAATGGTCACCGGAACTCGATCGGGGTTACAAGTACACTACCATGTGTATGAAATTTCTCCTGATCTGAGGGTGTATTTGGGTCAGATTCTGAAGGTCTGATTGCTTATATCAACCCCGCAAGTGACAGGTCTCAGATTACTTAAATTAGATTTAATTTCTAAAGAAATTCACGTTTTCTCACACACTTCACTCCGGGCTCAAACGAATAGCCCCGAGACACTATCTGGATTTGATTTCCGAGATGGTTGTCAAGCCCAGTAAGGCGGTCCTAATTATATAACTTCGTATTATTCGGACTTTCGACGTGCGTCCAGATCCGATACGGAGTTTCCATGTGCTCCCGAGAGCAACCGGGTAATGAGATTGATCTTAGATTTCTGGGTAACCTAATGTCAATGATTCTACAAGTTTTGGGTCTTGCAGATCGTATTTAAAGTGCTTCAAACAGATTTCATAGCTAATCTAGATTAGCACTTAGTTAACTTTGTCTAATTCCTAAAGGATTTGATCCTGAGTGATTTATGCCTAACGTGGTACTCGGGTCTTTGTACGGTATTTTCTGAGACATTACAGATTCTTCTGTAGGTTAGGAACGTGTCTCACATATGTTAAGATGTGTTCCATCCTATAAGATGTCCTGATGCGCACTGATCTGATTCCAACGATCTTTTAGGCAACATCATTGTCCATAAAACACATGGCCAATATCACACTCATTGTATATGGTGAACCAATCTCGATGCGAAGTCATATGATACGACACCCTCGTATCCAAAATCCACTCATCATTGAAATAAATGGATTTAGATGCAATCATAACATCACTACTGCCTACCTCCTCACTCGATTCCATTGTGTTCGCCTCCTTCGATGCTTCATCTACTTTATCTCCCTTTTGGATTTTAAGATTTCAACAATTCTTTTTCATATGCTCCTATCTCCTACAATTTCAATACTTCATCTTTCCATTGCCCTTAGACTTGGACTATGATCGTGAGTTTCCCTTCTCCCGCTTAGAATTCGTTCACCTAGTTACCAAAAGCATTTATAAATGACCCCATGCCACTATCTTTCTTTGTTAACATCTTTGATCGAAGGGCTGTGATGATAGTGTCGACATCAATGGCCTCTCTATCATAACATATAGTATTTACGAAGATATCATAAGACTATGGAAGATAGTTCAACATAATTAGGGCTTGATCTTCCACGCCAATCACCTCTACACTTGTCAATTTGCAAAATATCTAATTAAAGGTGCTGATGTGATCATTAAGATCCGACCCTTCTATAATCTCCAGATTATAAAATTGCTTTTTTAGATACGAACGATTTGACATCGATTTTGTTATGTACAAGCTATCTAACTTCTTTCAAAGTCCTACGATGGTCTTGTGATCAAGGACATTGTATAGGACGTCATTCGCCAAACATAGTTGGACCGAGGTTTTTACCCTCTCATCCAATTCTTTCTACTCTTCATCGCTTATAGACGTTACACCCTTCTCCACACCAAGGAGTGCATGTCACAACCCTTGCTAAAATGGAAGGCTTGTCATCTTTACCTTCCATAGTTTGAAGTTATTTTTACTAGTGAACTTCTCCGTTTCATACTTTATGATTCCTTAATCGTCATATTTTAAATATAAACTCAAAACTCCAAATCTAGGTCTGATACCACTTGTTGGGAGATCATGGAAGAAAACCCCAAATTCGGATCATATGACGATAAGCAAAAGCAAACAAAGCATGCAAAAGTATATACATATTTTACGTGGAAAACCTCTCGTGGGAAAAAAAATCACGGTACTAAGCAACAACGATTACTATGAAAACGATAAGTATAAGAGATAAAAGAACTTACAATTCAAAAAACCCTCGTTTTCTCCTCTCCAAATTATATAAATGTTTAAGCCCTGATTGGAATACCCTAATCCCGCAATTACACACACACACACACACACACACACACACACATATAGCATAACACTCGAAATAGGAAACTGATTACACAATTACATAAAATTGTGTATGCCGTCGATCTAAGCATTAATTGATCGACATTGATCGAGCGGTCCTCAATTATTGATCGAGCCCCACATGTTCTACTGCTTGAACATGCTCAAAAGTGTCCATGGAGTTTTCAAGTATTTCTAAATTTTGTTGATCGATCAACCTGATCGATCGAAACCGTCCAAAATTGTGTATAGACCAATATGTATAATATTTCAGGGTTCATTCGATTGATCAATCAGTGTGGTCAATCAATCGAATCCATATTCCATGTACGGATTGAAGTTGTTCAACTGACGACATTGAGGAGGATCAACTTATCAAATGTGTGTTATAAGTTAAGGTGATCCAATACATGAGATAACATAACAAAATTACTCAGCAACAAATGTGGAGGGAATGTTCTATAGTACTCAGTTTCGATGGTGACCCCTCAAGTATCCACGTCGGTGCTAGTATAGCTTTGTGGCCCCATTATGATGTATGTGTTTTCTCGCTCTGTCTATCCATTTTTCTAGCTCATTCCAGGGCAGGTGCACAAGAGTGAGGAATATCCAAATTTCAGGTAGACCATAACACAGAAACAACGGTGACTCCACCATTAAAACAAATAATCTTGTTGACCGTGAAAGTTTTGGATGAAACTCATATCTGTATTTTCTTTTAATTACTCACGTTTGTGCGACCTTGCTAACAGGTTGGACAGGAGATAAATATTAAGGTGGTCTCTAAAAAGTTTTTAATTGTGAGCATTAAATGATAACCAATTCCTGTGGTGTGGTCCACCTGTGATTTGGATTTGGTTCATTTTTTTATTAAAAAATTCCCGAAAAGGAACTTGCAAAACAGACTGACGAAGTGGATTTACAACAAATACATTGGTCTCCACAGTCATGGCCTGGCCCAACTAAGTGTTTCAACAGTGCATGTGGAGTATTGTTCGGTTTAGCATTTTGAAAACGCACGACACACAGCACAAGGAAGCGGATTGTGTGGTGTGCACGCCACTAAGTTTTGTGGGCCACACCATGATGTTTATATCCACACAGGCCTCATTAAGGGTTGTGATTTTTTTTCCATTTAACTTCTGCTAAAATAATTCGAGATTTTTAGACCAAATTTTAAAGTCAAATTTTTATTTATACACATTTCACGAGTATATTTGGCAAGTGCAAATGGTTATAGGTTAAGTAGGCTAGTCATGGGCACTTAAACCATTATTTAGGTTAGTTATGAGAAATGCTTCTAATATATTTGACATGGTTTGGGTTGGGCTAGCCCAGAGGATTTTCTGCTGTCATTGGGCAACATGAAGCCCAGCTTAGCTCAGCATGTTATCAACCCTGTGAGTTGTGTGTAGGATTTGTAACGTTGGTATTACATCCACTCAGTCCGTAGGGTGCTCTCCCTCGTTCTACAGTTGGAGCCCAGAAATCTAGCCAATCAAAAATATAGGTGGGATATAAAACAGGTACTGTTGAGATGAGCACAACCACCATAAAAAAATACTTTTGAATTATGTGGGGCCCACCATTTTTTGTATATACCATCCAAACCATTCATGAGATACGAACCACAAGAAAAACGATTACCTTAATAATAAGGACATTTCAAAATTGTGGTGGGCCACACGTAATTTTAGAGCATTTGCATTATTTTAAATGGTTGGCGACCCGTGCTTTAGTTCAGCGTGATTTTTTGAATTGAATATGAACTTTAGGAGGATAACTTACGAATGGAAGTAGATGTGGGCTCTAAGTAAAGGTGATGATCCATACATGACTTCATACAAGGAACTTTGCAACAAATGCAGAGGAGATGTCCTATATTACTTAGTTTTGGTAGTGACCTAGATATGTGGGCCCTGCCATGATGCATGCTTTTTTTCACTGTCCATCCCTTTTTCCAACTTAATTTAGAGCACATGTACAAGAGTGAGGCCGATCCAAATCTTAGGTGGACCATAACACACGAAACAATGGTAAATGAACAGCCACTGTTAAAAATAAAAATTGTGGGCCACAAAATTTTTGGATCAAGCTCATATTTATGTTTTCCCTTCATCCATTTCTGTGTGATAACGTCTCAGCGTGAGCTAATCTTGAATTATGTATGACACGCCATTTCAGTAAGTTCTAATTGCCTGCCTATCATCCATCACAGTTCGCCAGAGTATCAAAGCTCAAGTCAACGGGCGGTGGAATAATTTGAAATGCAGTATGCAAGCACGTACGTGTAACCTAAGTACCGAACCCATGAACATGTGGGCCCACGAATAGTAACCATGACATAGTCATGATATCCAAACTATTCAACACTAAGCATCTCCTTTTCACATGTATGTGGAAGAAAAATCAAGGCAAACTACTTATTAGACTAGTCAAATTTGTCTAAGGCAATGTACGGTCAGAATTAATTTACTAGACCAAGTCACCTCCTTGAGATCTTGATTCGATTAGTCTCCTGAGAATAATTCCTTAAGTGGGGACAAATCATGTGAGAGCGTTCTTATAATGGCATCGACAGTGTGCCGTTAGCTCATGATTTTAAGACTTGATCGGTTGAATTGGATGCGACTTGGAATTAGGACCCATTCAATACAACAGGCCGAGCCAATGGGAGGTGATTCGGGTAGACCCAGGACGACTCATCTATGTAGAATGGGACTCGTTTGACACGTTAGGCTCGTTTGTGTGTTTCCAGGGTAAAACCCTAGTAGGTGTATCCCTGACCATGGAGCCCACCTTGATGTATGTGTTCAATATCCAGGCTGTCCATCCTTTTTCCCATCTTATTTTAGGTCATGAGCCAAGAAAATAAAGCAGACCCAAATCTCAAGGGGAGCACACACCACAGGAACCATAGGCCACAAAAGTCTTAGATCAAGCTGATATTTGTCTTCGTGAGAATCTATCTCTTGCTGGAAAACATGTCACGTGAAGCAATAAGATATATTAGACTCTAGCAGTCGAGATTGGGTTCCTTTTTTAATGACATGGACTGGGACGCAATAAAATATATTAGACTCTAAGGGGCTGTTTGGGCGGTGGGATTAGAAGGGATTAGGAGGGATGGATTCAAAAAACATAATTATTACCCATGGCAGGATTGTCCCCTGTTGCCATGGGATAAGATTAATGCCATGTGTTGATAATACGGTGGTACATTGAATGGATATACCCACCATCATTTGAGATTATTGAGAATAATACACATGTGTTATATCTAAACCATTTATTTGTTTTGTAACCTCATTTTATGGCATGGGCCTAAAAATGAGGTAGATCCAAAACTTATGTGGCTCCAAAGAAGTTTTCAACGGTAAGTATTCAATTCCCATTGCTTTCTATGGTGGGGTCCACTAGAGCTTTAGATTTACCTGATTTTTTGGCCCATGCTCTAAAATAATTTCAATAAATGGGTAGACAGTGTGGATATAGCCCACACATCATGGTGGGACCTACACAACTTGCTAACATTGAGTGAAATTGGTACGGGACCAATGCAATTCCAAATTCCAAGCTTTTCCATTCTGCGCAAACATAGAGGAATTGTCGGGCACAGGACTACATGAATCCCATCCCACCTAATCCCTTCTAATCCCACCCCCAAACAGTCCCTTTTAGAGCATACAAAAGTCTTGGAGATGGTCTACATTCAAAGCAAAAGAGGTGCATGTTCAAAGGTTGGAATAATTCAACTTCTAAGATATTTTATTTGTCAGCTGTCTACTATATAAAGTGAAGCTCATCATATCAACGGTTTTGATCGGTGGTAGTTGTCCAGGTACAACGGCTAAAGTCTAGATGTATTAATTACTTACGGTGAAAATGATATAATGCATCATGTATCTAATCCCCAAATACGGAAGGGAGAAATGAGCTACCAGATGAACCCTTTTCACTCCATCAAAATCTTGGAACGCTCGAGCTTTGTGGGGTCACTATGTCATATCTACTCCGTCCATTAGGTAAGAACCCTTGTATTCATCCTACTTAGTAGCCACAACAATGGAAATAATATAAAGTCGCCGATGCGGGCGGTTTGGCTAGTGATTCTGTGGTTGGTGCTCCGTGGGCCCCACAATGATGTATGTGTTTTATCTATACTGTCCATCCATTTTTACAGATCATTTTAGGGATTGAGAAATGAGGCAGATCTAAATCTCAGGTGGACCACACCGTAGAAAAACAATAGTGATTGAATGTCCAACGTTAAAAATCTTCTAGGGCCAACTGTCACATTTATTTGACATCCAACCTGTTGATTAGGTCATACAGACCTGGATGAAGGAAACAAAAAAAAAAAAAAAATTACCATGATCCAAAACTTTTGTGGCCCCAAGCAGTTTTTAATGGTGGGGCGTTCAATCAACACTATTTCCTTTGATGTTGTCCACTTGAGATTTAGATCTACCTTGTTTAGGGGCTCATAACATAAAATGATCCGAAAAAAAATGAATGGACCGCATGGATGAAACACTTACATCATGGTGGGGGTCCAGAGAGCACGGACCACTAGCCATTTGTTTTTTTTTTTTTTGGGGGGGGGGGGGGGGGGGGGGAGATTGATTTTTAATGGGTGTGATGGGTGATGATTATGATGATTATGGAGTGTGAGCATAAAAGCCATTGAAGTTTAGCGTAAAAATCAAAGTAATAAATTCAAATTTTAAAATTAATATTTTTTGTATATTAATAATATATTCAAAATTTAAATTTGAAATTCATTTTGGAATATATTTAAAATTCACGTATATTAAAAATATATTCAAAATTCAAAAATTAAACATTCACTTCAAATATTACCTCCTCACAAATTTACAAGGAGAAAAACTTACAAGGAGAAAAACGTTCAAATGAATACCTTTGTATTTATAATTATGACGTGTGAGCAAATTAATAAAGCTATTAAAGTTTAACCATCTTTGTTAAAAAGCAATGTTTAACTGCCCACCATCCTGTTGAGGCAGATTGTTCAACCGCATTTTGCCAAAGTCAGTTAAAAAGTTTAACCCCCTGCCATCAAGACGGATTTACTCGCTTTCACCAATTGTCATTTGACGCAGGGATAGACATGCATGATGAGCTTGATCACCATTTTCCTCAGGGATAACTACTCTTAATCTAAGGAGCATGTCTGGACTCTTCATAGAGATTCCTTGTATCAATGAGGAGAAATAGAATATAGTAATCTCAAACATAGGAAGAAGTTTCAAAATCAAATTCCAAACTCGAATTCCATAAAAATGTGACTTATGGTTTTCCGCCAAAAATAGTAAGTGTCAATTTGGCCAATTAACGTTATTCTCTTAGTTTTTCTAATCCTCTTTCATGTTGGGCACCACTCATAAAGTTCGAAGGATCAAGATTTATGATCTAATTTAAATTTACTATAAATAGTAAAAAGGAAATAAAAAAGACTTTTGATTGTCGATATGATGGAATCTTGCAAATCCGCTGTTGGCAACCCAACATATCTGGGTTGGTTGGCTAAAGTAGCTTCTCCTACCCAAAAATCATATATAGTACGTCGCATAAGTTATTCCGATTTACACAATATGCCTATTTTAGAGTTCTAATCCTGATCACTTCCACCTCCGATCGGGCCTTCTCTATTCCATTTTGGACATGAAAGTGTCCGCGACTCACTCTACATCATCATTATAGTTTAATTGCCCTACTGATGTAGAGCGGGTCGTGGACAATTACATGGCAAAGATGGATCAGAAAAGGCCCGGTCGGCGACAGAAGTGATCTGATGGTCCACTGATGTAGAGCGGGTCGCGGACAATTACATGGCAAAGATGGATCAGAAAAGGCCCGGTCGGCGACAGAAGTGATCTGGACCATCAGACCTTAAATCAGGCGTATCTCGCAATCCGGGATGAGTTAGCGGACGAAAAATATATGATTTTGGGGTAGAACGAGCTACTTTAGACAACCAACCCGGTTATGCCGGGTTGCGACGCTCGGAATTGCGAGAAACCCCTGATTTGACGGTCGTTTCCCTGTTTCAATTTCATTTTTACTATAAATAGTAAGTTTTAGTTTGCTTATAACTCTTCATCCGTCGGGCTTTAGGAGTTGCGCCCAATGTGAAAAGAGCTTAGAATAATTAGGAGAATGGGTTGGTGAAGCCAAATAGGACACTTACTATTTTTGGCCGAAAACCTTGCGCACTAGTAGACATCACGACCGTCTATAAATAGTAAGTTTACTATTTATAGTAAGTCGCGAATTCTAGGAGTCCTAGTTGTAGTTTGATTCTGATTTCTCTCCCATTGCTTAGTACCCTTATTTAAAGGGTTGTGAACTCGTTTTTATGAATCAATTAAGCTATTTCGAATTTATTTAGAATTTATTTATATTTTCTGCTCTCTTTTCTCGTGGATTCGAGAAGTCTCTGTGAGGAGTCCAGAGAAGTTCCGTGGATTCGGAATAGTTATCCTCTTGAGGAAGACGGTGCTCGACCTCACGTCCTCCCCTGCGTCACTTGCTTTAATTGATTTTCTTTGACTTTTGTAAATTCGTGTGATATTGATCTAAATGATTTTTTGTTGATTGTATAATAATTTGAATGAATTTTAAAATCGAAACAAACTATATTTGCTTCAATGGTTATTTTTAATATTTGAGCCATGCATTATAAATGTTCTTCCTACGATTTTTTGCAGAAAATTTCCAAAATATCCCTCCACATGCAAGTGTGCCACTGGGGCAATTTCTCATTAAATTTCAAGAAAAGAAATGCTTTAAGTCCTAATCATGTTCTAATGATGTTCCTATACCTTTGCAACTGGTTTTGAAGGATAAAATTATCATGTTAGCCCCTAAATCGTGTTTTTTTAGGGGAATTCCTTTCACTTGTTATATCTCGATCATATCTTTTTAATCTATGATTCTTATTTAGATGTTTTTGCACTTCTAATAATTCTGGAGATTCCTTTGAATTATGGGACTACCATGAATTACATTTATAAATGCCCATTTCCTTTCTTGAGAAAGGTTTTTGGTTTGCCTGATTTTCTCCTTCTTGTCCAAACAATTCCATAATATTTCAGCAAAAGAATGAGAAGAGCTTCAGGAGAAGTAAGTCATAAAACAATAATATAAGGAACTGAAAATTCGAGATAATTACAAATTGCTATTTTAGCGTAAGAAACTGCTAACCTATTTCTTACAGGACATTTGGAAGCAGTTGATTAAGACCATCCCATTTTCTTTAGATAGGTGATGTAAGTCCACTTTACTCCAATCTTTAGATTTCATTTGTATTTATGCACTTATTATGTTTTTAAGCAATGGTATTGACTTCATTTCATTTCTATATTTTCTCTATTTCCTGAGATTATTTGTTCGTCTCTTTTTGATCTTTTCCTTTTTATTCTGAATTATGCACATATGATTATTGATTTTACCATGAATGCAAGAATTTGATAATTCTACCGTAGATCCTTGTGTAACTGAGTAAAATAGAGTATTGGATCTTTATTCAGATTTTCAGTAGATCATTTTTAAAGTTGACTATACTGAAATTGTGTTTCCGGAATCCCCACGCCAACTACACTTGAATCGAACTCGTGACGACTCAATTCCTTTCAAAATTTTCATTTAAAATGCTACATTTTGGAGTGCAATCTCAAGAAGATTGTAGAATGAACCTGGTGGATGAAATGGACGTCACACCAATAACAATAACATGGTGAGCTAATAAATCCTTTTTGTTTTAGTTGTGGGACCCTTATCTGCTAGTAAAATAGACGTGGAGGATTCTGGTCCCTATATCATGGACCAAAATCTTATGTAGGACTACAACACTTGTTTTACACAACTGCATAAAACATTCAAAGTTTGTGGGGCTCACCTTATCTTATATGTAAATCCTCTCCGTCCATTAGGTGAGAACCCTTGTACTTATAAAAGATCAACATTATTGAAAACTCCAATTTCCCATGTCGTTGGGAGCAATGTAAAGTTGATCTTAGAACCTCTAACTTCATGCAGTGTGGCCAGCTTGAGTTTTCAATCAGACTAATTTTTACATATCTACTTTATTACGATGATTTACACCCGATTGACGGAGCCTAAGAAACATAAACACTATGGTGGCTCCATAACCGTATTTTGTTTTAAAATTAATATTAAAATCGGAATTTCAAATATGTCGGTTTCCTCCACATTTGAAATTTTTGATATTTTGAGTAGTGGGTTTTCTCCCACATCGGATTTCCCAAAGAAAATCTTCTTGTATATAAGATAGGCTTTTTACCTTAGGGCTTGAGCCCCATTCATGGGGCATGTGAATTTTGTCCAGTGGGGGGACTATGTCAATAGCTCTAATCTATGTCATTGACCACACACGCGCGCGAGCCGTGATGAGTTGAGGCTAGGCGTGGGCGTGAGTGAAAGTGAGAGTGCACTCACATGAGTGTGTGTGTGTATGGGTACTCGCGGGACTTTATTTGCGAGAGTGTACTTGCACTTGCACCTTTTCGTTTTAAACCAAAGAGATGTGTCCATTCCAACCTTTTCTTTTTTCAAAAGGAGAGAATATATTCCAGCAGAAAACTATACAACTCGTTCGGGCCGGGAGCCAGGTGAACAAAGAGGCTCAGGCAACGGCCTATCGTAAAAGAAAATAAAAAAATAATTTAAAAAAAAATAGGAGACTATCTATTGGGGTCGAGCCTTGATGGAGGGGTCACTCGGATGGCTCCAAGATCCACCTTATTAAGGAAAATCAAGCCTCTAATCTTGGGCGGGAGGTCAGGAATGTGCCGAGTCAGGAAGGACGGTTGGAGGTCAGACCCCAAATGGGCCATCCCATCCGTTGGGGCATTCCCCTCCTTGAGGACGTGGCTGAACGTGAACGTCCCGACTGCCCTCAGCCTATCTATCCTCAAGAGCTAGTATTCCCAACGCCAACTAAGCTCCATCAAGTCATTGAGGAGAGCCACCACAATCCTAGAATCTAATTCAACCTACCTTGCTGAAGTCGAACTCTATGCAGAGCTTCATGTCGTTGTACACTTTTTAAAGGGTGCTTAATGCACCACTTCAGAGTCTATAAAAGGACTTCCGTTCAAGTTTTAAAGTACGAACAAATCCTTTCTCCTTTCCTCTTATAAAACTCTCTCTGCTCTTTTGGTTTTGGTTTAAGAATTTTTGCTGAGTTTGTTGTTGAGTCAACTCAGCACTTTCGGGTTAAACTGCAAGTGGTTCAAGCCCGCGAACAGTGAGTGCACTGCTGAGACTGGGTCATAGTCATCGTATCCTAGAGGTTGATTGCAATGGAAACCTGTTGCACTTAAGACGCTGTCCAATGGGAGCAAATTTGATTTCAAGCCAAGCAACTCACATCATGCCTCGACTCAATTAAATAAGTCATCTTTTTTAATTTTATTTTCTTTTTTGGTTCTCGATTTTAATAGTCTATTTAATTCAACAAAATATTCCAACAATCTTGAAATCGAATTTTTGAATTAAATACACTATGACTACTATAACAGTAAATGCTTCTGCCGAGTTAGCCAAAATCGAATTGTTCGCTGGATAATGCTTTAAACAGTGGAAATAGAAACTATTGTTCGCAGTGACCACCCTTAAAGTTTCATGCATTATGTCTGAATCATTTACTATAGATCCAGCAAATCAAAACGAAGTAGCAGATGAAAATAATTATAAAAATTATATTCTGAACTCTTTGTCCAATGAACTATATAACATGTATATTTCTTATGAGTTTGCTAAAGACATATGGACTGCTTTAGAAAAGAAGAACATTTTGAAAGATGTAGGCACCAAGAAACATGCAATCGCTAATTTCCTTCATTATAAAATGATAGACAATAAACCGGTCACTAATCAGATTTATGATTTTCAAAATCTAGTTCATGAATTGTCGTCAGAAGGAATTAAGTTGGATGAAGCTTTTTTGTCAAGAGCGCTAATAGAAAAGTTACCGCCTTCTTGGAAAGAATATAAGAATAAAATGAACCATAAAAAGAATGGTGTTTCATTGAAAACTATTATCATACACATACAAATAGAGGAGGCCAATAGAAACAAGGACCAAAAAGAAAATAGAAATGAGATAGATTCAAAGACGAATCTTGTGGAATCAAGTCGAAAAAATAATAATAAGAAAAAGAGCAAATGTTTTAATTGTGGCAAACTTGGACATTATGCAATTGAATGTAAGATCAAAAAGAAGAATGCAAACAATCGATTCAAGAAAAAGGAAAATTGTTACAATAGTGAAAAGCCTGTGCATCACATTAAAACTTGCAAGCTTAAGAAAAACAAAGATAAACCGTAGACTAATCTTATAGAAATAGACAATGAGTCTGACATGGTAGTAGCTATGATGTCAGAAGTCTTCCTTATAAATAACTTGGAGTGGGTACTAAACATTGGTGTGACTAGGCACGTATGTAAGGATCGTAGCATATTTACCTCCTACCAAGTATCAAGAAATGATGAACAAATATTCATGAGTAATGCTAGAATATCTCAAATTGTAGGGAAAGGAAAAGTACTTTTCACTTCTGGAAAGACTCTAATATTGAATGATGTCCTACATGTACCTGGTATTAGAAGAAATTTGGTCTCTGGTTCGCTCATCAATAAGGCTGGTGTCAAGTTAGTATTTGATTCAGATAAACTTGTAATGACTAAGAATGAAACTTTTGTTCGTATTATACCGTTGAACCCTTTTATGTATGGCATATTGGACTAGGTCATGTGAATGTAGTATCTTTGAATAAAATAAAAAGATTAGGTTTATTATCTAATATATAAAATGAAAAATTCAATAAATGCGAAACATGTATAAATTCAAAATTCATTAGAAAACCTTTTAAACGAATAGAACAATCCTCTGTTTTATTAGAATTTACATGTCTAAAGGTGGTAAAAGATATTACATAACTTTTGTAGACGATTACTCTAGGTTTACTAGAGTCTATTTGTTAAGGAACAAAGTTGAAGTTTTAGATGTTTTTTCTAAATATAAAATTTAAGTTGAAAAATCAGTTAAATATATAAATTAAAAGACTTAAAACAGATATATGAGGTAAATATGAATCTTCTCAATTTAGAGAGTTATGTTAAAAGAGTGGAATGGTTCACGAAACTATAACTCTTTATACACCAGATCAGAATGGAATAACAGAACATAAGAATAGAACTCTTAAAGAGATGATGAATGCTATGTTAAATAGTTCAGGCTTACCCTCAAATATATGGGGAGAATCAATTCTATCTACTTGTTATATCCTAAATAGGATTCCTTCTAAATCTTTTGAACGAATACCTTACGAACTTTGGAAGAATCATGTTCCTAATTATAAATATATTAAAGTGTGGGGGTGTCTTGCTAAAGTAGAATTGCCTAAAACCAAGAAAAGAAATTTAGGTCATAAAATGACTAACTGTGTATTTATACGGTACGCACAAAACAGTTCAGCTTACAGGTTTCTAGTTTTAAATACTAAGAATAATATTATAGATCCTAATACAATTATAGAAGCTAGGGATGTAAAGTTCTTTGAGAACGTATTCTCTATGAAGTCTAAATCTGTAGGAATAGAGGAAGTTAATAAATCAGATATTGTGTCTACTAGTAAAAGTGCTTGCGAGCAGGTAGTAGAAGAGATACAACCAAGAAAAAGTACTAGAGTTAGAAAAGAAACTAATATAGGAGATAATTTTTTCACATTTTTAATAGAAGATGATCCTACAACTTATACTGAAGAGATTAACTCTCCATAGGAAACCTTTTGAAAGGAAGCAATAAATGATGAGTTAGAATCTATTATATTTAATAACACTTGGGAACTTGTAAACCTACAACCTATAAACAAACTAATAGGCTGTATATGAGTGTTTAAAAAGAAACTAATACCAGATAGAACTATTGATAAGTTTAAGAGTAGGTTTGTAGTAAAAGACTTTAAACAAAAAGAAAGAATAAATTATTTTGATACATATTTTCCTGTAACTAGGATTACAACTATAAGAGTTTTAATAGCGATAAATTATATATATAAACCTATGGTACAACAGATAAACGTTAAGACGACCTTCCTAAATGGAGACTTAGAAGAAGAAATATATATGGAGCAACCCGAGGGTTATAAAATATCAAGTAAAGAAATATAAAGTGTGTAGACTAATTAAATATTATATGGTCTAAAATAGACTCCTAAACAATGACATGAAAATTTTGATGGTGTTTTAAAATCAAATAGTTATTATATAAATGATGTAAATAGATGTGTATATAGTAAAATTTCTGAAAATGATTATGTTATTATATGCCTTTATGTTGATGACATGCTTATTTTTGGAACTAATATTAAATTAGTTATTAAGACTAAGAAATTCTTGTTATCTAATTTTGACATGAAAGCTTAGGAGAGACTAGTGTAATCTTGGGTATTGAAGTAACTAGGAAAGATAGTGTTATTGTATTATCACAATCTCATTACATTGAGAAGTTACTGAGAAATTTTAACCATTTTGATTGTTTACTTGTTAGTACACCTTATGATTATAGTGTGACTCTAATGAAGAATACAGGTAGTAGTATGTGTCAATTGAAGTATTCCAGAATAATTAATAACCTTATGTATCTATCAAATTGTACTAGACTAGACATAACTTTTGCAGTAGGAAGGCTAAGTAGATATACACATAACCTTGGAAAATAGTATTAGAATGCTTTATCTAGGATTTTGAGATCTCTAAAAGGCAATATGACTTATGGTTTATATTATAATGTTATCATGTTGTATTAGAAGGATACAATGATGCTAACTGGATCACTGATTCAGATGAGATAAAATCCGCTAGTGGATATGTCTTCACTTTAGGTGGAGGAGTAGTCTCCTGAAAGTTTACCAAGCAAACATGTATCGCTCGGTCAACTATGAAATCCAAGTTTATTGCCTTAGAAAAGACTGGATCAGAAGCTGAATGACTTAGAAATCTCTTATCTGATGTACCATTGTGGCCAAAATCTATATTGGCCGTGTTTATTCATTGTGATTATCAAACAACTATAGTAAAAGCAAAGGATAAAATATATAATGGAAAGAACAGACATATTAGACTCAGACACAATATAGTGAAACACATGTCGCGTGATGGAGTCATATCTATTGACTTTGTGAGGTCAGAAAAGAATCTGATAGATCCTTTAACCAAATGATTATCTAAAAGATTAGTCAATAATAATCGAAGGGAATGAGGTTAAGCCTAATATACAAGCTGCCAGTGTCGGCAACCCAACCTATACAAGTGGAGATCCCATGAGATAGGTTTAATAGGTAAACGATAAGACACGAGGTAGACGATTGCACTGAGATATATGAGCCCCTTCTATGGTGTACAGTGCGAGCAGCAACGTAAAAGGATGATTTTTTTAGAACTCTTAATAAATCCATAGCCATATATTTGATTGTGTATATAGTTGCTGCATACATTTGATGAAATTCACCTATATGGGTGTGGGGTTGAGGCCGCTTCCTATGAGAATGTAGGCGAATTCTATACAGCACTTACGAAATTTAGGTAATAGTGTATGTCCGAAAAGCACCGAACCGCAGAATCACTTACAGAAGTAGAGTTGTGTATTTACGATTTACATTAAAAGGATTCAAGTTCAAGACTATGGTGTCACTGATTCCTTTAGACCTGTCTTACTTACTCTAATGTCAGTTCAAGTCTATGGTGACACCGTACCATTGCATAACTATTACACTTTAACTCAAAAGACTTTTATTTTGAAACATGTGGGGGATTATTTTATTTTGTTTCAAATTTAATATTAAAATCAAAATTTTAAATATTTCGGTTTCCCTCCACATTTGAAATTTTTGATATTTTGAGTTATGAGTTTTATCCCACATCGAATTTCCCAAAGAAAATCTTCTTGTATATAAGATAAACTTTTTTCCTTAGGGCTTGAGCCTTATTCAAGAGACATATGAATTTGGTCCTAGGGGGGGGGGGTATACCGATATCTCTAATCTATGTAATTGACCACACGCGCACGTACTCCGAGCCGTGCCGAGTCCGAGTCTATGTCCGTGCACAACTTGACGGGCTGGGCTGGGCTGAGAGTGGGCGGGGGAGCGAGTGCGAATGTACTAGCATGGGTGTGTGTTTGTGTATGGGTACTCAAGAGACTTTATTTACTAGAGTGTACTCGTACTTGCGCCTTTTCATTTTAAACGAGAGAGATGTGTCACCCAATGGACCTAACCCTTTCTAAATGGTGTTTAATGCACCACTTCGAAGTCTATAAAAGGATTTCCATTCAAGTTTCAAAGTACGAACAAATAATTTCTCCTCTCTCTTATAAAACTCTCACTGTTCTTCTGGTTTTGGTTTAAGATTTTTTGCTGAGTCAACTCAACACTTTCAGGTTAAATTGCAAGTGGTTCTAGGCCACGTACAGTGAGCGCACCACCGGGACCAGGTCATAGTCGTTGTATCTAAGAGGTCGATTGCTCTGGAAACCTGTTGCACTTAGGACGCTATCCAAGGGGAGCAAATTCAATTTCAAGCCGAGACTCACCTCACGCCTCGACTCAATTAAATATGTCATCTTTCTGATATTTTTTTTATTCTTTATATTAATAGTCTATTTAATTCAACCAAATATTCCAACATGGCTAGGATTCCATAATCATTGTTGCTTATGGTATGGTGTTGAGGGTCAAATATTGCATATTAGACCCTAGTTATTACCTAATTTTACGAGCATGATGTCGTTTAATGCCTTATTTTAATCGTGTTTGTAATGCAGGGTGTATTTAGGAGCCTGAACTGGAAAAGGGTACTAAAGGCATGAAATTAATACTTTGAGGTCACCAAAGAAAGAAACGAACCCCAGGGAACCAAGATCGAAGAATTTACACGCCAAAGATCTGAGAAAATTAGACCACTCACGTTGAACGGGCCTCAAAATCGTCCAGAATGCAAGATCACAAGGTTCCCACTATCCCTTTGGTTCAAAACTTTATATCTGACCTGAGGACTATAAATGAACCGTACACGTCGAATTTTAGCCATTGGATCCCTGTGGAAGTGGCTCAACAGACAGATCAGCTCATAAACCATTGATTTTAGGTCCACCTGCTATTTGAATATGCTTCAAAATTAGTCTCAACAGTTTAAATGAGATGAGAAAAAGGATGGATGGATCAAATCTATCACAAGCAGCACAATGGACTCCACCTTGTGTGGGATGTGCATAGTGCACATGTGCACTAGCCGTGCACTGTATCGTTAATGAGAGTCAAACTCTCTTGATCGACTCAAATTCAAAAAATGGCAACTGCCATTCCCTGTTGTTGAATAGAGCACCTGAGTTTAGTCTTGTGGGCCACCACTGTACATCAACGGTCCAATTCGGACCGTCCATGAGATTCACATGGCCCATTTCACTCAGGTCTATGTGAAGAAATTTCAAAAGACATCAGAGATCGGTTTTCGATCGTCCAAACGGAAGACAGACGGTGGCTTTACAGATTTCGTGGGACGCATCAAAGGATGGCAAAAAATACCCTTTCCAAATGGTTTTTTGTCATGCATCTAATGGATGGCGTGGATTCCTCCATCGACCTCAATCATGGGCCCCACCTTCAGCACAACGCATGCGCAGGCCCTGTTTACATGCGTCCGAGACCCGGATGATTTGGGTCGTTTTGCGACTATGGCCAAGATCGGTCTAATGATCCTGGCCGTTCAAAAAGTTCCAAAGGTGGGGCCAACCAAGCCCAAGGGGCTTGAATGGGCTGGATCTCACATCAGATTTCCCTTTTTGCTGAAACCTGTATTAAAACACAAACTGATGCATCCTTCTTGCGCACCGACTCCAGTTGCGTAAAGAAGGCTTCCGTACCGACTCCAGCACTTTCTACATGTGCATAAACAGCACCGACCTCCCATCCACTGTCCTACATGGTTATAAGAGAGAAGAGAGAAGAAGGGAATCGACAGCTTGGACGTTTGCAAGAGAGAGAAAGATGAGAAGTTGTGGATTTCTTTATTTTATTTTATTTTTTACTATTTTCTTTTTTATGAATTTTCTTTTGAGAATTAGCCCAATCATGGTTGCCTAAACCTCTTAGCCAGGGCTAAGAGGTGAAGCTTGTGGCGTGATGGGAATGACCCTGCGACTCTGATTTATGTTAAACTGAATTGATTTTGATTCTGGTTTGATTATAGGAATACTTCTAGTTTTTAATGATTTGTTGTGACTGAAATTACAATAGATCTACGATGGCTTTGTGTATTCCTATTCCATTATTTTGATTGTGAAGTTAGGAAGCCTTGTTGTTCACCATTGCCCCTTGGATATGGTTGGATGATGGAATCCTTCCTAACATTCATACATCTTCCTGATTGGTTGTGGATTAGTTTAATTTTGTTGTTTACTCTGTCTCATGGGCATGGTTTTATGATGGAATCGTCTCTAATTCTTATACCTTTCATCTCTTTGAAAACTAGATCGAAAGAAGTTCATATTTTCCCTTAGTGATATATCTTCCAACTGGATGAAGATGGGAATCGAAGTCCAGTTGAGTTTGTGACTCAAGCTTAGATCTCCCTGATCTCTACAAGTGGATCCTCTGAATCCCTAGTTTTCTACCTCTGATTTTTATAAGTTTTTAGATTAATGTTTCACCATTATTCTCTCACATTCACTCAGTTTAAATTTCATCGTATTTTAGTTTTAGTTCTGGTTATTTTCAAATTACGTACAGGTTTCAGTCCTTGTGGATTTGACCTCGGTCTTACTGAGTTTATTACTACATCACAACCCTATACTTGGGGTGTGAACTAGTTTTTTGCGCCGTTATCAGGGATTGACGGTTACGTTTTTCTGAGATTAACTAGATTTGAGATTAGTTTAAGATTAGGATTTTTCTAATTTTAAGTTAGAATTTTTTCTATTTTATTTCTAGAAACTAACCTGTTTTCCTATTTTTTAGGGTTCTGAGTTAGAACTTCTAATTTGGTAATCCCTTTCTAATTTATCTACTTTTTCTATTTTTTATAATTAGGGTTTTAGTTTTAGAGATTTTCTAATTCTAGACTTTCTTTTTTAGAAATTTTCTATTTCTAGAATTTTAGATTTAGATTCTTCCTTTCTATTTTCTAGTTTTAGAAATTTTTCCTTTTTAAAAACTAACATTACTTTCTAATTTTAGGATTAGGTTTTCTATTTTAGAAACTTTCTAATTGTAGAATTCTTTTAATTTTAGAAACTAACTTAGCTTCTAGGTTTAGGAAACTTTCCTTTTTAGAAACTTTCTAATTTAGTTTATCTTTAGAATTCTTCCTCTTTTAGAAAATAGTTTACTTTTTATTCTTAGACTTTCTATTTTTAGAAACTAACTTGTTTTGTTTTGTTTTGCAGGTTTTTAACTTAGGGACTCCAATTTGGTAACTTCTTTCCAACCTTTTCTTTCTTTTAGATTTTTATTTCCTTTCTTAGGATTAGGTTTAAAATTTGATTGAGGGCTACGAGTGTTTCATTCCCAAGTGGGCTCGTGATAACACTCGACGTCTCATGACTGAAGGAGGATTGGTTGAGGGGTTGACTATCCATTGCAAGACTAGACACTGCTCGAAATCCCCTGAGTTAATTAAAGTGATGGTTGAAAACCAACCTCTTCTACCCCAACCTAGGATGGAGGACGTCCAGGATAAGAATGAGGTGTATCAAGCACCCCTGCCTCGTACTTTATGAGATTATTTACAACCGGTGGAGGTGAGTACATTCTTATGCATGGTTTTTCCTGAGATTGCAGGACACATGGATATCAAGCCAGGGGCGATCCAACTCTTTCCTAAATTTCATGGGCTTGAGTTAGAAAATCCATATTTACATTTGAAAGAGTATGATGAGATCACAGGTACTTTATACTTTCCTAACGTGTCTGATGACACGGTCAGGTTGAAACTCTTTCCCTTTTCTTTGAAAGAGAAAGCTAAGACATGGTTACATTCACTACGTTCTCGATCTATTGGCAGATGGAATGACATGACAAGGGTGTTCATAAAGAAAAATCTCCCATACCATAAGACAAACACCCTTAGAAAGTCGATCATGAACTTCGCCTAAAGGGAAGATGAAACATTCTTCCAATGTTAGGAGCGATTCAAGGATCTTGTTAGTTCTTGCCCATAACATGGTTTTGAAATGTGGCGCATCACGAACTTTTTCTATGAAGGACTAACATCTCCCATGCTCCGATTAGTCGAGACGATGTGTAATGGGGAGTTTATGAATAAAGGCGTCGATGAGGTGTGGGACTACTTTGATAAACTTGCTAAGAACACACAATCATGGGACATCTCCCTTAGACTGAGTACTACGTCTAGGCCGACTCATTCCAAGGAAAGGGATGGAATGTATCTCCCGAAAGAGGATGATGATATTAATGCTAAAGTGGCTAATCTCACTAAAGAACTCGAGGCCACGAAATTAAAGAAGGATAAGGCTAAGGAAATTGTTTGCAGTATTTGTGGTTGCAACATTCATACTACTGAAAAATTGTCCCACTATATCTGCCTCTCAAGAGGTATTGAATGAACAATCCAATGCCGTAAGCAATTACCAAAGACCTTTCAGTGGGCCCACCTTTAACACATACAATCCTGGTTGGAGAAATCATCCAAACTTCAGTTGGAGGAATGGACACACCGTTACACCTCAAGGTTTCCTAAATCAAATTCCAACTCAAGCGTAACCTCAATAGGATTTGGTTCTAAAACACTTTCAAAAGCAAGAGCTTTTCAATCAGGGTATGCTACAAGCCTTTCAAGACCTTACAAAAGCGATACAAGGACTTAAGGCTAAAAATATGATTGGGAACAAGGGGAGCTTCCCTGCTCAACCTCTTCCCAATCCTAAACCATAATATGAAATTAGCGACCCAAGCTCTTCGAATCAGATGGAGTAAGCTAAATCCATCACCACTCTTAGGAGTGGGAAGATCATTGACAAAACCATTCCGGTTAGGGCTGAAAAGCCTAAAGATCCAAAAATGGACAAAGAAGATGGATCTAGTCATGCCCCACCAGAGTTAGAAATGGAACCTTAAGGGAAGTTGGTTGCTCCATTTCCCCAATGGTTGGTTGCACCAACACCTCTCTCTAACTCTCGGGATATTCTAGAGGTGTTGAAACAAGTGAATGTCAACATTCCTCTACTTGATACCGTGAAACAAATAACTTCATATGCCAAATTCTTGAAAGACTTATGTACGACCAAAAGACGACAAAATATTCAAAAGAAAATCTTCCTGACTAAGAAAGTGAGTGTCATCCTAAAGCAAGATGTGCTACAAAAATTCAAAGATCCCGGTAGCCCAACCATATCATGTGTAATCGGGGACTATCGAATTGAAGATGCACTTTTTGACTTAGGAGCGAGTGTTAATCTTATTCCCCACTCGGTATACAAACAGTTAGGTTTGGGTGAATTAAAACCCATCATAACCACTCTACAACTTGATGATCACTCTGTTCGTGTACCAAGAGGGATAATTGAGGATGTGTTGGTCCAGGTCGATAGATTTTACTGCCCTGTAAATTTTATCATCCTGGATACCGAACCCATCGGTAACATGAGCACTCAGATTCCCGTCATTCTTGGCCGTCCATTCCTTGCCACCTCAAACACAATTATCAATTGCAGGGATGGTGTCATGAGTATGTCTTTCGGGAATATGACATTAGAAATGAATATCTTTTTTAACACAGGTAGATGGTTCGAGGATGATGACGATTTCCACGACATTAACATGATTGACACTTTCGTGGAAGATAGGACACCCTTTATCGTATCCTCTGACCCTCTAGAGACATGCCTGGCCCACTCCCATGATTTTGATGATGACATGATTAAGGAGATGTGTGTCATGCTTGATGCTGCGCCGGTACTTGAAGTTAACTGGTGGAGGCCACAATTTCAAGAGTTATCCCAAACTGATGAAGTGCCTCTACCATCTACCCTCAAGCAACCGAAGCTTAACCTAAAACCTTTGCCCTCTAATTTGAAATATGCATATTTAGGTCAAGATGAGATATACCCGGCGGTGATTTCTGTCCACCTTAAGAAAGAATAAGAGAGTATGCTCATATCTACTCTCATTGAGCATAAGGGAACCCTTGGATGGATGATTGCGGACCTTAAGGGAATTAATCCCTCGATTTGTACTCACCGCATTTATCTTGAGGATAATGCGAAGACCACTCGACAATCACAACGTAAACTAAATTCAAACATGAAGGAAGTGGTTAAAGCCGAGGTTCTTAAACTATTAGATGTGGGTATCATATATGTTATATCCGATAGTCAATGGGTGAGTCCAACTCATGTGGTTCTTAAGAAGTCCGGGATCACCATCGTAGCCAATGCCAATAATGAACTCGTGCTAACTAGAGTTACCACTAGTTGGAGAATGTGCATTGACTACAGGAAGTTATATACCGTCACGAGAAAGGACCACTTTCCTTTACCCTTTATTGATTAGGTCTTGGAAAGGTTAGCTGGTCATTCCTATTACTGTTTCCTTGACGGGTATTAGGGTTACAATCAGATAAAGATCGCCCCTGAAGATCAAGAAAAGACTACATTAATATGTCCTTATGACACCTTTGCTTATCGAAGGATGCCATTCGAACTATATAATGCCCCTGCCACCTTTCAGCGATGTATGATGAGTATCTTTTCTGACATGCTGGGGCAATATTTAGAGGTCTTCATGGACGATTTCTGTCTTCGGTCCATTTTTCTACGAGTTCTTAGAAAGTCTTAAATGTGTGCTGAAAAGACGTGAAGAAAAGAACTTGAAACTTATTTGGGAGAAGTGCCATTTCATGATTCATAAGAAAATTGTCCTTGGACATATTATCTCGTCCAAAGGAATCGAGGTGGATAAGGTAAAAGTTGATCTTATCTCTAACCTGCCTCTACCCAAGAACATGCGGTCCTTCTTAGGACACGCTGGGTTTTGCAGAGGATTCATAAAGAACTTTAGTCTCATCTCTCATCCTCTTTGTAATCTGCTTCAAAAGGATGCACCATACGAGTGGACTGAGCCATATCAGGAAGCTTTTGCTAAGCTTAAGGGCATGTTGACCAGTGCACCCATCATACAGCCACCTGACTGGAGCATTCCTTTTGAACTTATATACGACACATCTGATTATGCTCTTGAGGCAGTTCTAGGCCAGAGAAAAGATAAGAAACCCTACGTTATTCATTATGCGAGTACGACTCTAAATCCTACCCAAGTGAACTACTCGACTACGGAAAAGGAACTCTTAGCAGTAATGTTCACTTTGGACAAATTTAGGTCCTACTTGATCGGATCTAAGATCATTATTTACACAGATCATGCGGCGCTCAAGTATCTTCTGTCTAAGAATGATGTTAAGTCTCGCCTGATAAGATGGATCCTCCTACCTTAAGTATCTTCTGTCTAAAAATGATGCTAAGCCCTGCCTGATAAGATGGATCTTCCTACTCCAGAAATTTGAACTAGAAATAAAAAATAAAAAGGGAGTAGAGAACGTAGTGGCTGACCATCTTTCTCGCCTTAATCCATCTGATTTCATTAAGATGACACATATCAATGACATGTTCCATGACGAACAGTTGTTCAAAGTCTCCCATTCACCTTGGTTCGCTGATATCGCTAATTATTTTCCCACAAGTTTCATACTGACACAATGGACTGCGCAAGATAAGAAGAAAATTTTCACTGAGGTGCGCAACTTTTTCTGGGATGATCCATATTTGTTTAAATATTGCCCAAACCAAATCTTAAGGAGATGTGTGCCAGATGATGGGCATCAGAGTGTCATCTCCTTTTGTCATTCACAGGCATGTGGTGGTCACTTTTCTATTAAAAAGACCACGGCTAAGATTCTGCAGTGTGGCTTTTAGTAGCCCACTATGTTCAAGGACACTCATAAGTTTTGCAAAGCTTATGAGCGTTGTTAGAAATTGGGAGCGTTGTCCCATCAAAATATGATGCCCTTGAATCCCATTCTTATCATAGAGGCATTTGATTGCTGGGGCATCGATTTCATGGGACCATTCCCCCAATCTTTTGAAAATCTATATATTTTGCTCACTGTAGACTATGTTACTAAATGGGTCGATGCGATTCCATGTCGGATAATGACCATCGCACGGTCATTAAATTCCTAAAAGAGAACATCCTTTCTTGATTCGGAACGCCTCAAGCTATCATTAGTGATGGGGGCTCACACTTTCGTAATAGGTCATTCGAGAGTTTAATGAAGAAATACGATATCTCTCAAAAGGTGAGCACTCCAAACCACCCACAGACAAGTGGGCAAGCTGAGATTTCCAATAGGAAGATCAAACATATTTTGGAGAAAACAGTTAACCGTGACCTAAGGATTGGTCAATTCGATTGATCAATGCCTTATGGGCTTACCATACTGTTTTTAAAACCCCTATTGGAATGTCTCCCTTTAGACTTGTCTATAGGAAGGCTTGCCACTTGCTTGTGGAGTTGGAACATAGAGCCTTCCGGGCGATCAAAAATTTGAATTTCAATTTAAACAACGCTAGCTCATTATGCAAACTTCATTTGAATGAACTCGAAGAAATACGAAATGGCGCGTATGAGAACTCGAGAATTTACAAGGACAGGATGAAGGCGTTTCATGACCAACGTATTCTACGGAAATCATTCACGCTTGGTCAGAAAGTTCTTTTGTATAATTCTCGATTACATATCTTTCCAGGTAAACTTCGATCTCATTGGACCGGCCCTTTTACCGTTATCAATGTTTATCCTCATAGGGCTGTCGAGATTCAGAATCCAGACAATGGCAATGAGTTTAAAGTGAATAGGCATCGACTAAAGCCATTTGTCGAGAAATTTAATGCAGAGGACATTTCCATGCCTCTGACTGATCCCATTTACCAGGATTGATCTCTTAGTCTGATGGAGGTATAAGTAGGTTTCTTGCTTTCATAGGACTAAGGTAATTTGCTTTATATTATTCTAGGTTAGTTGGTTTTATGCCATTAGGTTAGTTTGCTCTCTATATATTTTTAGGATAGTTTGCTTTTGTTGGTTTCTCTCTTGTACTGACTTGTTTTCTTTCTGAGATCTTTGTGGAAAAGCTTCTTGATTCTTTCGTCCATGTACTATCTTTCCAGCACTCCTCTTTTACTTTCGTTATCCCATGTGCATTGCTTGTTTATTTCTTTTACATTGAGGACAATGTAGATTTTAGGTTGGGAGTGGGAGATTAGGTCACCTAATTAGTATTTTCTCGGTCTTGAGCAAAATTTGTGAAAATTTTTAAAAAAAAAATTCTGAAATTTTTTATGAATTTGAAATGATTTTGATGGCCATCATTGATTTAGCATTATAAGATATGGAGTGTTTGGGATTTACGTCTCTTGGATTTAGCCATCTGTTAGATTTCATAGGTAAGTTCGAATTATTAATCCATGATTAGAAGTTTTAAACATTGATTGAGTCATGATTTCACATGTCACATCTCGCCTACACATTGAAGTTTCAGTTCGATATTGAAGGACTAACTTGGTACTCACTAAGCATGAAAGGAACTAACCTGAGGAAATTAAAAGTGTTGAGCGAATGGTCTTCACCATAGGTTTGCTCCCTATAGGTAAAGTTCGATTCCCCAAGGTTGACATTCGAAAAGGGTTAGGTGAATGGTCTTCATCATAGGTTTGCTCCCTATAGGTGAGGATTTGATTTCCGTCTTTGGCGTTATTTTTAATGGAAAAAATCAAAAGTTGGTAGGATGATCTATGAGGCAGGTTTTGGTTGTCATGAATTCCCTTATTGGTTACCAATCATATCATGAAATAGAGAAGTGCATCTTAATGTTGCTAAGCCGAGATTACACTATACACACATGAATCTTAATGTTTAGAAAATTTCTAAATTGTGGATTAATACCTTGAACTTGACTATGAAGTTTACCGTGCACTTGAGTCCACACTACCAAAAAAAGGGGCAAAGGCTACGGATAAAATCCGTAGCCATAGACCTATAGCTACGGATTTAGTCCGTAGCACGACCGTAGTCGTAGGTGCCGTAACAATAGGTCTGGAACCTATAGCTACGGATTTAATCCGTAGCTATAGGTCAAAATAGCCACGGATTTAATCCGTAGCAATTATGTCCGTAGCTATAGGTAACAACAACTACGAATTTAATCACCACTACTACGGATTTAATCCGTAGCTATATCTGGCAACCGCTACGGATCTAAGCCGTAGCAATTATATCCGTAGTTGTAAGCTACAACAGCTACGGATTTAAGCATAACAGCTAGGGATTTAATCCGTAGCTAAAGTTTACAACAGCTACTACTACCAGAAAAATGGGCAAAGGCTACGGATTAAATCCGTAGCCATAACTACCAGAAACTGGCAAAGGCTACAGACCAAATCTGTACCAGAGATCTATAGCTACGGTTTTAGTCCGTAGCACTCTCGTACTCATTGGCGCGATGCAACCTATGGCTACAGATTTAATCCGTAGCTATATATTCCAATAGCTACGGTTATAATCCGTAGCAAAATATTAAAAGTTCTTACCAATCTACCAAATTTAAGGCTACACCTGTCAGATTAGTGGCTACGGTCAGTATCCGTAGCTATTTTGGACATTTAAAAAATTCTATATTATCATTTGTTCATTCAATTACCACCTGTACAATCATTCATTCATTCAATTACAATCCTTCATTCAATCAATTACAATTACAATCCTTCATTCAATCAATTACAATTACAATCAATTACAATTACAATTACAATAATACTGAAAATACAAGTCTTTGGCTTCATTAGAGAAATTAATGTGATTGCACTTCAGCATGAAATTTCAACAACTTCGTATATTCCATCATCCTACAAACAGTCATGTCACTCATAAATTAGAATACCCATTGGAAAAAAAGAAAGACAAAGTAAAAGAAGTGCATCATGTATAACCATTTTTTTCTTAATAAATTTTTAAAAAAAAAACTTAAAAGAGGAATGAAAGTAACACAAAAGAAATAGTCTCACCATATGATTATAGGTTTAGGTTTAGGTTAAGGTTTAGGTTTAGGTTATAGGTTTTGGGATTTGAGAATGAGTTTGGGTTTAGGTCATAGGTTTTGGTTATAGGTTTTGGGATTTGAGAATGGGCTCGGGTTTAGGTTATAAGTTTTAGTTTAGGTTATAGGTTTTGGTTAAAGTTTAGGTTTTTAGATTTGAGAATGGGTTCGGGTTTAGGTTATAGGTTTAGGTTATAGGTTTTGGGATTTGAGAATGGATTCGGGTTTAGGTTATAAGTTTTGGTTTTGGTTTTGGTTTAGGTTATAGGTTTTGGTTTTGGGAATTGAGAATGGGTTCGGGTTTAGGTTATAGGTTTTGGTTTTGGTTTAGGTTATAGGTTTTGGTTTAGGTTTAGGTTAAGGTTTATGTTATAGGTTTTGGTTTAGGTTAAGGTTTAGGTTTTTGGATTTGAGAATGGGTTTTTTTTAGGTTATAGGTTTTTGGTTAAGTTTAGGTTTTTTGGATTTGAGAATAGGTTTCGGGTTTAGGTTATAGGTTTTGGTTTTGGTTTAGGTTATAGGTCTTGGTTAAGGTTTAGGTTTCTGGATTTGAGAATGGTTTCGAGTTTAAGTTATAGGTTTTGGCTTTGGTTTAGGTTATAGGTTATGAGATTTGAGAATGGGTTCGGGTTTAGGTTATAGGCTTTGATTTAGGTTATAGGTTATGGGATTTGAGAATGGGTTCGGGTTTAGGTTATAGGCTTTGGTTTAGGTTATAGGTTTAGGTTTAGGTTTAGGTTAAGGTTTAGGTTTAGGTTATAAGTTTTCGGATTTGAGAATGGGTTCGGGTTTAGGTTATAGGTTTTGGTTTTGGTTTAGGTTATAGGTTTTGGGATTTAAGAATGGGTTCGGGTTTAGGTTATAGGTTATGGTGTTTGGTTTAGGCTTAGGTTTAGGTTTTTTGGGATTTGAGAATGGGTTCGGGATTAGGTTATAGGTTTTGGTTTTGGTTTAGGTTATAGGTTTTAGTTAAGGTTTAGGTTATAGGTTTTGGTTAAGGTTAGGTTTTTGGATTTGAGAATGGGTTCGGGTTTAGGTTATAGGTTTTGGTTTAGGTTAAGGTTTAGGTTTTTGGATTTGAGAATGGGTTCGGGTTTAGGTATTGACTTAGGTTTAGGTTATAGGTTTTGGTTTAGGGATTTGAGTTTAGGTTATAGGTTTTGGTTTAGGGATTTGAGCTTAGGTTATAGGTTTTGGTTTAGGTTAATAGGTTTGGTTTAGGTTAAGGTTTAGGTTTTTGGATTTAAGTATGGGTTCGGGTTTAGGTCATAGGTTTTGGTTTGGTTTTGGTTTAGGTTATAGGTTTTGGGATTTGAGAATGGGCTCGGGTTTAGGTTACAAGTTTTTGGTTAAGGTTTAGGTTTAGGTTTAGGTTATAGGTTTTTTGGGATTTGAGAAAGGTTCGGGATTAGGTTATAAGTTTTGGTTTTGGTTTAGGTTGTAGGTTTTGGGATTTGAGAATGGATTCGGGTTTAGGTTATAGGTTTGGTTTTGGTTTTGGTTAAGGTTTAGATTTAGGTTATAGGTTTTGGGATTTGAGAATGGGTTCGGGTTTAGGTTATAGGTTTTGGTTTAGGTTTAGGTTATAGGTTTTGGTTTAGGTTAAGGTTTAGGTTTTTGCATTTGAGAATGGGTTTGGGTTTAGGTTATAGGTTTTGGTTTTGGTTATAGGTTTTGGTTAAAGTTTAGGTTTTGGATTTGAGAATGGGTTCGGGTTTAGGTTATAGGTTTTGGTTTTGGTTTAGGTTATAGGTCTTGGTTAAGGTTTAGGTTTTTGGATTTGAGAATGGTTTCGCGTTTAAGTTATAGGTTTTGGCTTTGGTTTAGGTTATAGGTTATGGGATTTGAGAATGGGTTCGGGTTTAGGTTATAGGCTTTGGTTTAGGTTATAGGTTTTGGTTTAGGTTTAGGTTAAGGTTAAGGTTTAGGTTATAGGTTTTCGGATTTGAGAATAGATTCGGGTTTAGGTTATAGGTTTTGGTTTTGGTTTTGGTTATAGGTTTTGGGATTTGAGAATGGGTTTGGGTTTAGGTTATAGGTTATGGTTTTGGTTTAGGCTTAGGTTTAGGTTTAGGTTTTTTGGGATTTGAGAATGGGTTCGGGATTAAGTTATAGGTTTTGGTTTGGTTAGGTTATAGGTTTTGGTAAAGGTTTAGGTTATAGGTTTTGTTTAAGGTTTAGGTTTTTGGATTTGAGAATGAGTTCGGGTTTAGGTTATAGGTTTTGGTTTAGGTTAAGTTTTAGGTTTTTGGATTTGAGAATGGGTTCGGGTTTAGGTTTTGATTTAGGTTTAGGTTATAGGTTTTGGTTTAGGGATTTGAGTTTAGGTTATAGGTTTCGGGTTTAGGTTATATGTTTTGGTTTAGGTTAAGGTTTAGGTTTTTGGATTTAAGTATGGGTTCGGGATTAGGTTATAGGTTTTGGTTTTGGTTTGGTTTGGGTTATAGGTTTTGGGATTTGAGAATGGGCTCGGGTTTAGGTTACAGGTTTTGGTTAAGGTTTAGGTTTAGGTTTAGGTTATAGGTTTTTTGGGATTTGAGAATAGGTTCGGGATTAGGTTATAAGTTTTGGTTTTGGTTTAGGTTATAGGTATTGGGATTTGAGAATGGATTCGGGTTTAGGTTATAGGTTTGGTTTTGGTTTAGGTTATAGGTTTTGGTTAAGGTTTAGATTTAGGTTATAGGTTTTGGGATTTGAGAATGGGTTCGGGTTTAGGTTATAGGTTTTGGTTTTGGTTTAGGTTATAGGTTTTGGTTTAGGTTTAGGTTAAGGTTAAGGTTTAGGTTATAGGTTTTTGGATTTGAGAATGGGTTATGGTTTAGGTTTAGGAATCGGGTTCATGTTCGGGATTGGGTTTAAGTCTTGGTTTTCAAGTTTAGGTTTAGGGTTTAGGGTTAATTAGGTTATAGGTTTTGGTTTTGGTTTAGGTTATAGGTTTTGATTCAGGTTTAGTTTAAGGTTTAGGTTATAGGTTTAGGGTTTAGGGTAAGGTTTAGGTTTTTCGATTTGAGAATGGGTTCGGGTTTAGGTTTTGATTTAGGTTAAGGTTTAGGTTTTCGGGTTTAGGTTATAGGTTTTGGTTTAGGGATTTGAGTTTAGGTTATAGGTTTTGGTTTATGGATTTGAGTTTAAGTTATAGGTTTTGGTTTTGGGAATTGAGAATGGGTTCGGGTTTAGGTTATAGGTTTTGATTTTGGTTAAGGTCTAGGTTTTTGGATTTGAGAATGGGTTCGGGTTTAGGTTTTGATTTAGGTTAAGGTTTAGGTTTTCGAGTTTAGGTTATAGGTTTTGGTTTAGGGATTTGAGTTTAGGTTATAGGTTTTGGTTTAGGTTAAGGTTTAGGTTTTTGGATTTAAGAATGGTTCGGGTTTAGGTTATAGGTTTTGGTTTTAGTTTTGGTTTTAGGTTATAGGTTTTGGTTTAGGTTATAGGTTATAGGTTTTGGGATTTGAGAATGGGTTCGGGTTTAGGCTATAAGTTTTGGTTTTGGTTTAGGTTATAGGTTTTGGGATTTGAGAATGGGCTCAGGTTTTAGGTTACAGGTTTTGGTTAAGGTTTAGGTTAAGGTTTAGGTTTAAGTTTAGGTTATAGGTTTTTTGGGATTTGAGAATGGGTTATGGTTTAGGTTTAGGAATCGGGTTCTTGTTCGGGATTGCGTTTAAGTCTTGGTTTTCAAGTTTAGGTTTAGGTTTAGGTTAGAGAGTTGAGATTAGGATTAGGTGTAGGTTTAGCTCTAGGGAATTGAGTTTAGGTTATAGGTTTTGGTTTAGGTTATTGGTTTTGGTTTAGGTTAAGGTTTAGGTTATGGGATTTGAGAATGGGTTCGGGTTTAGGCTATAGGTTTTGGTTTTGGTTTAGGTTATAGGTTATGGGATTTGAGAATGGGCTCGGGTTTAGGTTACAGGTTTTGGTTAAGGTTTAGGTTAAGATTTAGGTTAAGGCTTAGGTTTAGGTTTAGGTTATAGGTTTTTTGGGATTTGAGAATGGGTTATGGTTTAGGTTTAGGAATCGGGTTCGTGTTCGGGATTGCGTTTAAGTCTTGATTTTCAAGTTTAGTTTAGGTTTAGGTTAGAGAGTTGAGATTAAGATTAGGTGTAGGTTTAGCTCTAGGGAATTGAGTTTAGGTTATAAGTTTTGGTTTAGGTTATTGGTTTTGGTTTAGGTTAAGGTTTAGGTTATTGGATTTGAGAATGGGTTCGGGTTTAGGTTATAGGTTTGGTTTTGGTTTTAGTTTAGGTTATAGGTTTTGGTTTAGGTTATAGGTAACAGGTTTTGGGATTTGAGAATGGGTTCAGGTTTAGGCTATAGGTTTTGGTTAAGGTTTAGGTTATAGGTTTTGGGATTTGAGAATGGGCTCGGGTTTAGGTTACAGGTTTTGGTTAAGGTTTAGGTAAGGTTTAGGTTTAGGTTTAGGTTATAGGTTTTTTGGGATTTGAGAATGGGTTATGGTTTAGGTTTAGGAATCGGGTTCATGTTCGGGATTGCGTTTAAGTCTTAGTTTTCAAATTTAGGTTTAGGTTTAGGTTAGAGAGTTGAGATTAGGATTAGGTGTAGGTTTAGCTCTAGGGAATTGAGTTTAGGTTATAGGTTTAGGGAAAGGTTACGTTTAGGTTATAGGTTTTGGGATTTGGGAATAGTTTTAGGTTATAAGTATAGGTTTAGGTTAGGTTATAGGTTTTGGCTTTGGTTTAGGTTATAGGTTATGGGATTTGAGAATGGATTCGGGTTTAAGGATTTGAGTTTAGGTTATAGGTTAAGGTTTTAGGGATTTGAGTTTAGGTTATAGGTTTAGTTTAGGTTATTGGTTTTGGTTTAGTTTAAAGCTTAGGTTATTGGATTTGAGAATGGGTTTTGGTTTAGGTTATAGGTTTTGGTTAAGGTTTAGATTTTTGGATTTGAGAATGTGTTCGGGTAGAGGTTATAGGTTTTGTTTTAGTTTAGGTTTAGGTTATAGATTTTTGGATTTGAGAATGGGTTATGGTTTAGGTTTAGGAAATCGGGTTCAGTTCAAGATTGGGTTTAAGTTTGGATTTTCAAGTTAAGGTTTAGGTTTAGGTTAGGGAGTTGAGATTAGGATTAGGTGTAGGTTTAGCTTTAGGGAATTGAGTTTAGGTTATAGGTTTAGGTTTTGGTTTATGTTAGGGGTTTTAATTTAGGTTATAGGTTATAGGTTATAGGTTATAGGATTTGAGAATGGATTCGGGTGTGGTCCCTGCAAATACAAATATAATACAAATATAAACACGGCCTGTCCGAATGGCCAGGCCCTTCCAATGCCGTCCATAGGAAATGGACAGCTTCATCATGGTCATAACAGCGGTTCCCACCTTCCAGGGACCCCCGCTCTTCCGGATAGCTCCGACGCACATCCGGGTCTGCTCCATTAATCTCGAGCAAATACATAAACACAGCCTGTCCAAATGGCCAGGCCCCTCCAATGCCGTCCATAGGAAATGGACAGCTTCATCATGGTCATAACAACGGTTCCCACCTTCCAGGGACCCCCGCTCTTCCGGATAGCTCCGACGCACATCCGGGTCTGCTCCATTAATCTCGAGCAAATACATAAACACGGCCTGTCTAAATGGTCAGGCCCCTCCAATGTCGTCCATAGGAAATGGACAGCTTCATCACGGTCATAACAGCGGTTCCCACCTTCCAGGGACCCCGCTCTTCCGGATAGCTCCGACGCACATCCGGGTCTGCTCCATCAATTTTGAGCAAATACATAAATACGGCCTGTCCAAATGGCCAGGCCACTCCAATCATGTGCATTCTTGACAAGAGACATACCATATGCTTGAATCTGAAATACGCAGCTCCAATCCTCACACATGCAACATCCACCTGAAAGAATGCGCATAACCGTCATGCTTGAGTAATCAATACAGGAATCTACATTTAAAACCATAAAACCAGAGATACTCATTGCATTTTTTTGTTTAGGTTTAGGTTATAGGTTATATGTTATAGGTTATAGTTTTAGGGATTTGAGAATAGGTTAAGGTTTAGGGTATTGAGAATAGGTTAAGGTTTAGGGTATTGAGAATAGGTTAACGTTTAGGTTTAGGAAATCGGGTTCGGGTTCGGGATCGGGTTTAAGTTTGGGTTTTCAAGTTTAGGTTTAGGTTTAGGTTTAGGTTAGGGAGTTAAGATTAGGATTAGTTGTAGGTTTAGGTTTAGGGATTTGAGAATAGGTTAAGGTTTAGGTTTAGGAAATCGGGTTCGGGTTCGGGATCGGGTTTAGCTTTGGGTTTTCAAGTTTAGGTTTCGGTTTAGGTTAGGGAATTGAGATTAGGATTAGGTGTAAGTTTAGGTTTAAGGATTTGAGAATAGGTTAAGGTTTAGGTTTAGGAAATCGGGTTCGGGATAAGAGACATACCAGATGCTTGAATCTGAAATTCGCAGCTCCAATCCTCACACATGCAACATCCACCTGAAAGAATGCGCATAACCGTCATGCTTGAGGGAGCATTGAGATGTTGATGTTGTTTCATGAGGCATGACATGGATGGTGATGTGTTCATACCAAGCAAGTGCTTGATGATGTATGATGATGATGATTATTCATGATGGTGACATGGATGGTGGTGACCAGTGGTGGTGGAAATTGGGTTATTCATTGGGTGCAGTGGAATGACAGAAGTTAGACTTCTGTGGGCTGTCTTTTTGTGAATTATTTGTTTTCTTAGGTGATTGACAAGAGTAGTCCCCTAAAGTTTCCTCTTGCCACATTATTCATAGCATACAAAGCACAACATAAGCATGACATATTCGGTGGACCATTAGATGCATATCATTGTGAATTATGACTTGAATGCACAAGTGTCTGCCTTCATGAAAATCAATCATATGACCCATTTTATTAATAGCATACAAAGTATGACATGTTCACTGGACCATTAGATGCATATCATTGTGAATTCTGACATGAATACACTAGTGTCTACCACCAGAGAATGAGCCATAAATTAAGCGACAAACTTGAAAATATACACGGTGTGAGAAATCACTTGAAATGAGGTGCATGCTGAGAAGGGAAAAAAAAAAAAAAAAAAACAAAAAAAACAAAAACAAAAAACAATGGCCATACATATGGTGCATGTTGAGGTGCCCATAATGTGGTGGCATTAATGGAATCCATGGGAATACATTTTTCAATTGCAGTCATGGAAATCATTATGGATAACTTTTACATTCTATTTTCTATTCCTTTTTTTCCCACCAATCAAACAGGCATGGACTCATGTTGAAAGTCAATAAATAAAAATCTAAAATCTCCATAACACATTTGCCAACAAAGTTAGTACTACTAAATGAGAAGCACCACACCAATCAGGCAAGTGTTAATAATGGTCTTAACCAAAATCTCACATTATCTTTATAAGTTTCACCTAAAAATTGATGGAAAAAAAATTGAAATGAAAATGAAAATACTTGTACCTTTTTATTGACAAGCAAGGTACCCTTCACAGCACAACCATTGGTAGAAAACCTGACCTGGATAAGTAAAGGCTAGAGGATAGAGAAACAAAAACAGAAGTTCCATCAGAACAATTGATTTATGAAGGGGATTTGGACTAGCATTAAAGAAAAGACATAAACATAATGTACATATTGGATCCCCAGTGACAGATTTGAGTAGTGGTTAATGTTGAAGATTTCTCCACAATTTCAGCCTGATCCAGCATTCTCTAAAGGAAGAAAGACATTCAACTAAAATACGCAAAAAAACAAGCACAAGATGGAGAAACATAAAAAAGATCAAAAATGATATAAGTGGTGATGGACAACTTCACTGTCCTTGCAGCCGAGATTCTTTTTACAAATCGCTCTTCACCTACAAAACATAGATGGATTCACATATATGGGAACGAAATGTACTTAAACCAACTCAAAATGATGTGCATTTTCAGATGAAGAATTATGCATGTCCTGCTCATGAGCATATGGGAACTTGAGAGACAAAGAATCCACATACAAGATGGTGTCTGTAAGCCATCAGATCCACATTGTGCAAGCATCCTAACCCGGCAAGGATTCAGAGTTTACTAGCCCCGTGCCATATGCGTTGAATCCCGTGATGATACAATGTCGTCAAAAGAAGATGAAAAGCAAAAAATTTAACTCAGAACAGAGACAACAAAATCTATAGAAAAGAT
>JAJHSJ010000006.1:73627778-73715800 GCA_021015155.1 Magnolia officinalis | reverse complement strand
AGAGATCTCACCAATCACAAGGACGTAGAAGAACTGAGTCGTCGATTGCACAGTAGATCACCTCTACAAGCATAACCGTCCCTTCCACAAGCTTCCTCTCTCTCTTTTCTCTCTCTCTCACCTTGGCCGTAAAAAACCCTTGAAGTAATCACCTTTAAAAACCCTCAGAATACACTAGAATAGCCCTAGAGACCCCTATTTGTAGTTTAGGCAACTTCGCTTACGCACCTTGGAGAAACCACCTCAAATTTACTCATTCCGTATTAAATCCGAACTGAATCTGCGTAACCTTGACTAGTCGAGCAAGGTCTTCGACCGGTCGAGCGGCCCACTCGATAGGTCGAGCTTGACCCTCGACTGATCGAGCACTATGGGATTCTAAAACTAAAAACTCGCTAGACTTTGAGTCGAGCAGCTCACTCGACCGGTCGAGCAGCTCGGACTGAGGAGAAAAAATCTCATCAAATCTCCCCCTTTCCAACTCAGGAGGAATTCACCTTCTTCAAGCCAGCCAGGTTTCTACAAACCTCAAACTTGCCCTTGAGCAATGCCTTGGTCATCATGTTTGACCCATTATCATCCGTGTGGACCTTCTCAAGCTGTAACACCTTCTATTCTAAAGTATCCATGATCCAATGATACCGAATCTCTATGTGCTTCAACTTGGAGTGTTGACTTGGATTCTTGCTAAAGTGTTTAGCACTTTAACTATAACAATAAACCACGTGCTGCTCCTACTTCAGGCTAAGTTCCTATAGGAACCTCTTCATTCAAAGCATCTCTTTACATGCCTATGTGACTGTTAATGTACTCGTCCTTGTCGTCGACAATGCTACGACCTTCTGTAGCTTGTTCCGTCAAGAGACCGCTCCACCTGCAAACGTGAACTTGAACCCTGATGTAGACTTCCTGGAGTCTATGTCACCTGCCATATCTGCATCTGTGTAGCCTTTTAACACAGGTTTTTTGTCACCATAGCATATGCTCAACCTGGATGAGCCTCTTAGATACCGCAGTATCCATTTCATCGCTGCCCAATGTTCTTTGCCAAGATTAGCAAGATACCAGCTGACAACACCAACCGCATATGCTATATCTGGGCGCGTACACACCATAGTATACATCAAACTTCCAACTACTGACATGTAGGGTATCTTTTACATATCTTCCACATCTGCCTTCATCTTAGGACACTGCCTGTCGCTCAATCTGAAGTGACCATCCAGTGGAATACTGACCGGCTTCGTTGCATTCATATCGAACCGCTCTTGTGACAACCAAAGCTTTGTGCTGCTTCTGTCACGAGTTATCTCCATTCCTAGGATCTATTTAGTCAAGCCCAAATCTTTCATAGCAAATGACTTGTCCAACTCCTACTTTAGCCTGTCAATTTTTTTGATGTCTTTACCCATGATGAGCATGTCATCAATGTATAATAACAGAACTAAGAAATCACCATCTGAGAACTTGCACGTGAACACACAGTGGTCCGACTCTGTTTTGTCATATCCATGCTTTAACATAAATGAGTCGAACTTATTGTACCATTGCCGTGGAGCTTGTTTTAGCCCATACAAGCTCTTTCTTAGCCTACACACCATATGCTCTTTGTCCTTGACTTCAAACCCTTCTGGTTGGTGCATATAGATCTCTTCTTCCAGGTCATCATAGAGAAAGACAGTTTTAACATCTAACTGCTCTATCTCCAGATTTATGCTAGCCGCTAACCCAAGCAACACCCGTATAGATGTCATCTTCACCATTGGTGAGAATATCTCCTCGAAGTCTATACCTTTCCTCTGACCGAACCTTTTCACTACAAGTCTGGCCTTGAACCTCGTTTGTGAATTCTTCTGCTCATTCTTCTTTCTAAACACTCACTTGTTACTTAGAGTTTTCTTACCCTTAGGTAATTTCACCATATCATAGGTGTGGTTCTTATGCAAAGATTTAAACTCCTCTTGAATAGCTTTCAACCACTCTCCCTTATACTCGTTGGCCAAGGCCTCGGAATAATCTTCTAGCTCTCCCCCATGAATCAGCATAATCTACTCATACGGCAAGTACCTCTTTGACAGCTGTCTGTCCCTAGATGACCTCCTTACCTATGGATCAACAGGTAGATCAGGAGGGGGCTGCTCCCCCGGTCCATCTTCTGTAAGAACTCCTTTGTCCTCTACACCTTGTTGTATTCCTCCATCATCAGGCACTACGGGAGGAATAACCGGATCCATATCCTCTAGCTCTCCTAAACTAGGTGTGTCTTTTCTGGCTTACAAATGTCTTCAATACATTGGTCTTTAAAGAAAACCACATCTCTGCTCCTAACGAGCTTCTTTGCAATCAGATCCCACAATCTGTAGCCGAGCTTTTCATCACCATACCCTAAGAACACACATTTCTTGATCTTCATATCGAGCTTGGACCTCTCGTCCTTTGGTGCGTGAAACGGATGCTCTGCATCCAAACACCCTGAGATGACTGTACGATGGATCTTGTCCAGTTCACACCTTCTCGGGTACTCCATTCAACGGGGCTGATGGAGACCTGTTTATTAAATACACTGTCATGTGCATTGCTTCTTCCCAAAATATTTTGGACAACTTCACATGGGATAACATGCATCTGATTCTCTTTACAATGGTGTGATTCATTCGCTCAGCCACTCCGTTATGCTGGGGGGTCTTGGGAACCATCTGTTCATGCCGTATACCCAGGGACTTGCAATACTCATGAAAGTCACCGATGTATTCACCACCATTGTCAGTGCAGATGCAATTCAATGATCTATCTATCTCTCTCTCTCGACCATAGCATGAAACAATTTAAACACACCAAAGACCTCGTCCTTGGATTTCAAAGCATAAAGTCAAACTCTCCTAGATGCATCATCTATAAAAGTAACAAAATACATTGCCCCCACCCAAGGTTTTTGTCCTCATAGGACCACAAACATCAGAATAAACCAAATCTAATGCATGCACTTTATTAATATGAGAAGCAGATTTAATAAATGAAACTCTATGGTGTTTCCCTGATAAACAATCAATACAAGTTTTAAGAAGTATATCAGTCACGTCTGGAAGGAGCCGCTCCTCGCTAGTAGCTGAAGCCCTTTTTCACTCATGTGGCCTAGATGCCTGTGCCACATGTCAGTATTTGAATCTTCCATTATGTTCAACCTACCCTTGCGCACACTGACACTTTCCTTGTAAAGGGTGTGACATTTCTCTCCTCTGGCAGCGATCAATGAACCCTTTATGAGCTTTTAACGCCGACCAACAAATCGGCTTTCATAGTCATCATCATCCAACTTTCCCTTCGACATCAAGTTAAGGCGAAGGTCTAGAATGTGCCTCACATCCCTAAGAACCAATGTGCAGCCCACATCGATTTTCATACAAATATCATCGACCCCTACGATCTTCGATATGCCAGAATTTTTCATCTTCACGGTCCCAAAGTCACCTGACTTGTAGCTTGTGAAGAAATCTCTACGTGGAGTTGCATGAAACGAGGCTCCTGAGTCTATCACCCAGTCAGTGTCCTGACTCGTAGCCGTGAGACAAACATCATGATCTGCTGAAAGAATAACTGTAACGTTGCCATCTAAAGCGATCGCAGTGGAATCTGATTCATCTTCCTTCTCCTTTCCTTTTCATTTCTTATCATTCTTCTTCTTATGACATTCATGCTTGTAGTGACCCTTCTTGCCACAATTCTAGCATTCAACATCTTTCCTGGTACTCGACTTGCCTTTTGATTTATCTCGGGCCTTCCCACCCTTTCTGTTATTTCCTTTCCATCGATCTTGTGTTACAAGGGCCTCTTGCTGAGTAGACCCCTGAGGCTTCCTCCTTATCTCCTCATTGAATAGACAACTAGTTACCTGTTCCATGGACACATTTCCGTCTGACGCGGAGTTACTCAGAGACACCACCAATGTCTTTCAACTATCAAACAATGAACTAAGCAATAATAAAGCCTGTAATTCATCGTCCAGGACCATCTTCATAGTGAAGAGCTGGTTCAATATATTACTAACTTTATTCATGTGCTCTGCCACAGAACCACTATCTTTGAACTTGAGATTCACAAGTCATCTTATCAGAAAATTTTTATTGTCGGCTGTCTCCCTCTCATACAACTCTTGCAATTTCAGCCATAGGCTAGCGGCTGAGGTCTCCATAGACACATGGTGGAATACAGAATAATTCAGCCATTGTCTAATAAACTCCACCGCTTTCCGGTCCAACTTCTTCCAATCATCATCTGACTTATCCTTTGACTTTGTTGATATGCCTTGAATTGGAGAATACAAGTTCTTCATCTTAGTCTTCCATATGATTCAGTTAGAACCATTGAGATTGATCATCTTTGATGAGCCACCTTTCATAATTCAGAATCGATCCCACTCCATTCAACCAACCTAAACTCTCTAATACCACTTTGTTAGGAGCCGTTACATAAAAACCTTAGGATCTAGCCTCCCAAAAACACTAGAATTATGGGATAATAAAGTAATGAAAAAAATCAAAGCATAAACCACACAACGCAAGAGATTTTTAAGTTGAAAACCCTCGAAGAAGTAAAAACCACGGGACCTAATCCAGAGCAACAATCCACTATGAAGTAGAACGTTACAACCGATCACAAGCACACACCGCTTGGATCAAACCTTCTTCGCTCACGCAGGAGTGAATAAACAATAAGAGAATAAAGAAAAACGGAGAGATCTTACTGATCACGAGAACGTATAAGCGCCGAGACGTCGATTGCACGGTAAATCACATCTACGAACATAACCCTCCCTTCCACAAGCTTCCTCTCTCTCTTTTCTCTCTTTCTCTCACCTTTGCCATAAAAAACCCTTGAAGGAATCACCTTTAGAAACCCTCAGAATACCCTAAAATAGCCCTAGAGACCCTTATTTATTGTTTAGGCAACTTCTCTTACACACATTGGCGAAACCACCTCAAATTTACGCATTCCGCATCAAATCCGGACTGAATTTGTGTAACCTCGACTAGTCGCGCAGGGTCCTTGACCGATCGAGCGGCCCACTCGACCGGTCGAGCCTGACCCACGACTGGTTGAGCACCATGGGATTTCAAAACCAAAAGTTTGCTGGACTTTGAGTCGATCACAACTCGACCGGTCGAGCAGCTCGGACTGAGGAGGAAAAATCCCATCACAGCAAACCAGATCTAGTGTAGACATGTAAAACATAGGGTTAGTAACCTTATCTTTCACATGTGGCAATTTTTTAGCAGATACCGCCGACGATGGTAAGATTATAATTATTGGCATCGGTCTTTTTCAAATAAAAGAAAGAATTTTTGTGCTACAATAAAACTATTAAGTGATGTGGATTTTTCAAGAATTGAAGTGCCCCGCCGTCTCTAGTAATAAGTAAAATATAAAAAGCAAATGATATACATTGGGTAATAGCAAAATCATCCATCCACACATGATCTATAGGTGAGACATGCAGACATGTCGCACGTGCATGATACCCAAGCTGTGAATCAGGTGGGACACTGTCTAGATTGCCCTGGACCAAAAATAAGAGAAACCATAGGTTAGAGAAAATTATGCACAGAAACAATTGGCGGTCCATTGTACGGGAACAATAAAGACCGTCGATTATCCCACAGATGCGCACGCCTTCCCAAACAAATTTTGAGTGTTCGTACACGTCGCTCTGGTACAACCAGTTGTACCACAACTTATGATCCACCTAGCGAAAACTTCCATATCCTATAATGTGTGTGTGACATCAAATCTTTCCAATAGGTTTTCTCCACTTGAGGATCACCTGCAAAATTCAGCCTCATCCACTCATTAGGTGGGCCACACCATAGGAAACCATGTTTAGCCAATGATAATCAACAAAATACAAGTGTGGTTTACTCATTTAGTGGATATGACTGATTTTTGTTCAAGATAATATTCGTGATGCAAGGAACCAATTGGGCGAGTGGGACCTCACACATATACTATATATGATATTATAGGGGAGTTGTAGATATGACGATAACTTTATTCTAGTAGACGATTATACATTTAAATCTTTTCTCTTCTTTTCACATTTGTAGATAAATTAGAAAGCTTTCCTTTTCATAATCAGCATTTCATTTTATTTAAGGTAAGCTTTACTTTTAATTTACTCTTCGCTAACATTGTTGCTATCTTGTCTTATTTTATTTTATAATTTCTAGTGTTTTCTTGTCCTGGACCAGCTAAATGCCCCACAATGGTACTCTTAAGTTATTGCTATTCTATTTTCTCCACGTATGCGTGGGACCCACTCATGGTTAGTGGATATGTTCATGGAGCTGGACCGTCACCACCCACCTACAAACTATCTTAGCTGCTGGATCTCCATTGCTCGGACTGATTCGTTTAGTCCAGAGTTGAGTTGGAACTTATCCGAGTCAGGGCTGAATTGGGCTGACTCGCCTGAGAAAGGGATGAGTGAGGCTACTCAAGGTATCGAACTGGATCATGTCCCACCGAGTCCAAGTTGACTCGGTTGAGTTGCATCAGACTCGTCTGAAGTCCTAAAGCCATGGTTGGATCCTTGAAAACTCAAAAACTTGATTTGACCCAATATCCAGTTGAATCGAGTTGGCTCAATGACTCGATTAGACTCAACTCGATATTTAATAATTAAACTAGAGATCATATTACTGTAATAATAGATATTTAGAAATGTTATAAGTACAAAGATAGTCTAGCTAGAACACAATAGTTTTGGTTGGTCTGCTGGTAGACATTGTTTCATTAACTAACTGATGACGAGTGTTTAAATCCCACCGACTAATATACATTCTTATTTAGGGGGCGCTTGGATAGCAAGTTACTTAAGATAAGCTACATGTACCTCAAGCAACTTATCTTTGTTTCCAGTCATTAACCTGAGATGATTAAGTAACTTTAAGTAAAAAAGTTACTTATAATTGATCTTAAACCAAACTTATCCCGAATAAGTTACTTATCTACTGCTGTAAGTAGAAAAACTAACATCTTTGATGGTATCCAAACTGGTCCTTAAAAACAAATCAACTTGGCAAATGACTTGGTTCGTGTAGAGTTGATTCAGCTAGAGTCGTCATACCAAGTCGATCTTAATAGTGAGTTTCATGGTAACTCGGCTGAGTTAGGAGTTGGGTCGCCAAGTTTTAAAACTATGGTCAGATTTATGCACCCAAAATGTAATATGTTAGCTATTTTTGTTTTTTAATTGGCTCATTGTAGATTGAAAATATGATCGGTCCATTAATTTATTATTTTTTTCAAAAAAAAAAAAAAGTAAATCCTATTGATTATTGGTTTCTTTGTGCCTCACCACCATCAACATCTAAGCCTTTTCAACTACTTAGGGTTGGCTAAACAAACATCACTTGAAACTATGAGAAGTCTGCCCTCCAAGAATGCCCTATTAAGGGCCTACCAAATAACTCGACACTGAATCCAAGTCACATGTATGATTGAAATTAGGGTTGAATCTTTTTTTCTATCTTTCTTTCTTTTTAATTTGTTTTTCTTTTCAATAGAAAGTGGATCAGTGCCATTGAGATGTATATTGGATGAAACAATTGTTAAATCTAGCTAGGGCAGGCTCCTACATTGACCCTCAAAAAACTAATACATAAAGCCCAGGATTTAAACGGAGAAAACAACCTATTATACAGCCTCCCACAATAGCTGCCCATCAACCAAAAAACCTAGCAGACACTCCTATATTTAGAGGGCAAGGCAAAAAGCATCTCGAATTCAACTAAAAAAAAAAAAAAAAAAAAAAAACCATATGTTTCATTGGATTGAAGTGCATACATTATTATTTTTTTATTTTTACCAAAATGAGGCACATTTTCTATTCAAATCAGAAAAGCCTTTACAACCTGCTATACATTCGGGTTCCAAAGGAGACAAAGACCCTACTCGGAACCTATCATATGATGCAATAGAAAAGAGACGGCTGACCAAAAAATAGCTATCTCCTGTGCATGCCCAGACCCACCCTATCTAGAAAAATGAGGCCCTTCACTTCTCTAGGAATGGAGCCAACATCGAGAAATAACGTTGCATGCCCAGACCCACCCTATCTAGAAAAATGAGGCCCTTCACTTCTCTAGGAATGGAGCCAACATCGAGAAATAACGTGGAGGATTAATGAGATGCGCTCCCCATCTTGGCCATCCTGTTGGCCGGCTCGTTCCCCTCTCTGAAAATGTGCTGGATGATCACCTCCCCCACTTCCATCAACCCCTGAATCCTACCAATCCAGTATTTCCACTTCTAGCAAGGGAGGTTATTGAGGGAAAGGAAATTAACCACCAGCAATGAATCAGATTCAATGATAACTTTGCGGAGGCCCCTATTGAAGCAGTGATGAAGACCATCGAGAACAGCCCTGATTTCAGCATGGGTGTTGGACGCAACCCCGTACCCTTCACAGAAACCGAAGAGGAACTCTCCCGTCTTGCCTCTGCAAATACCTACCCCACCCGCTAAGCCCGGATTTCCTCTAGCCGACCCGTCCACATTCAATTCAACCCAACCCGAGGGAGGCCTGCTTCATTTGACTATCTGAACTTTCAAAGAAGAGGCTTTTGGCCTGACAGACCGTAGCGCCAGCTGCTCGAGGGCCCTGCTGTGTGTCCCTGACTTAGCTGACTGAGTGGCCCACTTCTCCGAAATGATATGAGCCCAGCCTTTGATCCGGGCCACTAGGATCTGGATAGACGGGCTGGATCCGTCGAACTTCCCTTGATTTCTCCCTCTCCAAAGCTCCCAGATGATAAAACCAGGGATCAGCTTGCAAATAGATCTAGCCCATCCCCTAGGAGAGGGATCGTTCCACCACTGACTTAGCCGATGCAGAACCGAGGACCCCCCCAGCACGCCCTTACCGAAGATGGCTCCAAATAGGTTCCACAAGGATTTTGCCCGAGGACTGAGAACGAAGATGTGCACGGATGATTCCGACGAAGGCCCCTGGGAGGAGATCCCATCACAACACACGCAGCGGGAGGCTAATTGTATTCCTTTGGCCTAGACCGCATCCTCCACCGGGACCGCGCCATTAATGGCCTTCCAAATAAGCAGAGAGACTTTGGGAGGCAGATAGGGAGACCAAACTTTGTTGTGCCAGTTCACTCGAGGTCTAGAGGGCTTGCAGGAGATCCAAGCTGACTTAACAGTAAAATTTCTAGAGGGCTCTGCCGGCCAGCAAGGGGCATCCGGACCATCGGACGTGCAGAATCCCCCATGAAAAGTGTGATCAATCAACTCCTGAGGGTGAAAAGAATAAATTGCCGAAGGTGGAAGAGGGCTAGCCTGCCCTAGACATTCTCTGATCTTAAGCTCGGCTAGCCCTTTCGGAATGGGCTAGGAAATTCAGTCGATAAAGGGGCCTAGCCCTGACCAGTTCTCATGCCAAAATTAAGCTCACCGTTGTCGATGTTCCACTGCATCTTAGAGACCACGAAAGGAATTAAAGCTCAGATTCTCTTCCACAACGGAGACGCGGTTGCCGCTCTATTGGTCTGCCCATCAGACCCGATATCCTAACTATGCTTCAAAGCCATGAATGAGGCCCACACGCTTTTGGGTTCCCCGTATTTCACACCCCATGCCATCTTGAGGCGGAAGGCAAGCATTACCTCCTTCAGACTTCTAATCCCCAGCCCCCCTTCCAACTTCGGGACTGTTATGTCTTTGAATTCAACTAACATTGCCAATTCCTAATTTATCTCAAAGGAAGCTTCCTTTCACCTCTCTAAGAAGATCTTAATCTCTAAGAAAAAGAGTGTCTCTCGCTCAACTTTCACATCCGTGCTAAACCATTTGCAACTACATTATCTTCTCGAAACATAGTCTACTTTGAATATGATTGTCTACAGCTTGCTATTAGCTTCCAACCACCAAATCACATAACATACGGCAGATCCAAATTGATTTAAGGCTAGTAATTGGTCTTTGAATCACTTTCAAGCTCAATATTCGACAAACCTCCCTCTAGACATCACGAAACATCATCAAGAAGAGCCCTCATCTCCACCATCATATTTGATATTGTTACGTAATAGCAGTTGTAAGTAAAGATCAACTTTCTTGTTTCATTCTTATAACAATTGTTAGAGTTGTGTGGTCTATCAAACTACTATTGACAAGTGTATCCGTTAGTTACTAGATTATATTAAGATTTTTCAATGTTTGAGTTTATATGCATGGATGTCATTGTTTCATGATGACATATGCATTTAAATATTTAGATTGGCACGACAAGTTATAACAACATTAGTTAATTAAAGGCTTGGTCCACTTCTCATAAAGTATAGACCATTGTGCAAGTATTCACTATAGGAGTGATACATATTGAGATGCATGTACATATGAGATGTACCTCCGATTAATTTATAAGAAGGTCCAGATAATATCTCATTGAGATTGAAATTATTGTCACTGTACTTAGTTAGATAATGTAATCTTAGCTTTATATTACAGTGAAGATCAATCATTAGTTGATCGTACAGATCACGTGCTTGATGATCTCATAGATGATAAATGCTTAATCATTTATAGTGTGTGAATTAAGCCATGTGTTATGAAACCAATTACTTACAAATGACGGATAGACTCCAATTCTGTCGTTGTGCAAATATCCTAGTCCTATAGGTAATTCTTGTGTCTTCTCACTCTATGCTACATGGTAAGGTCATGATGAGGTGATGCTACATTAATGTGCATTCTCAAGGTCATGCACACAAACTTAGCTATGTTAGAAGTACATTAGGAATGTGTCTAATTGATTGGCTCATGAAGATGGGTAAGATGAAGACTGTAAATGATCACATGATGCTGATAATGTATAAGAGACCAATATGAGAGGTTGGAATAAAAAGATGGTTGAATTTTATTGTGATTTAAAACAAAAATATTTATATTATTATATTAATATTTTTAATGAATTTTGAACAATTGAGTTTGTAAAAATAAAATTTATTTGTTCTCAAAAGTAAATGAGTATGTATCAAAATTTGAGCATTGGGATTCTTGCATGTGCATATGCACATGTGAAACCAAACGTGCTCGATAGAGTGTGATCAAATAAACAATCTAGGATAAGCAGTTGGAGATTGGAATGGATTATTTTTTGTCCACTCATGGATTGGTGCAATGTGATCACTTTTGTTGTTAATGTCTTAAATCTATCATTAACAGGGGTATGTCGATGCCATCAACGCATGCTCAATTCCATCGAGAAAATCCAGAAAATCCATGTTGGTTGCTGGAACGTTTTGGTGTTGCTAATCGATGGCATTCAAGGAGCTCGATGCCATCAACAGATCCTCGATGGAGTGTCAATGCCATCGACAGTCCCATCGAAGATGTGTGCAGAATTACTTAAGTGCGTAAGTTATTTCCTATTCTAGTTGTAACACTATATATAACAAGTGTAATAAGGATTTGGGAGAATCGAAGGTGTATTAGGATTTTCTAATTTGTTCTTAAGGGTTCAAGGGCATAACTAGGATTTGTGGAAAGAGATTCGAGGCTTGTTCGAATCAGTAAGACTCCATTTCTTGTGTTTGCTATTTTATAGTGCATTACTTGTCACTTCGTGCCATGGTTTTTTCATTAAAGGTTTTTCCACGTAAAAATTCAAATTATTCTTATTTAGGCTTGGTTGTGTGATTGCGTGTAATTTACTTCATTCGTCTTTGTGTGCTTCCTCAATTCCCCAACAAGTAGTATCAGAGATAACGTTGGGAAGTAGATCGAATCCAAAAGCAATGTTCAATGACATTTAATATGAAGTCTGATATAGAAAAATATTCCGATAAAAATAATTTTGAACAGTGGAAAGTAAAGATGAACGATATCCTAGTTCAACAAGGATTGGACGAATCTCTCCTTAGAAAGTGACGGGAAACTATCTCAAAAGAAGAATGGAAAAGTTAGATAAGAAAGCTAATACATATATCCAGTTGTGTTTAACAGATGAGGTGTTTGATAATGTTGTGAAAGAGAAGACTGCAGCGGATACATGGGCGAAGTAAGAGAACATCTATGTGAAGAAGTCTCTTGAAAATTGTTTATATCTAAAGCTACAGTTGTTTAATCTGAAGATGGCATAGGGGGCTAGTGTTGAGGCCCACGCCAATAACTTTAATAGGCATGTTTGCAAGCTATTGGATGTAGAGGAAATGATGAAAGATGAAGATCAGGCATGTATATTACTGAACTCTCTTTCAGCATCGTATAAGTTGTTTAAAGACTCATTGTGCACCAGTAGAACAACCATTAGCATTGAGCACTTCAGTCAAAGGTGATGAGATAGAAAAATGGCGGCAAATGCACTGGTTGCGAGGGGGAGAAATTCTAAACATGACAGTGGATCTTCACAATTGAGGTCTAAATCCAAGGGCAGTGGTAAAGGAAATTTAAAGTGTTGGAATTGTGCCATGACCAAGCACATGAAGAAGGATTGTCAGAATCCTAAGTCGAGAAAGGAGAAATCAGAGGATTCTTCCAAAGGGGCTAACATTGCGTAATCTAAAGAGGAGGCAAGTGGTAGTGACGTGCTGACTTCATCAAAATTCAGTTTTTACAACAACGAACGGATTTTGGATACAGGGGCTTCGTATTACATGATCCCTCATATGAGTTAGTTCATCAATTACAGTGATTAAGATGGTGTCCAAGTGTTTATGGGCAATGACATTACATGTAACATGTTTATGGGTGATGGCATGGAGCGTATCTTAACTAAAGTACAACACATTCTTGAGTTGAAGAAGAGATAGGTGCACTCGAGGCACCAAGGTGTAAATTCATTGGATTTGATGTGTCTTTAAGTTTCAAAGGGGTCACTCATAGTCATGAAGACGCAGATGAATGAAAACCTTTATAGGTTGATTAGGAGTACTTCATCTAGTGGAGCTACAACGTTTATAGCGGATTCCACGTCTGCACGTATATGGCATACGCGCTTGGGCCATATAAAAGAGCGGGGCATGAAGGTACTTTCTGACTGTTGTTAATTCTAATTTTTAAAAGTATTAATTTTAGTATATGCGATCATTATATATGGTAAACAGTCAATGTTGTCATTTAAATCTAGGAAACACGTTTGTAAGGGGTTACAAATGATGTGCATTCTAATGTATGGGTGTCGTCGCCCATGGTTTCTGATGAAGAGTCATCCTGATTTGTCACATTCATTAATGACTATTCTAGAATAGTGTGAGTTTATTTTTAGAAAAAATAAATCCGAACTTTTCACCAACTTCAAATAGTAAAAGACGATGGTGGAAAAATAGTCAGGGCAAAAGGTGAAAGTGTCGAGGACAAATAATGGAGGAAAATTCACTTATGGAGAATTTAATCGATATTCTAAGGATGAAGGAATCGTGAGGCACAACACAATGCGCTATACACCAGAGTAGAATGGTGTGGCTAAGTAGCTGAATTGGACTATCTTGGAGAGGGTCCGATGCATAATTAATAATACTGGGTTGGACAACGAAATGTAGACTGAGCTCGTTAAAACGGTTTGTTACTTAGTGAATCGGTCTCCTTTTATGGCTATTGTTGTAAAATTCTAGACGAACTGTGGAGTGTTCAACAGGTAGACTACTCAGGGCTATGAGTATATTAGTTATGATGCTTTCTTTTATGTACCATCAATTGAGAGAGATAAGTTGGACTAAATGGCTAAAAAATATATCTTTGTCAGCTATGGTAATGGTGTGAAGGGGTATAGGTTATATGATTGGGTCACGCAAAAAATCATCTATAGTTGACGTCGAATTCGACGAGGGATCCTTGTTCTGTAAGGATAAAAAAGGAAGCAGAAAAGTCAGTTATGGATGTTCAGATAGATAGAGATGAAACACGGGTTGATAAAGATAGAAAACGTAGAGAGGTACATGAGCAGGTGGAGCAGCCACCTATGAGAAAGAATCCGCTAACGGATCGTAGGTTACCAACGAGATAAATGGATGACTCAAACGTTGCATTTTCTCTCATTACAGATGAGGGGGATTTGTCTACTTTCCAGAAGGCTTTTGACGATGTAGATGCGAAAAAGTGAAAATTAGCAACACATGACGAAATGGATTCCTTGCATAAGAATGATCATAGGAGTTGGTGGAGCTTCCCTTCGGTCGAAAAGCGATCGGGTGCAAATGGATCTTAAAAAAGAAATAGGATAGATACATGCAAGGTTGATACGGAATGGATATGCTCAGAGAGAAGGTATTGACTTCATTAAGATATTCGTGCATGTGGTGAAGCAAGTATCTATCATATTCGTATTTGAATTGGTTGTCCAATACAATCTCGAGCTGGAACAAATAGATGTGAAGATTGTCTTCTTATATGGGGAATTAGAAGAGCAGATTTACATGAAGCAAACAAAAATTTTAAAATATAAGGTACAAAGAACAAGGTTTGTAGGTTAAAGAGGTCATCGTACGACATGAAATAGTCTCCTAGGCAGTGGTACACGAAATTTGATTATTTCATGGGGAGTTAGAAGTTTACTAGGAGTGAGTATAATCATTGTATCTATTATAAGACACTGAGTGATGAAAAGTTTATTGTCTTGGTAATGTATGTTGATGACATACTTATCACCAATCATAACATGTCTGAGATCAACATACTGAATATCAGGGACATTCGAGATGAAAGATCTATGGGTTACAAAAAGAGTTCTTGGCATTGATATACATAGAGACGGGAAGAAGAGCAACATATGGTTATCTCAGGTGGAATACCTTGAGAAGGTATAGATGAAGTATAAGATGGACAAGGCAAAGCCAGTCAGCGTTCCCCACGCGGCTCATTTTAAGCTTTCTTCTGAATAGTGTCCTAAATAGATGAAGAAAAGAAAGTTATATCTCTGTGCTTTAATCGAGCGCAGCCGGCAACTTGATGTATGTCATGGTCTGTACAAGACCGGATATTTCACATGCAGTGGGTGTTGTTAGTAGATATATGTCTAACCCCAGCAAATAACACTGGAAGTTAGTGAAATGGCTACTTCGATATATTCAAACTAGACAGGACTATGTTTTATTATTTAAAAGATTAGTGGACAAGTTAGTAGGCTATGTGGATTAAGATTATGTGGGTAGTGTGGATAATAGAAGATCGACTTTTGGTTACTCATTTGCACTAACGTGTGGAGCGATCAGTAGTTGTCGATGCTTCACCCTTTGGTATCTCTTTCCATGACCGAAGCTGAGTATGTGGCAGTAATAAAAGTGTTTGAAGAATGTATTTGGTTGAGAGGAATGGTAAATTAGTTGGAGGTTCGGTAGAAGGCTATGTCAGTCAATTGTGATAGTGAAAGAGCAGTCAATTTGATAAGAATTTTGTTTATCACTCACGTACTAAACATATTGATATGCGTTATCATTTTATTCAACAGGTGCTTGAGGAATGAGGCATGACTCTAGAGAAAATTCACATAAGCGTGAATCCGATTGACATGCTTATAAAGGTGGTTCCCACGTAGAAGTTCAAATTCTGTGTAACTTCTCTTAGCTTGACGAATGCGTAAGTGGAAGATGGAATGTGCACGAGAAGCGATGGTGGAGCTATGATGAAAGCTGGAATTAGATATGAGGATTGATAAGGAGTTATAAAGAATGAAGATTGAAGACATGGTGAAGATTGTTATTGATGTCTTAAATCCGTCATAAACAGGGGTCTGTCGATGTCATCGAGCAAATGTTAATGTCATCGACAGATGCTCGATCCCATCTAGAAAATCCATGTTGGTTGCTAGAACGTTTTGGTATTGCTACTCAATGGCATCAAAGGAGCTCAATGCCATTGACAGATTCTCGATGGGGTGTCAATGCCATCGAAGATCCAATCGAAGATGTGTGCGGAATTGCATAAGTGCGTAAGGTGTTTCCTATTCCAGCTGTAACACTATATATAACAAGTGTAATCAGGATTTGGGAGAAGAGAATGTGTATTAGGGCTTTCTAATTCGTTCCTAAGGGTTCAAGGGCATATCTAGAGTTTGAAAAAAGAGATTTGAGGCTTGTTCAAATTGGTAAGATTCTATCTCTTATAATTTCTACTTTCACATTACTCATCGCTTTATGTTGTGGTTTTTTTCCCGAAAGTGTTTTTCGACATAAACATTTGGATTATTCTGGTTTGGGCTTGGTTGTACGATTGCATTTACTTTGCTTGATTCGTCACAGTGTGCTTCCGCAGTTCCCCAACACCTTTAAGGAAGATTACAATCTTAGGGGCTTGTTTGGCCAGTTGCATTGGAAATGATTAGGTGGGATGGAATTGCATCGGGTCCTATGTCAATTCCACTCCATTTGGGAAGAATGGAAAAGCTTGGAAGTACCATTAGATGGAATTGCATTGGTCCCGTGCCAATTTCACTCAATGTTAGCAAGTTGTGTAGGTCCCACCATGATGTGTGGGCTATATCCACACCGTCCACCCATTTTTCGAGATCATTTTAGAGCATGGGCTAAAAAATCAGGTAGATCTAAAGCTCAAGTGGACGCCACCATAGAAAGCAACGGGGATTGAATACTTACCGTTGAAAACTTCTTTAGGGCCACATAAGTTTTGGATCTGCCTCATTTTTAGGCTTATGTCATAAAATGAGGTTACAAAACAAATGAACGGTTTAGATATAACACATGTGTGTTATTCTCAATATGTAACAGCCTATGCCCACACTGTATGATATTTTCTGCTCTGGGCACAGCCCGCACGGTTTCGTTCTCGGGGTCGCCTCCAAAAGGACTCATACAGTATAGGGTGACAACTCCACATATAACCACCACAACTTCAGACGACACTTCCGATGTGGGACAAAGTTTCACATTCACTATGTGCATAGTAGCCTGCCAGCCACCTTGGGGCCCGCCACGTGTGCCCGCTCACATGTGACCATAGTGACGGGGTGTCACAATATCCTCCACCGAGGGCAAAGCCGTCCTCGGCTCTGATACCATTTGTAACAGCCCACGCCCACACTGTATAATACTGTCCACTCTGGGCACAGCCCGCACGGTTTTGTTCTCAGGGTCGCCCCCAAAAGGCCTCATACAGTATAGGGTGGCAACTCCACATATAACCACCACAACTTCAGATGACACTTCCGATGTGGGACAAAGTTTCACCTTCACTGTGTGCACAGTAGCCTTCCAGCACAGTAGCCTGCCAGCCACACAGTAGTCTGCCAGCTACCTTGGGGCTCGTTCACATGTGCGCCTGCCCACGTGTGCCCGCCCACATGTGACCATAGTGACGGGGCATCACAGTTTTAAATGATGGTGGGTATATCCATTCAATGTACCACCTTATTACAAACAAAGTATGGAATTAAGCTTATCCCATGGTAAGAGGAAACAATCCCTGCCATGGGTAATAATTATGTTTTTTAAATCCCATCCCACCTAATCCTTTACAATGCAACTGGCCAAACAGGCCCTAGAGGTCTCGAACTGGATTTACCTTATTAGAGGGTGTGGATTGTGTTTTATAATAATGAGGGAGCATGATAATTTATCACACCTCATTACCAGAATAACATTAAAGATATCGGAGTTGGTCTTTAATTGAGAATTCTCTAAGATGGAGGCATATAAATATAGGTTTAGAGTTTAAGTTAGAGTCACTTCTCTCTCCTCTAAAACCTTAGCCTTAAAGAATCACTTCACACCTAAAAACTCATGTCCACTAAATTTAGCGATTTCATTATGCGTTACAGTGTTCTCTTCTGTAGTTGAGAATTAATATCTTTAGTTGAATTTTCTTCATCTCGAAGTTTGTTTCCGTGCAACAATGAAGACAATCGTGATTATACATTCGATGTAATTTCGTTTCTACAAATTTTAAAATTGGCTTTTTTTTGTTAAATGTTTACACTGTCAATGAAATTACTATAAATTTTAAATTGCCATTTTTTTTTATGTTTACACTATCAACAACAATAACCTCCTCCTGTACTAAGTTTCCCATAGATGAACCATACACATTATGTAAGACTCCATTAGGTGGGCCACACATGATCATTGGTTTAGATTTGACTGTTAGATTATTCAAATTGAGCGATTTAGTGGACCCCATTAGAGTCGTGATATTACAGATAGTTTGGGGTGAGATGCTTGAACCACAGTCCCTATAGACAATTATTAAGTCAGATATGGAAACCTGCTTTAACACCCCGTATTTTAGTTATGGGGTGTTATTTTAAAACTTTAAATAAATAGATCAAATCCTATGGTGTGGCCCACCAAAGCTTTGAGGATCTGTCTGATCTTTGGCTAGATGTCCTAGTTAGACTTTTAGAATCGATTGGTCAGAGCGAATTCCACAAAACGTAAATGCGGACCCCACTTTTGAATTGTGCATGTGCACAGTTTGTGTGCACATGCGGTGCACTGGACTGCTTGGTTTGGTCATTCGAGTGCTGACTCGATGTTTTTCAAAATAGAGAGGTTCCCTCTCTCTTTCACGTTTCCCGCCCGAAGGGCATTCGAACGGATGATGTCACGCCCCAAACCCGGAAATCGAAATCCCGATCGCCGAATCCAGTGCCAACAGTCTCCGTAGTACCCCATTCTCAGCTCCTAGCGTTCATACGCCAAATTCCGATCCTGGGATCATACAAGGAGGATTTTTTTTTTTTGTACATTTAACTCGTAATAAGCATAACCACAAGTATACCCAAATCACAAAGGCAACATCATCATCACATATCCACTAATATAATCATTTTATTACAATACTGAATGGAAATACATAAATCGAAAATCAAGCTCCAGAAGACCGCTGCATGCTCCAAGTTCAACAGTGCTGCAACCTAACATTACCTACACGCATCTATCGTGCATAAGCTTATAGAAAGCTTAGAGGGTGGTGTAAGTGTGTGCACAAGGTAAGTTCCAAGTATTCAATACAATGACATCATCATACAGTACCGAAAATACTGATAATCTATAAATCGTACAATATCGGAATAAGCAGAACTACTAGCAAGATCATGAATTACCAGAGTAAGTAGAAATACTGACAAGAGCAGGAATTATCAGAGTAAACAGAAATACTAACAAGATCATAAATTATACGATAACAGAGTAAACGGAAATACGGACAAGTCCATGAGTCAATCAATATCAAAATACGCAATATAGAACAAATATGCAAATGAGGAGTCATAAAGAGCCAAATATCAAATGCCGAGGATGCGATGCAGTATGTAATTCCTGATGAGTCCATGAATAGTGTCAATCGTATTTAGACTATATAAATGTAGAAACACAATAACCCAAAATACCATATGCCATGAATGCAATGCAATATGCGGTGTCAATGGAATGACCATGCTGGAGTGTGAAGTCAGGATGATAGTACGTAGTATCGCAGGCTATGGGGTCCATCACAAGGGACTTCTATCCAAACTAGTTCCATACTTAAATTTGGATAGTCAGACTCAATGTGGTAAACTCCTAATCTCAGGTTAGTCGCGCGCCCTAACCGAAATCCTAGCCATGCAAAGGTACACGTAACAAATTGTTGTGCACCACCAGCCGAGTGGATAGTGAATGAATGAATGAATAAGTATGCAACTCCTGCTCAATAAATCTACATATCAGTACGGTTCATCTCTATGATCATCATCGGGGTCTAATACACTCTACATGCAATCGTCGCCCACTGGACGCGCAACCATGCAAGTGGAAGAGACCTCACTATTCGCCTGGCCAGTAATCAGCCAATATCTACCCGGCACGTCGATAGCGGACCCATTCACGAGCTAGTCAAACTCAGCCTAGCAATGCCCCCTACCCTCGCAAGGCCACACTCCCTCCCAATCGACCACGACACAGTGGGAGACGCGGCCTCCAGGTATTCGGCACTCGGGCGCTCATGTATCCACTCGGTCTAGACGTTGGGGCGTATCCTGGCCACGGAGGTTTAAGGATTTTCAGCCATAGACATCTATGACGCCCGTATACTAGAACCAAACATTTTCGGTGTCCCCTCTGGCCATCCACAATATGCCTGTGGAAGCTACGGCCCTGATGTCGCTAGGACATATACTTATCACAGCACACAATGCAAGATGCATGAGTCATACAATCCAATCATGCATCAATCCTACGCATACCGTGCGCTCATGCGAGATAACCTCCGCCTATCAGGGAGTCTCATAACAACACACTCAATGACATATGCAATGATCAACCACGTCTCACAACAAACATGCAGATGATCCGTATGGGCATGTATCATGATGCTATGCTGTCACATACTCATAATCGGTATCAATATCCGACACCGATAATCATCATCGACAATCGGCCACAACAATGTGGACATTTAACCAACATTGCCTCCAAGGAGCGGACCACATAGAGCCTATCATATAGTGAACCCATGGCCTCACACAAAGGCCAAATATATACAACACAATGGGCCTTACTCAAGGGCTACGTACACACAACATGTGGGCCCTGCTCATGGGCCTCAAACACATGACATGTGGGCCCTACACAGGGGTCTCGAATACATAAAATGAGCCATGCATCATGGGCCTAATACATATCACAATGGGCCTTGCCCATAGGCCACAGATACATCACAATGGGCCTTGCCCATGGGCCTCAATACATCTCGATAGGCCCCATCACATAGACCTGCTATTTATCATATTAGACCTTAAACACGGGCTACATACACATCACACAGGCCGAATACACATCACAATGGGCCTCAACTATGAGTCGCATATACATCATATAGGTCTCGACAATCGGCCTTGGCAATCGAAATCGGCCTCGAAAATCGGTCTCGACAAATCAGAATCGATCGATAATCAGAATCGGCAAATCGGTCACGTCAATCGGAATCGGCAATCAGCCTAACCAAAGGCCTAAGGGAAGGTCACAATGAGGACTTTCAACCATCATTGTCCATGAATGTGGACATCTAACCAACATTGTCCCCAAGGAGTGACCTACATAGGGCCAAACATATGGTGGGCCCATGGACTCACATGCAATCACGATGGGCCTTATTTACATCACATCGGCCTCGTCATGTGGGCCAACATACATCACTTTGGGCCTCATATAAGGGCTACATATACATCACTATGGGCCACATCACATGCTCCTAATACACATCACGGTGAGCCGCATCTCATAGGCCTAATACACATCACGGTGGGCCGTATCTCATGGGCCTCGACTACATCACAATGGGCGACGATATATGGACTGAAAATACATCACAATTGGCCGCAACACATGGACCTCATATACACCAAATGGGTCGCACTTTATGGGCCTCATATACATCAAATGAGCCGCATCACATGGTCCGCACCAATGGGCCAATATACATCAAGTGTGCCACATCAATGGACCTAGAATACGACTCAATGGGCCACGCCAAAAAGGGCCACATATATATCAAGGTGGGCCATCAAAACATCAACAAAGACACAAATACATAACAGGTGGGCCCTGCTCATGGGCCCTCAAATACACCACATGGTCAGCCATAAATATATTAAGGTGGGCCTCATGGACGGCCAAAAATATATCAAGGTGGGCCTCATGGACGACCAAAAATATATCAAGGTGGGCCTCATGGACGGCCATAAATATATTAAGGTGGGCTTCATGAACGGCCATAAATATATTAAGGTGGGCCCCATCATCTGGGCCGCACCAAAAATCATTTCAATAGTTGTAGGTGTAACATGTGTATCACTGCACACATGGCCCACATATGATGATCAACACTGTCCAAACTTTGTCCATGTAAATCAGTACCGTCCAAACATAATCCAGGTAAATTGGCGTCATCCAAACATTGTCCCGCACTGTCCAAACATTGTGGACGGTGTGGATATGGAACATACATCAAAGTGGTGTCCATAGCACCGTCTAAACATGATCCAGCGTTGTCCAACAATATTTGCACGGTGTGGATTAAAGTATACATCATGGTGTAGCCATGTCAAAATGGATGGGCGGTGGATATACAAAACTCACATGAAGGTGGGCCTCACGCACACCGTCCAGCGACGGACGATGTGGATATAAAACATATGCATCAAGGTAGGTTGCATCAATGGGCGACATAGATGAAACACATGCAACATGGTGGGCCCAGCGTTCACATAGCTGGTGGGCCCTGCATCCATGACCAAACGGTGTGGATTTACAGCGCATACATCATGGAGTCCTACTGTACAACAAGCTGGACAGTGAGGATATATAACACATGCATCATGCTGGCCTCACGTCTTAGAAATGGACGGATGACCAGGATATAAGTCACATACATCACATGGGTCCCATCCTATGGATGGTGCGGATAAGACCAATACATCATGGAGTCCCACATGCAAAGACAGATGGACGGCGAGATTATATAACATATACACTCAAGGTAGGCCCTACCCCACATGTACCACATGTGCAGGGTGGGCCCCACGTCCACTAAAAGGGACGGACAGTCTAGGTATAACATATACCTCATGATTGGACGCGGATTGCGTCCTACCCCCGCCCGAAAGGTAATCCGTCCGGGCAGGGCTCTGTGGGGCCCACCGTTATGTAAGTGTTTTATCCACGCCGTTGAACGATTTTTTCATATAAATTTAGTACAACAACAAAAAAATGAGACAGATCCAAGGCTTGAGTGGACAACAACAAAGTAACCTGCACTGATATGACACCCACCGTTGAAACCTTTCTAAGGACCCACGTGATGTTTTTTTTTAACCATAAAACATATTTATAAGGTCATGTAGACGTGGATGAAGTGAAAACACAAATATCAGCTTGATCCGAAACTTCTCTAGCTCCCAAGAAGCTTTTAATGGTGGATGTTCAATCCCCACTTTGTGGTTCACTCAAGTCCTGGACCTGTCTCATTTTTTTTTGTTGTTGTACTAAATTTATCTGAAAAAATCGTTCAACTACGTGGACAAAACACTTACATAATGGTGGGCCCCACAGAGCCCTACCCGGACGGATTACCGTCCGGGCGGGGGTAGGACGCAATCCGCGTCCCCTCATGATTAGACCCATGTAACATGCTGACGTCTCTACAGCAGTTAAGTGCCTGCTATAAAGTACACCAGCCAAATCCGTTCACAAAGGTGGGTCCCACCATAACGTTTATCTTCCATCCAATCTGCTCATAAGGTCACAATCTGCTCATAAGGTCACAAGGACCCGATTAAAGAGGAAAAACAAATTTCATATCGGTCCAAAACTTATATGACCCAAAACAATGTTTCAATGGCAGATTAATACTCACTACTTCCAGCCGTGTGGGCCACCTGACGTTCCGTATACGGCTGATTTTGGGGGGCCCACTGCTTAAGAAGGGGCCCATTAAATGCATGGTGTTGATGCTCGACCCACGTCATGGTGGAGCCTGAGATGGGGCCCACTGGCCAGCGTGCAAAGTAGCGAACGCTGCTTGCTGCATCGTCCAGAGACGCTGACAGCAATAGCGTTTGTATTTTTTTTTTCTTAAATGGGGCCCACATTAAGAAGATCCACACCGACTATTGGTTTCCTCAGCTCGTTACAGGTCTGACGAGTCCAATATGTAATATTTTCGGCATGTAGAAACATCACAGCGGGCCTTATCAGTTTAAATTGCCCGAAACCACTGTTTTCTATAATATGGCCCGCCAAAGATTCAGATTGGCTTCATTTTTCGGCTCAACGCCTAAAATGCGCTGAGGAAAAGGGTGGACGGTGCGGATTAGATGCATATGCCAAGGTAGGGTCCACATCCAGTGGACTGGATGACATGGATGAATTGCTTACGTCAGGGGTTCCTCGGTTCCACCGTCCATGACCGGACAGTGGACGGTGTGGCTATTCACATACATTAAGAGTGGCTCCACCGTCCAGCAAGGGCAGAACGCATACCTCAGGTGGGGTCTGCGTGTCACGTGGCCCACTTGATATGAATCGTGCTGATATTTGTATTTCCCTTCATCTGTGTCTGTCCAAAACCGACGGCCAGGGTGGGCCGTCCACTGGACGTCAGCAACGTGGGCCTAACATTTGGATGGCATGGATATATATAATGCACACTCATGGTGGGGTGTACCAGGGTGGGCCACACACATCAAGAGAGAGAGAGAACGAGCGGTGATGGAGGGACCCTGCCACTATGGGTCCCTCATTGGTACAAAGCATACATAAAGATGGGTCCCACTACAAGTGGACCCTCAAATCATCAAAATCAATAAATAAAAACACCCACCTTTGATCTTCTTGGACCTATTCTTCCATCAATGCATCTTAGAGCTCTAATGAATGGACTTCAACGGTTGAGATCGACTTAGGATAGTGGAGATGGGAGATAGGAAGGTGGGCCACAAAAGCTCTATCCGTGGAGCTTGCTTGGACGTTGGAGTCTCATGAGGTTTGCTTGGAAATGAGAGAGAGAGAGAGAGAAGTGGTGAGGTGGGGTGATGGGATGAGATGGTATGGTGTTTGTTGACTTGAGGTAAGAAATGAATGAGATGGGTATGGGTAATGTAAGAGAGAGTTGACTTGGGGAATGGGAGAGGGATGGGCTTGGTAAGGTTGTGTACTTGACATTTATTGAAGGATTGATGTGACTGATCGTAGAGATTCTCTCAGAATCCGCAACGCGCGGTGTTTCATCGGAAAAATACGCAGGCCCACATCTCCTGGGCCGGGTATCGGATCGATGCGCGAGTCGCGGCGTTAGAATCGCGGCGACGGCGCGATCGCTAGGCTATAAGTTTCGAGTTGAGTCGACTCCGATATGCAGGACTCGGCTTAGGATCGCGCGTAAACATTGGATACAGGTCGAGGGTTGCCAGAATTTGACCGGGAAAACCGCGGAAGCCTACGGAATGGTACAGGCTAGGATACGAGTCTCACAGATGATGTCCGGTTCAGTTCGTTGTGGCCTACCATCATTGGTCATCTTGATGATCCAAACCATCTATATTGTTCATGGCAAGATTTCAAACAAAACCCAAGCATTTCCACATGTGGAGACGTTTGTGTAGGCGCTTGATTTCAGGCGTAAGTTAGCCATGTGCAGTTAGCTATATTTGAAAACGGAATGATTACATTCTCTCTCACAGCTAGACGAATCCGTGTGAAGAGCTCTCCCTTCATCTTAGCCATCGAAACAGAGAAATCTTAACCGTTAGATCCATTCCACATGGATTAGCTATTCGAGTATTTAAATGGGTAGGTTTTTCAATTCCTTCTCTTTTAAATTCTGAAAATAGAAACCCTAGCTTCCAATCAATCCTATCCATCCATTCCTAACCTTTCCTTTATAAAGAAACCCTAGAAACTCGGATTTAAGCGCCTCTTCTCCATTTCTTGCAGTGCCAAGAGAAAACGCCCGAAACTCTTTCAAGTTTGAAACCACCAGGATTTTGGACTCGGTGCTTCGTAACGTCCCTTCTACAAGCTCCCCGGAGTTCATTCAGACCTGCCACAGAAATCAGATCGAAGAAAGAAGCTGGGAGATTGGATTCACCGTTAATGGTGGGTCATCTTCTCCGCCACATCAACCAGGTTGTCAGCGAGCTGCGGTATTGAGTCTAGATCGAGTCTAAACTCATTTTTCAAGGAAAGAGGAAAAGAAGAAATGGAAGAAGAAGAAGAAGAAGAAGAAGAAGAAGAAGAAGAAGAAGAAGAAGAAGAAGAAGAAGAAGAGAGAGAGAGAGAGAGAGAGAGAGAGAGAGAGAGAGAGAGGGCGTGTGTGGTGGCTGCCGAGTCAGGCAGATCAGTGACTCACTGAATGAGTCGAGCAGAGTGTTATCTAGTTAGGTCAAGCGCTTTGCCCGAGTCCAGAACCTGTGAAAGTTCACAGAGAGTGAAATGAAAGAGAAAGAGAAGAAGAAGAAAGGAAGGAAGAAGACTAGAGACAGAGAAGTCGGGATGATGACAGTGTGCCTCAATTGAGTCAACTTGCCGAGTCAACTTCGAGTCACATGAATTAGGACTGCTTTGAGGTCTCTTCCATTCATCGGTTTGAGTACAAGGTCAAGTGCTAGTTCAGTTATGGCAGTAGGTGTCTCAGCTCGCTGTTGAAGATCAGTTTCAAAACCGGTTCTTAAATAAGCTTATCACTGAGTTGACTCGATTAAGTTACTAGATGTGGGTTGGGGCTGATCAAAATTCAATCTATCCTTCTAACTATGTTGATGATGGTCCTTTAGGTTTGAATTCACATCAGTTCGTGGAATTCAATTACACAATGGATTGCCATCAAGTTGTATTGAATTGTATCGGCTATTTCAGGTGAGTTGACTCAGTGAGTTTCATTAGTTGTTTTTAAATTATATTAGAGGTGATTGTTGATAGTCTTCTATAGTATTCTAATCAAGTCATGGTTGTGTGTGGATCGGACCAAATTGAGTCCATCGGGTTGTGATCGAGTGGCATCAAGTAGACCGCACATCAAGGATTCTCAATGGAGTTGGTTTCGAGAGAGTTCAAAGAAATTCGAGTTGAGTCATTTCTAGCTCTTGAGAGGTGAGGATTCACCCTTCAAGCTCAATTTTATTATAATAGTTAGTCTAGTTCTCTTTTGAATTAATTTCCTAATAATATTTATGTTAGTTTACGTGTATGATTGAATATTGAGTTGAGTTATGAATTGTTGATCTTCACTTTAAGATAGTTTGCAATTATATGTGCACATTTCCTTATAATTAGGAATCATATATGTACATTTATTGATTTGTAAAAATTAATGTTCTAAATCCTCTAAGGTTATGATTTATTTGGATGTGGAATTATTTTCTGTAGTCTAGTTTCGATGTGTACTTACATATGTATTTGTTTGATAATGTATATTGAATTGATGGTAGATTAGTTTGACACTTGATGATGCATATTGATTTGACTATAGTTTGTTTTAACACTTGATTGTATTAACTTGTAATTGAAATTTAATGTTATATGTTAGTGGATATGTGTATTAGAGGTTTCTCGAGCTAGGGGCCGGTTATGAATGAATTAAATGATCTAGTTGTAGACTTACCATCTCATGAATTATTTATGTTCTTGTGGCTTATGGATTGTATTATTTGGTGGTGTCATTGAAGGACTTGATGTCAATGTGGCTTGTTGAGAGAACTCTTTATTGAAAGTATATCGAGACTTGTGATGGTAATGTCTACGTGTCAAATCATGAGTGGCCACTAGTTATAGAGATTCTTGTAAATGGAATGTCTTGGATTCTTCATCTTACCATCACTACTTATAATTATTTGAGTGTGTTAGAATATTACTTGTTTAAGTCTCATGAGCCGGGGATGGTGGAATGGGACACTATGCCCGAGCTGTCGGCCTATGCCGGGTTGCGTACGCCCCCCATAACGACTTTTGAGCTTTTCTGATATTATGCTTATAAATTGGACTACTAACGGTTGAGTTAATCATGCATACATGGCACATAGGCGTTATTGGGTGCCTAGTCGACTGTTTGAAAGACCAGTGTACTGTTCGAACGACCCTTTTTGCATTTTAAATGGGTCGACTGTTTGAAAGACCCGATATCTTGTATGAATGGGTCAATTGTTTGAAAGGTTCATTCATTTATTCAGCCGGATGTGCAATCCCAGGCTGATTGCATTCATGCATTCATTCATTAATCAAGATTAAGTTGACGATTGAATATTGTGTGAGAAGTGGATTATATCTTCTTCTGAATTATAGATAGTATCATCCTATATGTTACTTAGGAAACATAAATTGTTCATTCTTGTATTCAACTTATGAAGTTTACGTTGAATATTGTATTCTCCTGAGTTATTTGAATTCCATTATTGACTATTGTGATGCTTGGTAATCTTGGAGGGTATACCTCACTGGGATAGCCATTGACGTTATAAAATTGTATTCAATTGATGCAGGTTATGTAAATGATGCACCGATCAATATTAGTGTAGGGCATGGAGAGCTGAATGATCTTACAACTCCATATCCCAGTTTTCTTTCATTATTATTTTATTTCAATTTTATATTTGAGTCGTTAGTTTGTATAAGCCTTATGGGCAACCATTTGTATAAGTTGAGATATATTTTAGACATTTCCTCCATGTGTGGTTTGTTTGCTTCCAATTGATTGCTCACTTATAAAAGAAAATTTTAAAAATATATATATTACTGTGAAATGTGAGTTATCCTTCAAAGTTAACACTCAGGATTTTGGAAAATGAGTACTAAACTCGGGTTACGAAATCTGGGGCATTACACCTGCACTGTGGAGACCCTAAAGAGAGTAAGTGTGATAAGTAGTGGTGTACACGAACCGAGCTAGCTCTGTTAGTTCACTCGACTCGACTCGAAAAAACTCGATTCAACTCGGTTCGAAGCTGAGTTCGGCCGAGTTGAGCTGATTTTTTTAGCTCGAAAATGAGTTCGAGCCGAGTTCGAGTTGGCCCCAGCTCGACTCGACTCGGATTGAACCTAGCTCAAATCGAACTCAGATCAAACCAGTTCGGTGACTCGGTTACTTTGATATTGATGTTGCTCACCAAGTGTTTGATGAAATGACTCAAAGAAGTGTGCCTGGTGGCAAGGAAGGTATGTATATGAAACCAACACCCTTTTTTCTTGATTTTTATGTTGCTTAGAAGGTGTTTGATAAAATACCTGTAAAATCATTATCTTTGTCTCAAATACAGTGAGATTTTGAAGGTGCATTCCAGGTGTTTGTGAAAATGTTGTAATGGCGAACTCGGCTCGATCTGGGCTAGAACTTGCCCAAGCTGCTGACTGAACCGAGCTGAGCTGGCTAGTCAAGCTCGGGACCGAGCCGATCCGAGTTCGACCTGAGGTCAGCTAGTGGCCGAGCCGAGTCGAGCCGAGGCCAGCTCAACTCGAATCGACTTGATGTACACCCCTAGCGATAAGTAAGATTCTCCAGCCCTCTTTTTATATAAATACATGTATTGGTCCCCTCACCCACACTTAAAGAAAATCCTAGTCTTGAGGTTCTTTTGAGGGTGTAAGGTGCAAAAGACCAAGAATCCCTCTTAGCTACATCACGGCATTGGGAATGTCTTCCCAATCAAGTATGTCTTTGAGATTTCAGTGTAGAATCTCCATTATTGATGCATAGATGATCCGTTCATTCTATAATATTTTGATTATACATTAAACTTTAGCCACCTGTTATTTAGTGGTCTTCATTCTAAAAACAATAACATTTTAGACCTTTATGGAGTTACTAGTAATTTAAAGGGCAAGGCCATCCACAGGGGAGTCGAGATTATAAGAAGCAAAATACCATGAAAAGACGGAAATTGAGAAGATGATTTGCCTAGCCTTAACCATTGATTGACATGCACTATTATCACCTGCCTATCTATAAAAGACACGTTGAATAACTTTGCAAAGTTAGACCACATAGCCTTAGCCAAATAAACTCTTGAAAACAAGTGATTAGCATCCTCATAAGCTAATAAATCATTGCTCTTGTTTTTGAACAATCGTAGCAGGAACTGTTAAAAGCAATAGTAATCCCAATATGCTGGATGGTTGAATCTACCATAATAGCTCCCAACAAAACTTTTTAAGAAGATACTGAGATTTTTTTAGAGGCATTTTTTTTTTTTTATGGAAGACTCATTTAGACCATAGTTTTCTTGAATGTCTCACTTTAGAAACTTCCTAGGCAAATTTGGTAGTAAATATTCTTGATAAGCTTGGGCACTAAATACATTGCTTAGGTCTGATAAATAACTTAATACCACATTACTAAATTTATTATAGTTTGTTTAAAAAGAAAACCTCTTAACCTACTCGTACCAATTCCAATTCTAAAATGTAAACATCCACCATCTCGTACCAATTCCAATTCTAAAATGTAAACATCCACCACCACTAGATCACTAGATACTATGTGTTATGGCAAAAAATGGTCCAAGTGCAGCAACCAACATGGGAAGGAATGTTGAGCATAGAGGAGGCAAAGAGCTCGTTCTTCGCCACCCAGATGGTCAATATAAGGAAGTCAGCTCGCACCCTCTACGAGAAAGAACATGGAACGTAGAGAGCTCAGTCTTCATAGGCTCCCAACCTCGGTAGAAGCAATGTTGGAAAAAGTAAAGTTGTCATTCACCGATGATATCATGGCATCCCCACTTCCGCTGAGATTTCGGATGCCGCAAATCACTCCTTATTTTGGGACTGGAGATCCAGTTGAGCATCTAGAATCGTTCAGAGCCTAGATGGAGCTGCATGGTGCGACTAGCTCGGTGATGTGTCAAGCATTCTCCTTGACCTTATTAGGTGTGGCGTGAAAGTGGTACAGGTAGCCAAAGTCGAGATCTATCAGTTCTTTCACACAGCTTAGCAAAGCCTTTATCACCCAGTTCATTGGCTGAAAAGACAGAAGAAAATTAGTAACTCACCTCCTCACCATTACCCAGAAAGAAAATGAGCTGCTGAAAGATTACAGGTGAAAGACTACTCTAAGCAGATAGACTTGGTTGCAATGATCTCTGGTCTCAAGGAGGGCTGATTTCTCTTCTCAATCGGCAAGAACCCTCCGACAACGTTGGCTGACCTACTCAGCAGAGCACAAAAGTACTCTAATACGGAAGAGCTCTTTAACTCGTGAAAGGCCACTTGGAGTGTAGAGAGATCGGCCAAGGACCGAAAACACAAAGAGGAACAATCTCCCTTAGTTAACAGCAAAACGAGGAGGGAAAACAACTGGCACGGAGACGTTCGACATCCCGAGCAAAGAATAAAAGAAAGGAAAGAGAAAAGAAAAGATGCCAGAAAAGCAGAGAACAGGGAGATTTCTGACTTACTGTAAATCGCCTAGTCCGGCTGAGAAGGAAGGCAACAAGGAAGGGTAGAAGCAAATGAAGGGGGCTAGGGCATTCCGCCCCCATTTATATAGCTACCCTGGTCGAGGCATTAATGGGTGGCATTTAATGCTGAGGTCCGAAGAGGCGATATGGCGCACACCTCTGACTACATGGCAGCCTCTAGTTCGTGGACAAACCGGATAAACAAGGCAAAGATAGGTGTCACCCCACTACTTGTCCATAGGTGAAGAGGCACCATCATTACACGCTTCCTCGAGAGACCAGTCACGATCATTAGGGGATCCTCCTTGACTCCCATGCTCACTGCTTTCCACTCATCTGCCATAACGATGAGAACTTTTAACCTCTACCCACTTATGCATAAGCTCCAGCCCTTGAGGAAAATCTCGCAATCCATTTACTTTCCGAGCTTCTAAAGAGCGCTAGGAAGTAGGGGAGTTCTTGTTATGAGAAAAAATGGACCAAGTGCAACAACCAACATGGGAAGGAATGTTGAGCATAGAAGAAGTGGAGAGCTTGTTCTTCGCCACCCAGACGACTAACATAAGGAAGTCAGCTCACTCCCTCCACAAGAAAGAACATGGAACGTGGAGAGTTCAATCTTCACTACCGAGCTCGACCTCCACCAACGACCTAAGTCCCGACCACCTACGATGGCTTCGACCGCGGTTGTCTCGCTATTATAACCAACGAGCAAGTCTTGAGTATCGGCTCGACCTCGAAGGCAGGTCTCGACGACAATCAATATTCTACTCGGTCCACAAGACCTCGACCAGTTAAATTATGGGGTCAGACTCGTTCATCGAAGACCGACCACGGACCCTGACCAATTCAATTGTAAGGTCGAGGCCGAGCATTGATCTCAAACTTCTCGGAAGCCGACTACCCCGACTTGGAGGTTGGCATCGATTATCGACCATGGCCTCCTCGGAAGCTGACCACTAGGTGTTCTCATTCTTATATGAGGACCAACTCCCCGAGATCTTCACTGAGGATAATGCCTTGAGTCTCGGAGTAGATCCCCTCTATAATACGCACCTACTAAGTAGGGAGATGACCATCTATGCAACTAGTACCAAGCAACTATAAATAGGAACCCCACATATAGTGAAAGGTACACATAAATACACACCAGAAACCCTTCGTTCTACTAGACCCAGTTTGCCCGCACTGACTTTGGCATCGGAGGGTTCCCTACTGAAGTTAAGGTCTCCATTGTTTTTACTTTTGTAGGTGTGCACCGGTCTGGTGATGACGTCTAGATCACAGCATCAACACTATGTAAAGTTGAGAATTTTTCTACCTTGTATTGAATTAGAAGAGGAGAAGTCTTCTTATAAAAAAGATACAATATATATTTAGCTATCTCTAATGTGGGATAAGCTATACAAGAATCATCTTAGAATCTAATTAAATCAATATACAAAACTTAAATAGGATTAGCTGTACAAAAATCATTATAGAATCTAATTAAATCAATATACAAAATAATCTTATATGATTACAATCTAATACACTACATCTGGAGGTCTAGTAAAGTGCTTAGCTAGAGAACTTATCCTTGACTGATTCCAAACACTGACTTTGTCTTCGCCTAACTTCCATCTCCCTCAACTTTCCATTTAAAGGAAATGCATGACATTTTTCAGCCTCCGAATTTTCAACCTCCCGTGCATTAGACTGTGCCCAATCAGATTCAACCTTCAGTGTCACCATCTCTTTTTATTCATTTGCCATTTAAACACTATGCTGACTAGTTGGGATTGGTGCACCTTACACATGACATGCATGTACAGGGACGTGGATTTCCTGCGAAAGGCCCGCGCAAGAAGTTCCTGCGAAAGATGAGGTGTTCCAATTAAAATGAGCCATATAGTAACTGACATGGCATGATTTAAAAGAAACTAACGGAGTCTTTGTTAGCTGTGAAACTTGAGTATGTATGCGAGGTGCCTCTTCGTTTTCTGTTTTCTTTTTTCTTTTTTCTCTTTCCTCCACCTCCTTTTCTTCCTCTCTAAACTATAAGCTTAAAAAAATACCCGCTAAGCTTTTATTTCGGGACACGACACCTTGGCAAGGAGAATGATTTAGCAACAACAATAGAATTGCTAGCATCCAAACTTGTTAACACATTTCCAAGTTCTTCCAGCTTTTGAGGGTTGTACTACCCCTTGTACTCAGTAGAAAGCTAATAGCAATCTTGAACCTAACAAGATAGTTCAAATTTTAAATATTATAGTTTTCTGCATGTGACCACATCACTACAAGAAAAGCCACTTTTACCAACAAAAATTTTCGTAGGTAAAAAGTTTTACCCACGAAAATTTTCGTTGGTAAATTCCTCGCTAAAAGTCCGAGGGGAACACCTTTTACCCACGATAAAATATTTCGTTGGCAAAGGTAAGACTTTTGCCGACGAAATATTTCGTAGGCAAAACATTTTACCAACGCCAATTTTTATTGGTAAAAATATTGGCAAAACCTTTTACCTACGAATACTTTTGTAGGTAAAAATATTTACAAGACTTTTTAGCTACCAACAATTTCGTAGCTAAAAATATTTAAAGACTTTTTACCTACGAATATTTTCGTAGCTAAAAATATTTAAAACATTACAATTTCATAGCTAAAAATATTTACATGACTTTTTACCTACCAACATTTTCATAGCTAAAAATATTTAAAACACTTTTTACCTACCAACAATTTCATAGCTAAAAATATTTAAAACACATTTTACCTACCAACAATTTCGTAGCTAAAAATATTTACAAGACTTTTTACCTATGAATATTTTCGTAACTAAAAATATTGAAAACACTTTTTACATACCAATAGTTTCGTAGCTAGAAGGTATTTACAAGACTTTTACCCACAAATATATTCATAGGTAACAATACTTAGAAAACTTTTACCTACCACCAATTTCGTAGCTAAAATTACCTACGCATATTTTCGTAGGTAAAAATATTTACCAAACATTTTCCTGCAAATAATTTTGTAGCTAAAATATTTACAAAGACTTTTAACTAGGAATGATATCGTAGGTAAAAATACTTACAAAACGTTTAGCTACGAATATTTTCGTAGGTAAAAACATGGATGGGACTTTTAACTATGAAAATTTTCGTAGGTAAAAACTTGGATGAGACTTTTACCTATGAAAATTTTCGTAGGTAAAAACTTTGATGAGACTTTTACCTACGAACATTTTCGTAAGTAAAAGTTTTTTTTTTTTTTTTTTCCCACCCAAAATTCTTGATATACACTTGTTACAATATATTTCTTGATATACACCTGTTATGTAATATATTTCATCATATTCACATTCACATCCATTTAACTCCAAAGTACATAAATAAATCTATCCAAACATAAACTACATCATGCATAAATACATATAAGTTTAACATCATAAATAAAATACAAAAAATCACAAAGATGGAGGCGGAGGTGGTGGGGCATCGATGGATAAGTGTGCAGGGAGAGCCTGAAACATATCCGCTATCTGTCGCTCATGCTCCACCCGCATCTCCTTCATCTTCCTCTCCTGCTCCTCCCTCAACCTCGCATGCTCCTTTATCCTCATCCTCTCCTGTTCCTCCCTCTGCCTCGTCAGCTCCTCCATCCTCCTCTACTGCTCCTTCATCTGCCTATCTAGGTGCTCACTCTTCCTCTCCAGCTTCTCTCTGATGTCATTGACGATGACCTGTAGCTGCTGAACCTCTCTCTCTCTCTGCGATATCAGTTCGGCGGGTGGCATTTTCGCCAACGACGATGGATCGGGTGGAGGCAACTCTAGCAGGTGCCATGAGCTTGGCACCATGGCCAAGCCCACACACATATCCAGAACGAGTGCCAAGCACCTCACTCAGGATCTCTGGCTCACTCCGATGAGTACCATCGGGAGTGGGCTGACTGCGTAAGGTGTCTATCGTCGCCTGTAATGAAAACATATGAATTTTCTCAAAAAAATGACATTATTATAATTTAATGCAATTAAATTTTACAATGTAAGGATTTTTACCCAAATCTCACCAGCACTAGGATGTACCCAAGATCCCGTCGCTTGCTGACAGTGAGTCCCTTTGTAGAGGTCTGTTGGTCCGGGCTCCTGGCCAGTGACGAAATCTCGCTCCTCAATCGAAAGGATAATAGAGTTAATATAAAATGCATTGAAAGAATATATCAAATTAATAAGTACTAGTAACTTCTTACCATGTCGTGACGAATTTGTACAAATGACTTTGAACCAGCTATGTGGTTCACTGCTAACTTTTTCCTGTTGTTAGATTTTATTTTGCTCCTCTTATGAACATATTATTCATAATACATTGTTATTAATTGCGAATTTAATTGTTACCTTAAGATATCGTAAATATTTAAATATTACCTGAAAAGAATCAGACGAAAATCTATCGCAGAGTATCTGTCAGTCATCACGGGTCACGTGCGGCGGTGCGGACAGTGCACCCTCCTCGTTGCTCATGCACTGCTTGTATCGCTTGTGTAACAAGGAGCGGTATTCCTTGAACCGCTCCTTGATCATGTCGTCGACAACAAAGGAAATGTGTGTAACACTCAAATCCAATTCAAATTTATCCTGCAATTTCGTAAATAATAGATTAAGGCAATAAACTTATTAAGAAAATAACTTAACCGTAAATGAACTTTTATCAAATAAATTAGGATTTATAAGTATAGGTTTAGGTTTAGGTTAAGGTTAAGGTTAAAAGGTTTAGGTTTAGGTTATAGGTTATAGGTTATAGGTTATAACTTTAGGGAATTGAGAATAAGTTAAGGTTTAGGTTAATGAAATCTGGTTCGGGTTTAGGATCGGGTTTAGGTTTGGGTTTTCATGTTTAGGTTTAGGTTTAGGTTAGGGAGTTGAGATCAGGATTAGGTGTAGGTTTAGGTTTAGGGATTTGAGAATACATTTAGGTTTTAAGTTTAGCTTTAGGTTTAATTTTTAGTTTATAGGTTTAGGTTATATGTCTAGGTTTAGGTTAAGGTTAGGTTATAGGTTATAGCTTATAGGTTATAGGTTAAGGTTTAGGATATAGGTTTTGGTTTAGGTATGTTATAGGTTTTGGTTTAGGTTATAGGTTTAGGTTTAGGTTTAGGTTAAGATTTAGGTTTAGGTTATAGGTTTAGGTTTAGGTTATAGGTTATAGGTTATAGCTTTAGGGAATTGAGAATAGTTAAGGTTTAGGTTTAGGAAATCGGGTTCGGGTTCGGGATCGGGTTTAGGTTTGGGTTTTCAAGTTTAAGTTTAAGTTTAAGTTAGGGAGTTGAGATTAGGATTAGGTGTAGGTTTAGGTTTAGGGATTTGAGAATACATTTAGGTTTTAAGTTTAGGTTTAGGTTTAGGTTAAGGTTTAGGTTTAGGTTATAGGTTTTGTGATTTGAGAATAGGTTTAGGTTATAAGTATAGGTTTAGGTTAATGTTGTAGGTTATATAGGTTTAGGTTATAAGTTTATGTTAATGTTGTAGGTTTTACATTTAGGTTAAGGTTACATGTTTAGGTTATAGGTATAGGTTTAAGTTATAAGTGTAGGTTATAGGTTTAGGTTAAGGTTTAGGTTATAGGTTATAGCTTTAGGGAATTGAGAATAGGTTAAAGTTTAGGTTTAGGAAATCGGGTTCGGGTTTAGGTTTGAGTTTTCAAGTTTAGGTGTAGGTTTAGGTTAGGGAGATGAGATTAGGATTAGGTGTAGGTTTAGGTTTAGGGATTTGAGAATACATTTAGGTTTTAGGTTCAGGTTCATGTTTAGGTTTTAGGTTATAGGTTTAGGTTAAGGTTAGGTTATAGGTTATAAGTTTAGGTTATAGGTTATAGGTTTTGGTTTAGGTTAATGTTATAGGTTTAGGTTTAGGTTTAGGTTATAGGTTATAGCTTTAAGGAATTGAGAATAGGTTAAGGTTTAGGTTTAGGAAATCGAGTTCGGGTTCAGGTTCGGGATCAAGTTTAGGTTTTGGTTTTCAAGTTTAGGTTTAGGTTAAGGAGTTGAGATTTGGATTAGGGATAAGTTTAGGTTTAAGGATTTGAGAATACATTTAGGTTTTTGGTTTAGGTTTAGGTTAAGGTTATAGGTTTAGGTTAGGTTTAGGTTTAGGTTTAGGTTTAGGTTATAAGTTATAGGTTATAGGTTATAACTTTAGGGAATTGAGAATAGGTTAAGGTTTAGGTTTAGGAAATTAGGTTCGGGTTCGGGATCGGGTTTAGGTTTGGGTTTTCAAGTTCAGGTTTAGGTTTAGGTTAGGGAGTTGAGATTAGGATTAGGTGTAGGTTTAGGTTTAGGGATTTGAGAATATATTTAGGTTTTAGGTTTAGGTTTAGGTTATAAGTTATAGGTTTAGGTTTAAGTTTTAGGTTATAGGTTATAAGTTTAGGTTATAGGTTATAGGTTATAGGTTAAGGTTTAGGTTATAGGTTTTGGTTTAGGTTAAGGTTATAGGTTTAGGTTTAGGTTATAGGTTTAGGTTTAGGTTATAGGTTATAGGTTATAGCTTTAGAGAATTGAGAATAGGTTAAGGTTTAGGAAATCGGGTTCGGGTTCGGGTTCGGGATCGGGTTTAAGTTTGAGTTTTAGGTTTAGGTTAAGGTTATAGGTTATAGGTTATAGCTTTAGGGAATTGAGAATAGGTTATAAGTTATAGATTTATGGAATTGATAATAGGTTAAGGTTTAGGTTTAGGAAATCGGGTTCGGGTTCGGGATCAGGTTTAGGTTTGGGTTTTCAAGTTTAGGTTTAAGTTAAGGAGTTGATATTAGGATGAGGTGTAGGTTTAGGTTTAGGGATTTGAGAATACATTTAGGTTTTAGGTTTAGGTTTAGGTTATAGGTTTAGGTTATAGGTTTAGGTTTAGGTTATAGGTTATAGCTTTAGGGAATTGAGAACAGGTTAAGGTTTAGGTTTAGGAAATCGGGTTCGGGTTCAGGATCGGGTTTAGGTTTGGGTTTTCAAGTTTAGGTTTAGGTTAAGGAGTTGAGATAAGGATTAGGTTATAAGTATAGGTTTTGGGATTTGAGAATAGGTTTAGGTTTAGGTTATAAGTATAGGTTTACATTTAGGTTATAAGTATAGGTTTTGGGATTTGAGAATAGGTTTAGGTTAAGGTTATAAGTTTAGGTTTAGGTTTAGGTTATAAGTATAGGTTTTGGGATTCGAGAATAGGTTAAGGTTATAAGGTTAGGTTATAGGTTAAGGTTTAGGGAATTGAGAATAGGTGTAGGTTTATGTTTAGGAAATCGGGTTTGGGTTCGGGTTTAAGTTTGGGTTATAAGTATAGGTTTAGGTTATAAGTATAGGTTTTGGAATTTGAGAATAGGTTTAGGTTAAGGTTATAAGTTAAGGTTTAGGTTCAGGTTTAGGTTATAAGTATAGGTTTTGGGATTTGAGAATAGGTTTAGGTTAAGGTTATAAGTTAAGGTTTAAGTATCAATTCTAGAAAATCTACGAAGCTTCTATTAGAATTCTAGATATTCTATGAATTCAGCTACATCAACATAGAGGTTGAATTCAACTACCCAATGAAGACGAAATTCTGTGAATTCCGTCTTCATTGAGTAGACCAGTTTCAAGGGAAGCTGGAGGGAATGGAACCTGAAGTCGTGGGTCCTCTGCTGCTGGAAAATACTCCGACATGCCAGTATTTGTGTTCTTGTAATTAAAAAATGTTAATAAAATCCTTGATGAAGACTTCTGTTCCATTTATGCCATATGGGGCAAAGATTGTGATTCAGTTCTTTTTGTTCTTGTTTTGTAGCTTAACAAGGAGTACCAACAAAAAAAAAATTTCTGATATAGATGATAGATATGGACAACCTACAATAATTGGATCATTTGGTAAAACTGAAGTACCCAACTCAGATGCTTGGATATTTGTGTAAGGTATTCGCCACACAGACTTGGAATTCAAATTCAGTTGGCTTTTTTTTTTTTTTTTTTTTTTTTTTTTTTTTTTTTTTTTTTTTTTTAAGACACGGGGTGTCCCCACCTCTTATTTGAAGTGAGACTAATTCAGTTGGGGTTTTGAACTGTATCTTCTTTATAGCTATTAACAAATAATAATCCTTGGGCATCAGCTTCAAGAATGATCATCCAGAAGAGTTGGATGCTAGCAAACAGTTCTATGGGGCAGCATCTGCACTGCACAGGTCATGCACCAAGCTAGCAGTCCCCTACTTATTGGGCCTTGATTCTCATGACCTATTACAGCTGGCAATGCAGAATTTCTGAGTTTGCCACTTGAGAGTCTTGTGTATGTTGCCAAAATGGATAAATCACGAGGAACACATGCAAGACCCAGTCATCGGAATCCGTAAGTTAGTCATGCACCAAGCTAGCAAAGTTTCTTTCTGCTTGTTTAGCTTCATATATGTTTAGAAAACACTGATGTTTGTTGAAAGTTGAAACAATTGATTGAGATTTTTTAATATCATCCGTTGTTTCTTTGATGAATGGGCATCAGATGAAAAAAAAAGAGTCGGGTCCACAACACATAATAAAGTACACAACATTGCAATGTTTCGGATGTTGGTCTATGCACTTCCACCTGTCTTGGCTTTCATACACATACTCATGGGCAGTATAGGTGCATGCTGGATGACTTGGATTAGTTGGAGTTGGATGGTTAGTCATATTTACTTGTGTTTGTGTTTGTTGCTTGATTCAATTTGTTTTGTTTTCCAAGTTAGTGAACTTTATTTTCTGAAAAGAAGTTATAAGTTGTTGAGTATCTTTGGTTTTTTTATTTTACTTGTACATTCTTGTATTGATTGCTCAAGCATGACGATAAGTTGTTGAGAAATTTCTTGTCGTATATATGTTTGGGTTTAGATGGATGTGAATGTGAATATGATGAAATATATTATATAATAGGTGTATATCAGGAAGAATATGATGAACTATATTGTAACAGGGAATATTGTGAAAAAAAAGTGTTTTTTACGTATGAAATATTTCGTAGGTAAAAGTTTCATCCACCTTTTTACCTACGAAAATTGTCGTAGGTAAAAGTCTCAACTAAGTTTGAAATTTAAGTTAAATATTATATTTTTACCTACGAACTATTTCATAGGTAAAAGTCTCATACACATTTTTTAGCTACGAAAATAGTTATAGGTAAATATGGGTTTTACCTACGAAATTATAATTCGTAGGAAGAAGTAAGGGAATATTTGAAAGACCCTTTAGCTACGAATATTTTCGTAGGTAAATCGTAGGTAAAGACGGGTTTTACCTACGAAATTAGAATTCGTAGGTAAAAGTAAGGTTATTGATTTTTGAAATTCAAAAGACCCTTCAGCTACGAATAATTTCGTAGGTAAAGATGGGTTTCTACGTAAAAGTAAGGTTTTGGATTTTCTAATCTCACGGACCCTTCAGCTACAAATATTTTCATAGGCAAATATGGGTTTTCCCTACGAAATTATAATTCGTAGGTAAAAGTAAGGTTGGGAATATTCAAAAGAACCTTTAGCTACGAAAAATTTCGTAGGTAAAGACGTGTTTTACCTATGTAAAAATAAGGTTTTCGATTTTTGAAATTCAAAAAACCCTTCAGCTACGAATAATTTCATAGGTAAAGATGGGTTTTACCTACGAATTTATAATTCATAGGTAAAAGTAAGGTTTTGGATTTTCTATTTTCCTGAAAAATTTTAAGGTTTTACCTACGAAATTTGATTTCATAGGTAAAAGGAAGGCTTACAGACCCTTCAGCTACGAATAGTTTCGTAGGCAAAGATGGGTTTTCCCGAAAAAGTAAGGTTTTGTAAAAATTTAACAGACCCTTTAGCTACGAATATTTTCGTAGGGAAAGATGGGTTTTACCTACGAAATTTTATTTCGTAGGTAAAATGAAGGTTTTGAATTTCACAGACCCTTCAGCTACGAATAGTTTCGTAGGCAAAAATGAGTAACGTTTTGGATTTTTTGTTTTTTTAAATGTTCAAAAGACCCTTTAGCTACGAATATTTTCAGAGGTAAATATGGGTTTTCCCTACGAAATTTAAGATAGGTTTTGGATTTTCTATTTTTTTGAAAACTTTGACAGACCTTTCAGCTACGAATATTTTCGTAGGAAAATATGGGTTTTCCCTACGAAATTATAATTCGTAGGAAAAAGTAAGGTTTTCGATTTTTGGTGTTTTTGAAAAATTAAACAGACCCTTTAGCTACGAATATTTAAGTAGGTAAATATGGGTGTAAAGTAAAGTTTTCAATTTTTTGTTTTTCTAAAAGTTCAAAAGACCCGTTAGCTACGCATATTTTCGTAGGTAAATATGGGTTTTCCCTACGAAATTTAGGGAAATTAAATTTCGTAGGTAACAGGAAAGTTTTTGATTTTTGGTTGTCTTGAAAATTTTAAAAGACCCTTTAGGTACGAATATTTTGTAGGTAAATATAGGTTTTACCTACAAAAAGTAAAGTTTTCGATTTTTGCTTTGTAGAAAAATTCAAAAGACCTTATAGCTACGAATATTTTCGTAGGTAAAGATGGATTCCACCTATAAAATACAATTTGAAGTCAAAACACCCTTTACCTACGAAAATTTTCGTAGGTAAATATGAATTTTACCTAATTTAGTAAAAGTATGCGTTTACTAATATGGTTGGTAAAAAGCATCTTTACCTACTAAAAATATTTTCGTAGGTAAACGTTTCGTAGGTAGAATCCATATTTCTTGTAGCATGGTTTTGGAGGAAATCCAAATTCAAACACACCCTACTCAAATTGATTCTTTTTCCTAACTAATAATTAACAAATCAGTTCAAATCAAAAACATAAGATGCAGGGGTTTGCATCAAACTCAACATACTGAAATGCACCTGCAAATTTGCAATTCCTTCTACATTTCTTATGTTTTGTTCAATTGGCTTTTCGCAGCAACACTAAATCAACCTGAAGGCTTATTATAATCACTTTAAACATATGAACGCGTTGCAAATCTTTAAATAAAAAAGAAAAAAGAAAAAAGGAAAGAAAAAAAAAAAAAAAAAAAAAAAAAAAAAAAAAAAAAAAAAAAAAAGAGAGAAAACTATCTACCAATTATTCTGTCTTAAACACTGTAAACTGAAATGGGCTTTCACCACTTTGGTTATTTTTTTTTATTGGTTTGCAAAATGGGTTTTTCTTGGATCAATATATGTATCAACAAAAACTTCCAAATTTCATGGTAACTGTGAAAATTCCAATACACTGAAATTGGTTCATTCTTCAGCTTTGTTTGGTTGATTTGTGAGATGCTTTTCAACTAATAAATCAATGGGAAATAGAACCCCATATTCATGAAAATTTGCAAATTGCATAGGCATTTTGAAATGGGAAATAGACCCCCCATCGTCTTTGTGGGTTATTCTTTTTTTTTTTTTTTCGTCTCAGAGAGAAAAAAGAAAAAGAAAAGAAGAAAAAAAAAAACAGAAAACGAAGAGGCGCCCGCGTACATACTCGAATCTCATGACTAACAAAGACTTTGTTAGCTTCTTTTAAATCATGCCACGTCACTTACTATATGGCTTGTTTTCAGTGGAACACCTCCTCTTTCTGGGCCTTTCGTAGAAAATATGCGTCCCATGTACAACAACCATTATGGGGACGCGGATTGCGTCCTACCCCCGTCCGGGGCAGGGCTCTATGGGGCCCACTGTGATGTAAGTGTTTTATCCACGCCATTCATTGCTTTTCTCGTATCATTTTAAGGCATGTATGTAAAATTGAAACCGGTCCACAGTTCCAGTGGACGACACCCAAGGAAGCTGCCGTACTGATAATGACACCCACTATTGAAACCTTTCTAAGGGCCACTATAATGTTTTTTTATCATCCAACCTATTAATAAGGTCACGTAGACGTGGATGAATTGAAAAAACAAATATTAGCTTGATCCGAAACTTCTCCAGCTCTCAAGAAGTTTTTAATGGTGGACATTAAATCCCCACTTTGTGGTCCACTTAAGTCCTTCACCTTGTTCATTGTTTGGCTCATATCTTAAAATGATCTGAGAAAAGCGATGAACGGCTTGGATAAAACACTTACATCATGGTGGGCCCCACATAGCCCTGCCCGGACGGATTAGGGGGTAGGACGCAATCCAAAACTTCCGTGGCTCTTAAGAATTTTTCCTCCTTCAGCTGTTAAGCTTTTAATGGTTGAAAGCTATTGGCTGATGTACCACATCTACTTCTGATGTACCACATCTACTTCCCTCCAGCGGAAGCGGATTGCGTAGTGAGTAACTCACAACGCTTGGCGTACTGAGTAAATTCTGTGAGGTCCACCATGATTTATGTATCTGATCCGCTCTGTTCAACAATTTTATCAGATAATTTTAGGGCATGATCTAAAAAATAAAGCATATAAAATATTCAAATGGACCACACCACATGATAAAGTTGAATTGAACGTCTACCGTTGAAAAATTCTTAAGGGCCACAGAAGTTTTGGATCTAGCTTATATTTGTGTTTTCCCTAGAAAGGTTTCAACGGTGGAAATCATTATCCTTACTGTTTCCTGTGGTATGATCCACTTGGATATGCTTCAATTTTGGGCTCAACTCCTTAAATTATAGGAAAAAATGGATAGACGGTATAGATAGATAACATACATTCAAGGTGGGCCTAACGGAGTTTACTCAGTACGATAAGAGCGTACTGGGTTACTCAGTACGCAATCCGATTTCCCCTCCAGCGGCTAGGCTTTGGTTGGAAGCGGATTGGGTGGTGTACACATCCGCTTTCCTCCTTCAGCCGTTGGGCTTTTAATGGTTCGAAAGCGTATTGGCTGGTGTACACATCCGCTTCCCGCCGGTTCATGTGATAAGAAACGGTGTAGCTAGTCACCCAACGGCCAACACCACCAGCTAGCTGCTGTCAAAGCTCATTGAGACTCACCATAATGTACGTGCTTTATCCATGCGTCCATATATGTTTTCCATCTCATTTTAGGGCATGAGTCCAAAAACTAGGCAGATTCAACTCTTAGATGGACCTCACCACATGAAATAGTGGGGGAATGAACACTCATTGTAGAAAACATTTTGGGGGCATAGGAGTTTTGGATCAAACTGATATTTGTGTTTTACCTTCATCTAGATCCATGCCACCTTATCAACCAATTGGATGGAAAATAAACATTACAGTGGGCCCTATGAAATTTTAATGGTGGACGTTCAATCAACATTGTTTTCCTCTAATATGGTTGACATGTGATTTGGATCTACTTCATTTTTAGACTCATGGCCTAAAATAAGCTAGCAAAATGGATGGACGGTGTGGATGAAACACATACGTCATGGAGGGCCCACAGAGCTTTGATACCAGCTACCTTGCTGGTGTTGGGGTTACCAGCCTAACTGCGTCCCATGTGATACGGGTTACACACAGCTCGATCTCTTGGGAAGGCACCAGCTGGGTAACTTTCACTAGCTGAGTGCCACGTGGGGAGAATTAGAGTAGACGTCAACGTTAGTTTTCCCTTATTTTTGTGCTCTTTAAGCTTATAATTGCATAGCAATCTATGGAAATTGCTCAAATCTCGACACGTGAATTGCCCATGCCCCACTCACATGAAATTCCTGTGGGCTAAAGTGATGAGTGGCCAATACATTAATGTTAGTTTGGCATCCACTTAGTTTGAGATCCAAAAAACAATAATTTCAAAATTCAAGTGAGGGCAAGCCACACCAGAAATAGTTGGGATGGAATGCCTACTGCTGAAATCTTTGTGCGACCCACTTGCTTTGACAGAACCTCTATGGGGTGTATTATGAAGTATGTGTTTTATCCAGGTCGTCCATTCATTTTTCTAGATTGTGTTAGGGCGTGTTTGGATCACCGGATCCTGAGGTATTGTATTGTTTTATGAGTAATAAATACAATATACACCGTTTGAATTGGATTTGAAATCCGCGTATGTATGTGACACTCGAATACAGCGCACAACCAGAACAACGTGGACACGCGGTTCGGACGTACATTACAATGTCCTCGGGCAGTGCAACGAAGTCATTGGACTGCACCGCCTCTTCCACCAGAGCACTCTTTCCATCAGCTGCATGCTTCGCTGGTCCATCTCCCTCAAAACCATCCATTGTATACAACCACTGTATCCATTTGTATCCATTTCTTACCAATCCAAAACATAATCCATATATGGCTCTTTCACGCCTTTCAAATCTTCTCCACCATCCAAAAATCTCAAATTAAAAAAAAAAAAGAAAAACCATTTTCTGGAATCTCTTCAATCATAGAAAGCATGAAAAGTTTTAGGAAATCCTATCCAACGATACAAATTCCACCTTCTTTTAGCAGCAGAGCACATGGCTTCTGCAATCTTCAAAACCACCCAAAATGCTATTTCCCAAACCACCCATCTCCATTTCTCCCCCAAAAATTCCAAATCCATCAAGAAACAAAGCATTCCCGCCGATATTGTGAAGCTCTGCTTGGAGAATCGATTGGAAGAAGCTGTGGGTAATCTCGATTTCATTCCCAAAGAAGGTTTATCCACTGAAAAGACCCAAATTAATGACTGTTTGTTGCGTTCACTTGCATCTGTGCGAGTCCTTATTCTTGCAAGAAAGGTGTATGATCACATGGTCGGTTCGAATTTGCATAGGAATGTGTATTTTGGGACGAGAATTGTCCACATGTTTGTTGAATGCGGTAGCTTGGTCAATGCAATGGATGCTTTTGAGGGCGTCCATTTCAAATCGATCCTTCAACAAACAGTGAATATGCATACATCCATTGATTACATGTCTAAAGCCAGTCCTTTCCAAACAATCTCTTCATAAAGGAAAATGACACTCAATACAGTGTACATCCGCCGTTGTACATCTACCGTATTGTATAACAATGCAATACAGTCCTATACGCGAATCCAAACAGGCCCTTAAGGTACAAACTCAAAAAGGAGGCAGATTAAAGGCTCAACTGGACCACACCACAAGTAGTGGTGATAATAATGACACTCTTGAAACTGCCCACAATGATATTTATTTGTAATCCAACCTGTTCATAAGGCCACATAGACCTAGACGAAGGAAAACACAAATACCAGCATGATCAAAACATTTACAGCTTGAAAGAAGTTTTTAATGGTGGCCATTTAATCCCCACTATGTGGTCTAACGGGGCCTTTCATCTGCTTCCTTTTTGTCTCATAACTTAAAATAGTCTGGAAAATTGGATAAACGGTGTGGATAAAACATATATATCAAGACATCGGAGATCGGTTTTTGATCGTCCAAATGGAAGATGGACGGTGGCTTTACTGATTCCGTGGGCCATACTAAACCCGAGCAAAAACACCCCTTCCCGATTGAAATTCCGAGAGGAATTCAATGGATGGGTCGAATCTCTCTGTTGATATCGTTCATGGGCCCCACCAAGCTTCAACGCAGCTCCCCTGCGTATGGATTACGCACGTACAACGCGTTCGGAATTCGCCCAGATTTTTCGGGCTGTTACACGTCCATAGAGAGGATTGGTCCAATGATCCAGACCGTCCAAAAGCCGGAGAAGGGGGTTTTCACCCTTCCTATGAAGTCAGAATTACTAGAATGGGTGATCTCTTCACTTGATCTAGGATTAAACGCAGCTGTCGGTGCATTTTTGCTATGTAGAACAAGCATTCGCAGTCCTGTTCTGCTGTGAACGGAAGTGCGAAACAAGGTTGGTTCTTCCCATTCCAAACCGACCTCCATCACTTTATAAAGGGAAGGCTCGAAGACGTGGAGGAGATAACAATTGAAGGCTGGACGTGGAGAGAGAGAGAGAGAGAGAGAGAGAGAGAGAGAGAGAGAGAGAGAGAGAGAGAGAGAGAGAGAGAGAGAGAGCTGGACGTGGAGTAGTTGTTAACAGAGTTTTTTTTCTTCTTCTTCTCTCATTTGTTTCGATTTTATGTTTTTTTTATAGATTAGCCTAATCATAATCATGTCTGGCTAAACCTCTTAGCTAGGGCTAAGAGGTGAAGCTTGTGGTGTGATGGGAATGATTCTATGGCTTGGATTCATGTTAGATTGAATTGATGTTGATTTAGTTTGATTAATAGGAATGCTTTAAGTTTTTAATGGTTTGTTGTGACTGAAATTACAATAGATCTATGATGTCTTTGAGTATCTCCTTTCCTTTATTTTGATTATGATGCTAGGAGCCGTGGAGGCATCTGGTACACGTGGAAGAGAGAGAGAGAGAGAGAGAGAGAGAGAGAGAGAGAGAGAGAGAGAGAGAGAGAGAGAGAGAGAGAGAAATCAATGGCCGGCTAGGAGTTTGTTTCTCCTCTTGTTTTTAATTTTTTCTTCCTTAGTGCTTTTGTGAGACTTTTAGCCTCACCATGTTTATGATGGGCTAAGCCTCTTAGCTAGGGCTAAGAGGTGAAGCTTGTAATGAGATGAGGAGTTTTCTTTATGCCTTTGGATTCATGTTAAACTGAACTAAATTTGATTCTAGTTTGATTATGAGGAATGCCATTAATTTTTAATGGTTTGTTGTGACCGAAATTACAATAGATCTGTGATGGCTTTAAGTATTTCCTTTTCATAATTTTGATTGTAAAGTTAGGAAGCCCTGTTGTTCACCATCGCCCTTGAACATGGTTGGATGATGGAATCCTTCCTAACATTCATTCATCTCTCTGATTGGCTGTGGATTAGTTTAATTTTGTTGTTTACTTTGTCTCATGGGCATGGTTTTGTAATGGAATCCATTTTAATTTACATTAATCTTATCTCTTGAAAACTAGTTCAAAAGAAGTTCATATTGTGCTTTAGTGATATATCTTCCAACTGGATGAAGATGGGACTCGAAGTTCAGTTGAGTTTGTGAATCAAACATAGACCTCCCTAATCTCTACAAGTGGATCCTCTGAATCCCTAGTTTCCCACCTTTGAATTCTACAAGTTTTAGATTACTATTTCACCATTATTCCCTCACATTCACTCGGTTTAGATTTCATCTCATTCTAGTTTTATTTTTGGTTAATTTCAGATTACGTACAGGTTTCAGCCCCTGTGGATTCGACCTCGGTCTTACCGAGTTTATTACTACATCACAACCCTATACTTGGGGTGTGAACAAGTTTTTGGCGCCGTTGTCGGGGATTGACGGCTACGTTGTTTGAGTTTAACTAGTTTTAGGATTAGTTGAAGATTAGGATTTGTCTTCCTTTTTAGCAAGTTTCTAATTCTAACTCCTTTAGAATCTAACTTTATTTCCTATTTTATTTTTAGAAATTTTCTATTTATAAACTTTCTGTTGAAAAACTAACTTTCCTGTTTTGTAGGTTTTTAAGATAGAAACTTCTAATTCGGTAAGCTCTTTCTAACCTCTACTTTCTATTTTTCAGATCTCTTTTATTAACTTACTTTCTAGTTTAGGACTTTCCTAATTTGTCTTAGAAATTTTCTACTTTCTTTTAGGAATTTTCTAATTTTAGACCTTCTCTTTTTAGAAACTGATTTGTTTTGTTTTGTTTTGCAGGTTTTTAGCTTAGGGACTCCAATTTGGTAACTTCTTTCCAACCCTCTTTTTCTTTCTAGATCTTTTATTTCATTTCTTCTCTTTAAGTTAGGTTTAGAATCTGATTGAGGGCTGCGAGTGTTTCATGCCCAAATGGGCTCGTGATAAGACTCGATATCTCTTGACTGAAGGAGGATTGGTTGAGGGGTTAACTGTCCATCGCAGGACTAGACACCGCTCGAAATCCCCTAAGTTAATTGAAGTTATGGCTGCAAATCAACCTCAAGCACTACCCCAACCTAGGGTTGAGGAAGTCCATGATGAGAATGAGGTGCATCAAGCACCCCCGCCTCGTACTTTACGAGATTATTTACAACTAGCGGGGGTGAGCACACCCTCATGTATGGTTTTTTCTAAGAATACGGGACATGGGGATATCAAACAAGGGGTAATCCAACTCCTTCCTAAATTTCATGGGCTTGAATCAGAAAATCCATATTTACATCTGAAAGAGTTTGATGAGATCATAGCCACTTTATATTTTCCAAATGTGTCTGAGGACACGGTCAGGCTGAAAATCTTTCCCTTTTCTTTGAAAGAGAAAGTTAAGACGTGGTTGCATTCACTACGTCCTAGATCTATTGGCACATGGAATGATATGTAAAGGGAGTTCATAAAGAAATTCTTTCCACATCATAAAACGAACACCCTTAGAAAATAAATCATGAACTTTGCCCAAAAGGAGGATGAAACATTCTTCCAATATTGGGAAAGGTTCAAGGATCTTATCAGTTCATGCCCACAACACAGTTTTGAAATGTGGCGCATTACACACTTTTTTTTTTTATGATGGACTGACATCTTCCATGCGCCAATTGGTTGAGACAATGTGTAATGGAGAATTCATGAATAAATTAAAATGTCGATGATGTGTGGGACTACTTGGATAGACTTGCTGAAAACGCACAATCATGGGACACATACCCAAAATCAAGTACCACTTCTAGGCCCACTCAATGAAAGGAAAGGGGTGGAGTATACCTTCTGAAAGAGAATGATGATATCAATGCTAAAGTTGCTAATCTCATAAGGAAATTTGAGACCATGGAATCAAAGAAGGATAGGGGTAAAGAAGTTATTTGCGATATTTGTGGTTGTGACAGGCACACAACTGAAAAGTGTCCAACTATATCTGTCTTTCAAGAGGTACTAACTGAGCAATCCAATGCCGTAAATAATTATCAAAGACCTTTCAATGGATCTACCTCTAATACATACAATCCCGATTGGAGAAACCATCCAAACTTTAGTTGGAGGAATGGACAAACGGCTACTCCTCAAGGTTTCTTCAATCAAACTTCAAATCAAGAGAAACCTCAAGAGGATCTGGTTCAAAAACATATTCAAGAACAAGAGCTACTTAATCAGAATTCAACACAAGCGTTCAATAATATCCATACAGTATTAGGAACGCTTGCGTCGTCTATTCAAAGGATAGAGTCACAATTAATGAGTGGAGGAAAGGGGATGCTTCCTGCTCAACCTCTCCCCAATCCCAAACCGCAATATGAAATAAGCGACCCTAACTCTTCAAATTAGATGGAACAAGCTAAATCCATCACCACTCTTAGGAGTGGGAAGATTATTGACAAAACCATTCCGGTTATGGCTAAAAACCTAAGGACCCGGAAGTGGACAACGATGATGGATCTAGCCATGCTCCACAGGAATTAGAACTAGAACCTCAAGGGAAGCCGGTTGCTCCATTTTTCCAACGGTTGGTTACACCAAAACCTCTCTCTAACTCTCAGGATATTCTAAAGGTGTTGAAACAGGTGAAGGTCAATATTCTTCTACTTGATGTCGTAAAAAAAATACCTTCATATGCCAAATTCCTAAAAGACTTATGTGTAAGTGCTACAGTTTATATACCTGTCTGTTGTCAAATTTATGGTGCCAAAATCACTGTTATATAACTTGCATAAGTGAAGCTCTCTCAAAGATCAACATTCATGAACAAGCAAAGCTCACAAGTACAAAGATCAACCTTGACTGCAAGAACTGCTCACAAGACATGACTCAAGAATGCAAGACTTTAAGAAGAGTACAAGGCAGTTCGTAAAAGAACTCAAGACACTTTCAAGGTTGAGCTACATCAAGATTTCAAGATTGAACTACATCAAGACTTCAAAGCTTAGATTTCAAGGTCACTTGTTCCTAATGTTTCAATGTCCTTACTTCATGTTTGAGGTATGACTGACCTTAGGTTGACCTTAGGAGTAGGTCACTTTGGATACATAAGTCGGATGTTTATTTTACATGAGTTTGGTCTGTTCTTCGACTAGTCCTAGGCCTTCTTCGACTAGTCTTAGCTTTGCTTCGACCAGTCTAAGAAATTCCTCGATCAGTCGTGAGTTTGTTAGAAAATTCGGATATTTTCTGTTAGGCTTCGACTAGTCCAGGAATCTTTTCGACCAGTCGAAGGAACAGTGTCGACTTCATCTTCGACCAGTCGAAAGTCTTCGACTCAACGTCCAGCGATGTAATTCAGGTTCTTCGACCAGTCGAAGGAGACCTTCAACCAGTCGCAGGAGACGACCTACTACCAGTCGAAAGAGAATTGTAAGTGCTATAGTTTATATCCCTGTCTGTTGTCAAATTTGTGGTGCCAAAATCACTGTTATATAACTTGCATAAGTGAAGCTCTCTCAAAGATCAACATTCATGAACAAGCAAAGCTCACAACAAGCAAAGCTCACAAGTACAAAGATCAACCTTGACTGCAAGAACTGCTCACAAAACATGACTCAAGAATGCAAGACTTCAAGAAGAGTACAAGGCAGTTTGTAAAAGAACTCAAGACACTTTCAAGGTTAAGCTACATCAAGATTTCAAGATTGAACTACATCAAGACTTCAAAGCTTAGACTTCAAGGTCACTTGTTCCTAATGTTTCAATGTCCTTACTTCATGTTTGAGGTTTGACTGACCTTAGGTTGACCTTAGGAGTAGGTCACTTTAGATACATAAGTCGGATGTTTATTTTACATGAGTTTGGTCTGTTCTTCGACTAGTCCTAGGCCTTCTTCGACTAGTCTTAGCTTTACTTCGACCAGTCTAAGAAATTCCTCGATCAGTCGTGAGTTTGTTACAAAATTCGGATATTTTCTGTTAGGCTTCGACTAGTCCAGGAATCTATTCGACCAGTCGAAGGAACAATGTCGACTGCATCTTCGACCAGTCGAAGGTCTTCGACTCAAAGTCCAGCGATGTAATTCAGGTTCTTCGACCAGTCGAAAGAGACCTTCGACCAGTCGTAAAATGGTCAAAGCTTATCGCGCCCGATTTTTCAAATATCTGTTAATGCTTCGACTAGTCGAAGAGCTCCCTAGACCAGTCGAAGACGCGATCTGCTCACCTATAAATAGAGCACGAATCTCAGAAGAATTCATCGAATTAATTAATCCATTCAAGCCAATCTTCGTCAAACTTCTGAGAGATAATTCTGTGCTCCATCTAAGCTAAGTGTGCTTATTTAATATTCTTTCTTTAGCTTTATTTAATTGATTTTGTTTCTGTTATTCCAATCTAATTTGATAAGAGGAGTTGTTATTCCCTTTCTTTGGAATCAAAATCAATTAAGGCAAGCCCTATTTGGTTTAATTTAAAATCTATTAGATTTAGAACCATTGTAATTGAGTACTGGACATTGAACTTGGACATTCAATCATCTACTCTGACTTGGTTCTACTGGGCTGCTACAACGAAGGAGATAATCAGGTATTTTACATTTAATTGTAAATTCCTTTCTATTTTGGTTTCTTTCAAGATTTGCCAGGAAAATCTTGTTGTATTGGTTATCTGAGGAGAGCCAGGAAAACTCAGAAGTGGGGTTTTTTTAATTGTGTAAGCCCACAGACAAAGACACAATTGTAAAGGTTTTGGGTGAACCTGTGAAAACCTATTTTGTTAGTAAATGCTAATATCCCCTGTGTGAGGATATTAGGAGTGGAGTAGCATTCTGTGTGGCTGTTGTTTAACAGTTGGTGAACACACAGGCGAACCACTATAATCCCTTGTGTTGTGGTTGAATGATTTATACTTCTAATCTTTAATTATTCATTTGTGGGATGCATGTATGGTGGTGAATGTTGTAATCATTTAAATCAAGCATTGTGGGAATTTTGTAATAGTTTAGAATTTATTTTCTGCTATTGCTTTATCAGCTTGATATTCAATTTCCTTTAAAGTTGTTCCAGCAAGGCTGCCCTGCCATTTTTATGGTGTTTGGCTGTCCCTAGAACAATACATTTGTGATTACAATTTATTTCAGTTCAGTTTGTGTTTATTTCTGTATTCCTCTTTGGTTTGAGATTTGATACAAAGATCTTTATAGAAATAAGGTTGTCCTACCATAAACTCTGGTTTTTGGTGTAAGGTTGTCCTTAGAACAACATTTGTATCAACCTCTCAAGATCTGAATTTTGAGGTTGTTTTACTTTCCTGCATTGTGATTTATTTCGGCTATCATATTCTTTTTAATTCCATTGTTATAAGTTTTATTTGGCATTGTTCTATTCACCCCCCCTCTAGGACATATAGCTAGGCCTTTTCATTATGTACGACTAAAGGACGCTTAATATTCAAAAGAAAATCTTCTTGACTGCGAAACACTACCAAAAAAATGACCAAAGGATACGGACTATAGAGGTTTACAGCTACGGATTTAGTCCGTAGCTAATTAGCTACGGATATAATCCGTAGCTAAAACTTACTTAATCTGTAGCAAAAACGTACCTCCCAATAGGGCTTTATTAGAGAATGATGATGCTTAAGGGGCTCCATGGGGCCCATTGCAATATATTTTTTTTTATCTAATCGGTCCATAAATTTTGAAATATTATTTAAGTGCATGAGCCAAATAATTAGAAAGATCAAAAGTTTAGGTGGACCACACCATGAGAAAGAAGGAAAACATAAATTTATATCGTTAATATGTGGTGTGGTCCACCTAAATCTTTGATCTAATTCATTTTTTGGATTTATCCTAAAAACGAGCCGTTAAAGTGAATGGACGGAGTGGATGATTATCATACACAATGGTGGGCCCCACAAGTCCTAAAATAAGCCTTTCATCAAATCCCGTCCGCCCGCGCACCTCTCCCGCGCACCCCATTTCACAAAAGGAAATCCCCTCTCTCTCTCTCTCTCTCTCTCTCTCTCTCTCTCTCTCTCGCCCGCCCGCGACTCCCCCTCCCTCGTATTCTCTCTCTCTCTCTCCCTCGCACTCAGCCCTCTCTCGATCTCTCGCGCTGCCTCACCCTCTCTCTATCTCTCAGCTTCATTTCCCTCTCTCTATTTCCCAACCTCTCTGTCTCTCTCGCTAGGGTTTTCAAAACCCCCTTTTGCTGCAAGAAGGAGAAGAAGGAGAAGAATAACGGTTAGTCTCTCTCTCTCTCTCTCTCTGTGAACTATTTTTATGCATTCACCGCCGCACAAAGGACAGTGCGCCGCACGTTGTTATCCAACTGTTTTTATGAAATGGTTTTTCGTGGAAAGTTGTTTGGATGGCATTTTTTATATAAGAAAAATGAGGATTTCAAATCCCCTGGAATGCTTGGCACCGTAAAGTTGTTTGGATGGCATTTATTATATAAGAAAAATGAGGATTTCAAAATGAGGGCTTCAAATCCCCTCAAACAGGGGGTTTGTTGGCTGAGGATTTCAAATCCTCACTTGGATGAGGATTCACACCAAATTTCAGGCCATTCCCAAACTCTGCCCAACTGCAAATTTCTTGACAACTCTAGAAGAACTTGTAGCATTGTTGGCGAGCTCATCTGAAATACGACTCTGAAGAATAGCTCTAGAAAATACTGCACCATTACCAAGTTGTTCTTTGCAGTCAGCTATTGGGCCCAAATGTAGGGAAAATGGGAAATGGGTTTTGGATGGTGAGGATTGAATTTGATGGTTCTGAGGTTTGATTCTTTTTAATTTGATTGATTTTGGGAGTTTTTAGTGTGAGTTGATGTTGGTGTGAAATGAGTTTTTTCTTAGGTTGAATTTAGGTTTGGAATTTGAATTGAGGCATGTTGATGTAGAAAATAAGTGGAGAATGTGAGATGGATTTGAGTGGTGTGTTATGGTGGATTTGAGGGGAACTGAGATTAGTGGTGTGGTTGAGGTTTGGGATTTGAATTGGGATTTATCGATGGGTTTGAAAGGAAATTATGAGAAAATAGGATATGGCTTTTGGATTTTCAGCTTTGGATTTAATGGATGTGGGGTTTGATATGAATTTGGAGTGTTTGGGGGATTGGCTTGCTGGGGAACTAATTTTTTTCTTTTTCATTTTTTTTTTTTGGGTGAAATTGGGTTAGTAAGTTTGACTTGGGTTTTATTGAGGGGTTTGGAGGGAAATTATAGGAGGATGGACCATGGCTTGTTTGGATTTGGTTGGTTTGGGGTTTTTTGTGGTGTGTTTGGATTTAGTTGATTTGGAGTTTTTGATAGTGTGTTTGGATTTGATTGAATTGGGATGTTGCATTCTGGAGTAGTTGATTTGATTTGATTTGATTTTTTTTTTTTTCCAGAGTGTTTTGATTTTGAAATGCAGTTAGTTGATGTTGTAAGGGAGGTGTCCATGTTGTTTTCTTCTTCATTTGTGAATGGCTATTGAATTGAATTGAAGTTTTTCCTTTGCATCAAAAGAGTGGAGATGTTGTTGGTGTTTTTGACTCATTCACTAGATTATATTGTTTTTCAATAGGAATGAAACTCTAGTGATTGTGAAAAAAAAAAAAAAAAAAAAGCTATCGGGCACAAATTATCATCACCTATTAAATGTTCAGATACACTCAATACCAAATGTCCTCGTTTACAAAAAAAAGAATAAACAAAGGCATATTCAAAACTACAAAAGAAAATTATAAAAAAAAAAAAAAAAAAGAAAGAAAGAAAAAAAAACTGTTCAAAATTTGAATATCTATGTTAAATAACATTTGTATTTTATACTACTTATATAGATCTTAACTATGTTAAATATCTATTCCTATCCATAAATTTTCAAATTATTAAATATAGAGTTAGTCAAGTCGAATTTTTGAGTCAACCCAACCCTGCTGGATATCTAGTGAGTTGAGTTAAATCATCATAACATCTTCTCATCAGCGGCTGTTATAATTCCTTCCAACTATCTGGAAATTCCCTGCAACCCCAGAATCAGATTCTTCCTTTGGTAGACATGTCTCCTGGTAGAATCCTCACCAATGACAGATCCATAAGTATATCCAAGTAGACCCTTATTTCCTGCACTGTAATTCAGCATTGGAATTGAAATGATTGAACACAAAAAGATTTAGCAATGTTGGGAGTGAGAATTCAAATAGACCCAATTGGTAGAAATTCATTCTTCAGCTCTTTTTGCCTGGCCATAGATGAACATAGTAAAATGCGCTAGAGCGGTGTAGGTGATTCCTCAATCATTTGAACAGTATATTGGTGGGAGTGGTAGTGGAGCTGATCTAATTAGAGATCATCACAAACAATTAATACATTGTTGGGTATTTCAAGTTCGATGAACAAAGTAAAATGCATTTCTGCACCAGCAATTGGGTGATTCTCTTCTAAATTAAGCCAAATTCAATGATTGCATCGTGTTGTTGAATTGCAAATTTCCACTCCAAAGCATTCCTAAGTCTGACTTGTGGGCACATGTTTAGAGAAGCAAATGCAGCAGAAGATATTTTAGCCATTCTTTCGGCATCTCAGTATCAAAAATAGAGAGAACAAGCAGGTGAGCCACATACATTTGAAAAATTACGGATAGTAATAGATATTTAACATAGTTAAGATCTGTATAAGTAGTATAAAATACAAATGTTAGCTGGTACAGTCCACTTTGAAAATTCCCTAACACATGAAGCAGTCAGGTCTAGTAATCAGGTGAGCCACATACATTTGCTGAACAGGTGTTTATTTTAGTGTTATATTAGTGTTCTGTAAATGGATGGCTGAAGGAATATGACTAGTTTTGTTGGGGAAGAGAGGTCTACTTTACCGTGTCCTCAGCTTTCTGAGTTGACAGTTCTACTTATGTTGAGCCATACTTTGAAAATGGGCCATTTTATTAGTTGTCCATTGACACGCCAATATACATGCTGCTAATGATGAATTTACTATCCCTGTCATCAGGATTATGGGCTGCATGTGATTAATGGCCCAGGTCCCACGCATGCTACGTGTCATGGTTTCTGGAGTTTATCAGTTTGAACAAATGAGGCTCATATGTCAGTGATCCATTTCATCCAAGGTGAGGCCTGTGACATCAGTGGTTTGCATCAATGAATCATGTGACCCAGGCCAGACCTTAGGTGCTGGATCCTTCTAACTAGGTGCTGCTCCCATTCAAATCCCGGCATTAGATACTCGATCTTGCTTCCTACCTCTTTATTCTTGTTTACATTTTGAAAGAAATGCTTCCCTGCTCCCGCACCGAATTTGTTGCCGCTTTTCTTTGTGCTTCTTGCAACTATAGGCCGGCCTCTCTTTCTTTTCTTTTGCGTTCCTTTTTAGCTTGAATAAATTGGTGGTTATCCTTTTAAAAAAATGGAGCTGGACTTTCTGATTTGTACAACATTAGAAATAATAACTATGAAAATATCTTTCAAAATTCATTGTTCCACCAAGATCCACAGCCATATTAACCTATAAAACTGAAAATATGGGTCTTTTTTTCAGCTCCCCTCCCTGCACTTAATGCTGAAAATGGTGGTCGATTAAAATTTCTTTTCACTTTTGATTAAAATATCCCTAAGATTATTTCAAATTACAAGCACTTTACGTTTTCAGCACTTGATTTATTTTCAAAGCTTATTTTTCAGTTTATCAGATGACAACTTAGATTTGTGTAAAACTTCTCGTTGACTAAAGATCTTCTAGATGTTTCTTGTGTTGTATAGTCTTACCAGATTATATAGAACCCAGATCTAGTGTTGTTTTTTTTTTTTTAGCTGCCAAAATTAGTTGTTTGGTTGCTTATATTTCTGTCTAATCACCTATGTTGAATTAATATGATCACACCTGGCATGGGATTTGTAGTGTATTCAACAGTTGTCTGGAAACCCTAGTGCAGAATTCTTTGAGCATATTGATGGTTACTGATGGCATCCACTGATATTTTGTTTCTAAATAGGATTGTCTTGAATTACTGAACAATCTTCTCCGTAACAATACATCCGGCCAGGTTTGTGGCTTTTAAAGATGCCTAGTCCCAATATGCTTCTGTGGTGATTACTTAAAACAATTTGTGCAGTGCAGATTTTACTTGAAGGTGAGTCCTGCTCATGCAATTTGATGGGCCAAACAAAACCTTGAATTTGATTGAGCATTGTATATTTCATTGACCAAGGTGTACTTGTATTATGCATCTCTGCCAAACACCATGATATTTTCTGTAGTTCCTACACAATTTCATCATTATTATTGTTATTGTTATTATTATTATTATTTTGAAGAACGTAGTATGTACACCTTTTGTTGGAGGCAACTCATGGAAGGCAACTGCTTTTCAGGTGAAGGCAAGCATTGTTTTGATTGAGACTGTAGAAGTTCAGAAAGGAATTGTAGAGCTTGTGTCAAGACACGTAATTAAGAAGCTTGTTATGGAAGCAGCACCGGACAAGTAAGTATTTTTCCTTGGACAATATCAACCTGAATATGATTTTACTCTGAAGGACTTTCCACTCATATGGATTTGGCAAGTGAATCACCTGATGTAACCTTGTGACTTTTGAGATATAACTCAAATGCATGAAGCTGTTAAATAAAAAAGAGAATAACCAAATTATGTTCCTGCTTTTGTGGGTATAGACATCAAACAATAATAGTTATTTCACAAATACTCAGAACGAGCATTGTCCTTCTTTACATCATTTACAGAACTTCAAGATAACTGTTTGTGTCTATGCACACGGGCAGAACTTTGTTTAAATGTTCATATTTGATATTAGCATCTTTAACATAAATTATCAATGGCTGGCAATTCAAAGAAAAAAAACGAATATACAAATAACTGTATAAATGAATCGTGTTGTTTGATTCCTTAGGAGCATGTGCAAAGTCACAAACATGAATATGAGGTGTAAATCTACCATGGAGAAATGCCATGGCTATTCACACAGAGAGATGGAAGAGGTGAATAGCAGGACATGTGCTCATGTGGTACATTTGTGTGACAATCATTAGGCAGAGCCAATGGTTACCATGCCTTGGGTCATAAATCAAGCCAATCCAGTCATCAGGTGGTCATACTTGCTTGAGGAAAATGAATGGTTAAGAAAGAAACCACCAACCACCTATATTCAGCATACATGTAGGGATATCTTGCACGCATGTTCCACTTTGGTGTATGTGTTGCAATTCACCTCTTCATTCTCTCCTCTCATGAACGATTTTAGCATTTCTCCATATACACTAAAAGAAACATGTAATTGTCTAAGTCTTTTATCCACAAAATGTATCGAGAGAGTTTTCTAAGGCAAGTTACCCCAAAGAGTGTCAAGAGACCCGTTCACAAGTCACTTGCTGTGCATAGTAAGGATCTTAGACAAGCGGAACAACATTTATACAACCATCATTCTCTGGATTATTTGTAACTTGAGCATATTTCCATGCATCCATCAGTGAAATTGAAATTTAGTTCCCAAGGATTGGGACTTGAGGATTGGAGCATATTTCCATGCATCCTAAACCTATAACCCAAACCTAAACCTAAACCTAAACCCGAAATCTTACATAGATTAAACAATCCATGATTGGGACTTGAGGAAAAGTTGAGGTGTATTGTTGTCTCCAGTCAAGTCATTAATTTTGTTTGAGGTAAATTTGTGTAGGCAATCTAGGTCCCACGTGATATGCCCATGAAAAGTTGAAGCTATTCAAAGACTAAACTCCAATGATAGTCATAAATGCATGTGTTTAGAATTAGATTCGTGAATGAGTGAAAAATAATAATAATAATTTTTTTTTTGTAAGGTGCAGGTTTAAAATGAACCCCGTGGTTAATCAGGATCCGGCTATAACAGATAGGGAGTGGATGACACTAAGTTTTCCGAACCCTCTTTTTATTTCTGGAATCAAAAGCTTTGCGAAGTTTGCACGAGAACACCTTCCTGGTAGAGAAACCATTCTTTGTCCATGTGCCACTTGTAGATGTTTACGATTACCGGTTTCTTATGATGATTTGGAAATACATCTAATGAAAAATGGATTTGACTCAAGCTATAGGGTTTGGGACATGCATGGCGAGCATGTATCACCTAAGCGTACTGAATGTGCATCAAGTTCCCAACAGTACCACAATATCCTAAACTTAAATGAGGTTCACAACGTGATTGTTCAAGAACTTGGTGGTAATAACCTAGATGAAGTTGTACAGGATGAGCCGAATGTGACCCCTGTAGTCGAAGGCGTCTTTGGGAAAATGAAACTGATGAGTTTGAAGAAAATCTACGAGACGCAATGACTGAGCTATACCCAGGGGCCCAAGATTTCACTGTGCTGACTTTTATTGTACAACTTTTCAAATTAAAGGTGAACCATGGATGGAGCGAAAAAAGCTTTACAGAGCTCCTTCAACTACTAAAGAAGGTGTTACCTTCTGGTAACAAGGCCCCTACTAATACCTACCAAGCGAAGAAGATCATTACAAAGTTGGGTCTTGATTATGTGAAGATCCATGCTTGTCCAAATGACTGTATCTTGTACTGGAAAGAGAACGAGATGAAAACCAGTTGTCCAACTTGTAAAGCTCCTAGGTTCAAGATAGAAATGAATGTTGAGAAAAAACAATCTCGAGTACCTGCCAAGGTGTTAAGGTATTTTCCATTAACACCAAGGCTACAAAGAATGTTCAGTGTGCCATGGTTAGCGAAAGAAATGTCCTGGCACTCAACCAGAAAATTGCAACCTGAAAAGATGGAGCATCCGGCTGATTCTATTGCATGGAAGAATCTTGATGAGAAGTATATGGATTTTTCAGCTGAGCCTCGCAATGTTCGATTGGGCCTGGCTACAGATGGGTTTAACCCATTCGGTGCTTTCACTACAGCTCATAGTTCATGGCCCGTTATGTGTGTGACGTACAACCTTCCGCCAAAGCTTTGCATGAAACCTCAGTTTACTATGTTGGCTTTGCTCATTGAGGGACCACAACAACCAGGAAAGGATATTGATGTTTTCTTACGACCATTGATTGATGAATTGCAAGACTTATGGCATAAAGGGGTCATGACGCTTGATGCATATAATAAAAATAAATTCAAGATGCGTGCCGTTTTGCTCTGGACAATCCATGACTTTCCAGCATATGGTAATGTTTCTGGTTGTAGGACCAAGGGTAAGTATGGTTGTCCTGTATGTGGTCCTAACACAGATTCCTTGCGACTCCAATATGGAAAAAAACATGTTTATATGGGTCACAGACGATGGTTGCCAATGTCAGACCAGGCAAGAAAGGACACAAGTGCTGGCACATTCAATAAGAAGGTAGAGATACGACGTCAACCCATTCGTCTGGACGGGATTGAGGTCGAAAGACAAACTGCAAACCTGGATATGCAATGGGGGAAGACTGAGAAGAGGAATATGAGGGGTATTGATGGAGGCCGACAAGAGCTAACGGGTGTTGTTGAATCACCGTGGTTCTTTAAACGGTCTATATTATTTGATCTAGAGTACTGGAAAGATATTCCGGTGCGTCACAACCTTGATGTTATGCATGTCGAGAAAAATATATGTGAAATCCTTATCGCCTTGTTGTTGAACACACCTGGCAAGACCAAGGATGATGCTAATGCGCGCAGGGACCTGAAACAATTGAGAATTAAGAAGCGTCTATGGCTAAAAAAGATCAATGGCAAGATGATTCAGAAACAAGGTCCTTTTTGTTTAAGAAAAGAAGAGAAAAAGCTTTTTATTCAAACTTTGCATGACCTGTGTGTTCCAGTCGGTTTTAGTGCAAATTGGAAGACCATCATAAAGGGAGATTGCGTGGATTTAAAGGGAATGAAGTCTCATTCTTACCATGTGTTGATGCAACATTTGCTCCCAGTTCTCATCCAGCATGCATTCAGGGATAGGAGGGTCATTCGTCCTATAATTACAAGCTTTTGCACCTTCTTTAATGCCTTGTGCTCAACAACAGTAGACGTTCAAACGCTCCTCACTCTTGAGAGGGGTATGGCTAGGACCTTATGTCAGCTTGAGATTATATGCCCTCCATCTATATTTGTTGTGATGATGCATCTGTCCATCCACTTGGCTTACGAGGCTCGTATATGTGGTCCTGTATACTATCGATGGATGTATCCATTCGAAAGGTACGCTATAAGTTTAGTAAGAATAATTCGGCTTAACATCTACAGTTGTATGTATTTGTAATGTATCATTATCTTTGTCAGGTTCATGAAGACATTTAAGGCCTATGTCCGTAACAAGACGCGACCTGAGGGTTGCATTGCAGAACAATATATCCAAGAGGAGACGATTATATATTGCAACCAATACAGAGGAAAACAAAAAACAAGCCTCTTGGAAAAATTGGAAAAACGGTTTGATGGAGTCATTTCAGGACTACAAAAGTTGCAAGTTGTCGTTGATGACAATAACAATGATGACGATGTTGGTCCAATAGGTTCAGGTCAAAGTGTTATCCTAGCGGGTATCGAATACGAACAGGCTCGTACATGGGTACTGAAGAGTCATCCTAGCTATGATGTGTGGGAAGGGTATGCACAATTAGCTCATTTGTATATATTTTCTTTACTTTATGCGATTTCAATATAACAATGGTATCAAATAATGCGCAGGAAACACAAAGATTTCTTGCAGCGATGTTACAGGAGGACCAACAGGGTGCCTAGTTTGGATGAATTGATACCTTGGTTGAAGAGGCAACCAGAGTTTAGCGAATCTGACGATAAAGAATTTAAAGATATAGTGAGAGGACCTCTAGCTTTTTGTACTCAATACAATAAGTATTGTATTAATGGTTTTCTCTTTGTCACTAAGGACTATGAGGAGAATAAAACGAACCAAAACAGTGGGGTTATGACAGAGGGTATGACCACCTTTCGATCTAGTGCTAAGGATATGAATACAGTGGATGAAAATCAACCTTACTACGGAGTCCTTCGTAGAATTATCCAATTGGAGTACAGAACAGGGTACAAGCCCGTCTTATTTAAGTGTGATTGGGTTAAGGTGACGCATCATGGTGTTTCTTTTGATGTCGAAGCGAATCTGAGATTGGTAAATTTGTCCAGTCTTTACAGTTCAGACAAATTGGGTGACGAGCCGTTCATTCTTGCGGAGCATGCCACACAAGTTTTCTACTCCAGAGATCCAAAAAATCCTGAATGGCATGTGGTATTGGAAGTTCCAAAAAAGATTTTTATCGAAGAAGAGACATGCCATCTATCGGAACGGTTTAAGGATGTAACTGATGCCGATGCAGGACCTAATCTCACCTCATTAGCAATTGTTGATGAGTTGATATTCAATGAACCTGAAGACATCAGTGTTGTAGTCGAGAAAACCAAGAAAAGAAAGCGATCAAGGAGAATCTCTTGAATTGTTAATATTTTCTAAGCATGTAACAATATGATATTTATTAGAGGAAATCCAATCAAGGTATGGATAATGTAGTGAATTGTTTGTACTTTATCTGTTATCCAAGTTATTATTTTAATCATTAGTGTTTTTATTTTATTTTATTTTAATTTAAACAGGCACATGGATTCACAACCAGAGGCATTGGGTGTGCACTTGACCGAGACTATAGATGCAAGCAAGACCAAAGGTAATATGATAGTTCTCCTTAATTAGATATGTAAATTTCAATTTTCTTATCATTTGAGGGTAATCAACGATGTGTATATATAACTGTTACTCTTTTTATGTTGTTGTGCCAGCTTCTTCTTCTTCGTCAAGAAAGAGAGGTCCTACTAGGGGTGCTTTTTTACATGAGCAACCTGATAGGAAAAAAGTCCTAAAGACGAATGAATTCGGACAACCGAATGAGGATTGTCCTGAACAAAAGCAATTTGCATCGCATATCGGTATCCTCACCCGTACTCATATCCCGATCACATACCAGGACTTTCGCCAGGTGCCTCATGCACACATTCAAATGATCATAGAGTCATTGTCACGGGCTTATGAGTATGAGGGTCAAAGTTGGGATGCGAGTCTTACATACGTAACAAAACGCATCAAGGAAACATGGCGGAATTACAAGAAAAGGTTGACTGCAAAATATATTAAAGACAAAGATCCTGCAGTGGTGAGAGATAGTCCTGCCCCCCCTGGTATCCCTATGGAGGATTGGTTAGTCTTCGTGAATCAACATACCACTGAGGAATTTAAGAAATCAAGTGAAAGGAATAAAATCAATCGGTCCAAGCTAACGCGACCTGCGTGTCTTGGGAGGAACAGCATGGCTGTTATTCGCCATCAGATGGTATGTATTATTTATTTATAAATATAGGTATTATAGTTTAATATTGAATTTACTTTTGAATTATCACTCATCTAACTCCATTAATATGTAATGTGCCAAAGGCGAAGGAGAAGAATCTTACCTCTGATGCCGAGATAGGTAGATGTGATGTTTACTTAAGAGCCCATACAAGCAAGGACAAAGTTGTCCAATATCCTGAACTTGTTGTAAGGACATCCCCTTCTACTACTAACCAGTACCTTTATGAGATGCCAATGTATAACTTTGAATTATTTTACATCCATTTGTATTTTGTCGCAGGAAAAATTAGATGAGCTTTATTCTAGCAATCCTTCTTCTAAGATTACCGGCGTTGACGATGCCCTTACACAGGTAATAATAAAATTTAAAAATTACAGTGAGATTCATGGTAATTATGAATTTTCTAATAACTTGATTTGCAATGTCTTATAGTTGGTTGGTTCTGACAGTAGAGGACGAATGCGGGGTCTAGGTTGCTCGATAACCAAGACAGGACTGAAGATGTCAGCCCCTGCCCGTTCAAAGGTAGAGAATTTGACAAAAGAAAGAGATGGCCTAGTGCAAGAGATATTTGATATAAAGAAATCATTGTCCAAGATGGAGGCCTGGATGGAGATGCAGCAACACGCACAACCTACGCAAAACCTCTCATCACCAACAATTGCTAAATCTGCTCAGGCATCGTCGGTATGCAAGTGTAAATTTGGTATTGTATTGAACTTACAATTATTTTATAACGATAAAATACTAATGCCATTTTATATGTGTACATGTAGCCGGATGTTATATATATCGGTAAGAGATGCGACTTGCTTGGTTGGGGAAATCGTGATGTAGTTGCTCGTGGTCAAGTACATGAAGTTAATCCAACTGCAGTTGTCCATTGCCAACCAGTGGAGGATGGAGCTTTTGTTATTACCCTGACTGAGATTATACATCCTGACACTCGTTTATGGAAAGAAGATGGGTTCGCATCTACACTTGGAGAGGCCGGTCCGGGATCACTTGTGCAATGGGGGAAGGAATCTTTGAGATTTCGATAATTCAAACAAACTTGGTACTCTATAATTGAACTTGGTGTGGATGCTTTTTTTAGTTACTTTATATATATATGATGTTTCGCTTGTTTCTTTTTTTTTTGGTTAATTTTGAACTAATTTGACACTTTAGTTACTTTATATTGATGAACTCAGAACTTGGTTTGGTTTTTAGTTACTTTATATTGATGTTTCGCTTGTTTTTTTTTTTTTTTTTGTTACTCTATATGTTGTTTGGTTTCGTTTTTGTAATTTTGAATGAATTTTATACTCTATATGTAAACATATTAGACTCCATTTGGTCGTCACAAACCAAATGGAGGCTAAGCCCCTTTTTAACTCCGCCAATGCAACTCCTTGCATTGCCGGTCCCAAGCCCGGGTAAAGGAGGAGGGAGAATGGGCATCAAGGTGAGTTGTATGCAGGCTCATGTGTTTTTAGTTTACTGGCTTCTTCTATTATCATTTGAGGACCTCAAAGGCCCAACTAACTTGAGATTTTTATATGCAGGCTCATGTATTTTTAGCTCCACAGATCAATGTTGCCACTACAAGGTTCAATATTGAAATGGTAAAGTTTTTAACTATTTATTTTATCTTTGAAATTGTTATTTATTCATTCATATAATTTTTTTGCTCTTTCAATGCTGCTAGGTACAACATTGGTTGCACACCATAATGCCATTTTTTATGTCTGCTGGATAAAGGTAATTTTCTTCTAAGTTCATGTGCTTGTTTATTTCTATCCACTCTACTTTAAGTAATTTCTGTTTCATGTACTCTTTTTTTCTTTCTTTCTTTTTAGTTACTTTAATAGTGGATGCATGTAACTCAATCTCTCACTGTCCATTCACCGGATGTAGAGAGAACATGAAAAAGCCCATTTTGATTTGGCTGTTATTTTATTTTATTGCCCAATGAATGGACGGTGAGATGGATGTTGATTTTTTGTGTTATTATTTATTATTTATTTTGGGGAGCAAGGTGCTTTCATATTGGAAACTTTGGGTCGGCCCTCCGCGTACACACTATCGAAATTGAAATGTTTGAGCCTTTGCTTAAGGTCTAGAGCTCGATGTCATTGTCTGAATGTTCACCCACCATCCATGTGGATGAGTCAGCCTGTCACCATAACTGTAGCCATGTGTGTGTGTGTGTGTGTACTTATTAGATCTTGGGGCCGCCAAAGTTTTGGATCAAGCTGATATTTGTGTTTTCCCTTCATCCTGGTTTGTGTGACCTTATGAACAGATTGGATGGCTAAAAAAACATCATGGTGGTAGTCAGAAGTTAATTTCCGAAGCAACTGAAGTTTGGAGCTCATCTCTTTGTACCAATGATAGGGAAGTTAAGTTCAGTTTCCATTATTTCCACTCTATTGAACTTTAGTTGTTAAAATTTCAAAAATTGTGGTTTTGAATTTAATTAGGGTGTCGGAAGGAAAGGACAATCAGCAATAAAACTGCATCTAAAGAAGTCTACCTCCCATGAAGAAAGAGAACAACATGGTTCATTTCTTGTTCTTTAGACCATGATTAATTTTTGCATCATTTTGCAAATGCTACGATTTCAAATCCCATTTTTTCATCAAAAATCAGGAAAAAAGTCTTCTTAATTAGTTGAAAATTTGTCCATGTATGGAAGCATTCACGGTTAGATAGTAATGCTATATTGGCATGTGATGCTGCAAAAATGTATCTGATACGATCTTGTTGTATTAGTTTTGTGTTAATTTTGCATGTGATGCTGCAAAAATGTATCTGATACGATCTTGTTGTTGTGTTAATATGGTCAGCTTGGTGCTAATGCTATATTGGCAGTATTACTTGCTGTCTGTAAAGTAGGTGCTAGCGTGAAAAAGATCCTTCTTTACCAGGTATAGGAACTGATTATCTTCTCTCCAATTGGTAGGTGCTTACTGACAACACTATGTGGTAGCTTGTTTTATGCATCAGGATTCATCATTTCTATCTGTGGCAGATAGATGCGGAGAGTACAGTGGGGGGAGAAGCTTTTTCTCGGATAGCACCAACAATTCCTACTGTTGCTGATGTAGTTACCAGTACTCATCTGTTTGATGTACTTACAAATTCAACTGGAGGTCGGCTTTCTCGGATAGCACCAACAATTCCTAAGTTGTAACAGCCGTAACAGTTGTATGGGCCCATTACAGGCCAATATGAGCCTATAATGGTCCCATATTAGGCTGATACATTTTCTTTGAATTTTTTTTTTTTTGACTGTAACAGGGCTGTAATGGCTGTTTCAGGGGTTGATAAGGAGGTTTCTGTCCATATTTCTCACCTTCATAGGTATTCTAAATGGCTCAATTGTCCCCTGATTTAAATGGGTTGTTGCATGGCCTATGCATCTTAATGTATCTGTCTTGTATATGTTTAGTAAGCACCATGTAGTGGGCTGTTCTGCAAACTACCTCTATTCTAACCTTTATCTTTTTTTTTGAAAGATACCAGGCACATCTGGCGCATGTGTGCATTGGCACGTTGACACAAGAAAGATGAAGATAAGCCACCAAGCGAGGGCGAAAAGTGATGGTGCTCTGTAAGCTGTCCATGCCTCCACATGCTCTCCAAAGGTCAGGTTTGTGATATACATACAGAAGGCTCCTAGGAAAGTTTGTGAGAAGTAGACGTCTCTTTTCAACCATGAATGAATTTGATTTAAACAGTTTCAATGTTTCCAAATTATGATGACTTGAAGTGAGGCTCTTGCGGTGCTAGCTGTTCTTGTTTGGGACTTTGATGGTGGCAGCAGCAGCAGCAGCAGCACCAATCTCTGCATCAGTACTGTTATATTGGAGTTATTTGATACTCTGTCAGTGTACAGTACTTGATACGCCAGCACTTAGAATTAAACTGACTAATTTGTGAAATCCACTGTCAATGAGCCAAGATCCCAAAATCAGACTGGTCGAACAATACTAACCTCTGATGCATGGCTACTCGTTTGTTGAAATAGGACCATTAGATTTTTTATTTTTTATTTTTCCATTTTCAACCATCCAATAAATGTCCCCTTATCTAATATAATCAAATAACTTAATAAGCGCAGGTAGTTATTCTACATGTATGTAGTGATCAGTTAAGCAGTAGAAACCTTTCCTCAAATCCTACCAGCTATTCGCGGGCACCGCTAGTTCATCATTTCGAACTTGGGGAGGGAATTCAGCTGCAGGTAGATATGGTATATGTGTAGTTCAATCCTTATAATTCTATTGTTTCAATCAATGTTCCGACGTATGTCGATAGAGATGGAAGTTTGAATGAGTAACGTATGTTTGTTTTTCATAGGTTAGTGTGTCTGGATCTTCAAATGGGTTCTACGCAAAAATCGATTTTCAACTTAAAAACTGCTCAAGGCAGTTGATCATGCACTGGGGTGGCATTTACGAAGGACAGACGTGAGTTAGAAGCTGCATTTTTTCTTTTCTTTTCTTGTTATTAGTCGTTTGCTGTTTTGAAGGAGATTTTAACCATAGATTTTTCATATAGGAAGTGGATCCTTTTGGCTGATTGTCCTCCTGGGACGAGCACCTACAAACAAAGCGCATTGCAGACGCCGTTTGTGAAGGTTTGTTAGTTTTGCTTTCTAAAGTTAGGTTGGGTTTGGATGTTTAATTGACCTGAATTGCAATTCAACTAGGGGTCGTTTGGATGCCTGTAAATGGTTGATTTACAGGTGTAAGTCATTTACAGTCTGTCCTGTTTGGCTGTAAACTATTAATGATCGTCTGTGTATAGAGGCCTGTAAATTGTTTAAGTCTTGTAAATGGAGAGCCAATCGTTGAAAATGTAGCCATTAGGCTGTAAATGGAGGGCCTGTAGATGAAATCACAGCTTTTTTCCTGTAAATTAAATGGGTCTAAAAGCTGCAAATGATTAACATGCATTGTTCAGCATCCAAACACAGACTGTAAACCATTTACCTGTGAATAATTTACAGCTAGCTTCATTGACAGGCATTCAAACGACGTCCTGAGTGGAACTAGCCCCTGCATTGAACTTACTATCGTCTCAAATACAACTTGAAGTGAATGGAATTGCAATTAGGAGTTTGGTTGTCATTATATACTGGGCATGCAAACAGCCCTGAGTTGCTGTAACTGAATGATTTAGATCTTCGGAAACATCAAAGAATTTTGGCGTCACAAAATACCAAACAGTTCTCCCTTAAGCTGCAAGAAATTGCAACCTGGGCTCTTTTAAATTTTGTCCAATACCTCAGATTGGTTGGTACTCAATGGACAGTTAAAACTGAAAAATATCCAATGGTTCTATTTCAACAAAAAAGTGTCCACAAATCAGTTTTGGATCGTTCAAACACTTTGACTTTGGGCCTATGACTTAATGGCAGTAGGTTCCACAATCTAGACAGTTTAATTTGAGTTAATGTATGCCTCATGTAATGAGGGCTTGCATATTGGGTGTCATAAGCCAATCTTTAAACACTTTCCCTCCCCCAACATGATGCCTTGCCATTCATTAGCAGGTCTTCAATTGAGCCTGACAGAACTCAAGAGATCCCAATAGGGATGAGAAAGCTTTCTCAAATTTCTGGGCAAATGGGCATTTGCCCAAAAAGATGGTCGATCATTTCCGCATTATCCAGTCACAGACCTTGCGTGGAATGCAATTTTTAACGTATACCTGTGACTTCACAAACTCTTCCACTTCCTAGCCTAGCATTATCCTACAACACGGAGGAGATCACACCACTTCCCTACCACATCTTGTCTAGCATTATCCTACCACACAGGAGATCACACCACTTCCCTACCACATGAGTAGCATTTATCAACCATAATATCCTAATCCATCAAAAAATTCACCAACCGATGGAATTCTTTTAGAGGAGCTTCGCCTATCCATAACTGTATGCCTTCCCCATTATCCATATGAATATCAAAGCCTATCATTTCCAGATCTGTTGATGCATTAGGCTAGCCTGTCTGCACAGTGCAGTTTCTTACAACATGTTGAAACATAGGGATTAGTGATTTAAATTCTCACTAGGCATTTTAAGTATACTGAGTTTTTTCTCATCTTTCACTTTTGTTGCATACATTGTAACGCAGGTTACCTACTCCATAATGTCTTAACAGCTTGGCTTGGATCTGAAGGGGAATTTTTTTTTTTTTTTGTTAGAGCACACCTGTCTTTAATGATATAACAAAGCTTTGAGTGCCATAGATTCTTCAAAAAATTACAACATATAAATTCCCCTAATTATAATGACTGTGACGGGGTTGGTTTGCTTCATCTTGATGGATGTAACACAAACTGTAACTTGCAGCCACCTGATACACATTCGTCAGTTGATTGCCTATAGTTATATTTTTAATAAGCCATGTGATGGATATTGCACTTTGCAGAGATAACATCTGCAAACCGATTTGTTTCTTTTATGCTTCATGTGTTTGCAGAAAATGATGAATCTCACTAATTGGACCTTTTTACTGTTTTTATTTGTTATTCAGCTGAATGATATGGCAGGTAAATTATCGCCTGAGGATTATGATGCTGACAACTTAAAGGCCATGCATATTCAAGCTGAAGCTTTACTCAAGGATAATGAGAACCGTACATCAGAAATTCCTTCTTCCTTGCCAACTGATTCGTCAGAGGCTGACCAAAGAAATTCATTTGATAAGGCTACCTTGATAAATGAAGGGGCTGACCAAAGGATAGATGATTCTGGGGATGGTGCTGGATTTGCAGACCTGTCAAGGAATGCTGATGGTGGCTCGAGATCAGTTAGATTTTCAACAGTAAGGTATAGTAATGAAGAAGAGGAAACTGAGCAATTCGAACAAGGTGTATATGTAACTTTCATCCAACTTCGCAATGGGACAAAGGTCTTCAAACGAGTCAGATTCAGGTATTCTCTCACCTAATTGGTTTTTCTGCAATAGTTAGATTGCATCACTCAATTGGAATGCAATTTCTGTTCCTTTATTATTATTATTATTTATTTTTAAAAGGCTTTCTATTCATTTTTCTACTCCCTAGGAGTATTTTCATGCCATTTGGCATTGGGTAATTTTGCACATTGGAAGGCTTACTATTGTTTCCTTCTTATCCAATTTGGTATTAGGAGCCAGGGACATGCTTGGGTATTGCATCATTTTGAATGAAATTCTCACCAAATGCTTTAGTTAATCAGTTCTATCATGACTAAAATTCAGTCCTCATGCATCAATCAAAATGAACTATTCCTGGGATCTAAATGTATTTTTATTTCTTTTCCTGTTATCTTGTGTCACTATTATGCTCTTTATATCTTTAAAAAAAGCAGTTCAATCCTGATTTGATGCATGCCTTTATTTTAGTACATTTTCCCAATTTATGCTACTATGAGCTAATACAATATACAGTTAGTAAAGAAAATACAACAAAGATCCACATTAGTAAAGAAAATACAGCAAGATAGAGTCAATCCTGTTTTTTGCTGTACCATGAAATACACCAAGACAGATCCACATTAGTAAAGAAAATACATCAATGGAACCGATCTCACATGGTGAAACGCTTACCTCTTCAATATCATAAGCATACATACAAAGGACAGTTATAAACCATGATATGCATATCAATGCATTTGAACAAATGGGAAAAAAACAATTCAAATATTTCCATAGGTCCCATTCACAAGAGGCCTACTAGATGAACAGTCTGAATGCTTTTCATCTCTCTCTTCTCCTTGATTGTCATACACTTTATATTTTCTTCTTCTTTTCTGAATGCTTTTGACTCAAGAAGGCCTGAGATTTTCTTGAAATAAATGAAAACTCTAAAAACCTCAGTATAATTGACTCTTGATTGAGACTGTGTCAACTCAAGTCGAAAGTAGAATAATCTCTCAAGTTTCTAAACCTTTTGTTTTTTTTTTTCCTTTTAAACTTTGCTTCGTGTTACGGCGTGCAAGTGTTAGTGTCATGTTCAATTGCAGTGGAATATGGAGCAACTTTTTCATATTCAGTCCATGTTTCTATTCTATGAGTATCCAATCGACTCAAGGTCAATTTAAATACAGTTTACATCAGGGGAGTTTTATATTTTCCTTGTATTTAGTTTTCATCACTCCTTACTTGTAGATTCCTGTATTGATTACTCAAGTATGACAATTATGCGCATTCTTTCAGGTGGATGTTGCATGTGGGAGGATTGGAGCTGCATATTTCAGACTCAAGTATCTGGTACGTCTCTTGTCAAGAATGCACATGATTGGAGTGGCCTGGCCATCTGGACAGGCCGTATTTATGTATATTTGCTCGAAATTGATGGAGCAAACCCGGATGTGCGTCGGAGCTATTCGGAAGAGCGGGGGTCCCTGGAAGGTGGGAACCGCTGTTATGACCATGATGAAGCTGTCCATTTCCTATGGACAGCATTGGAGGGGCCTGGCCATTTGGACAGGCCGTGTTTGTGTATTTGCTCGAAATTAATGGAGCAGACCCGGATGTGCGTCGGAGCTATCCGGATGAGCGGGGGTCCCTGGAAGGTGGGAACCGCTGTTATGACCATGATGAAGCTGTCCATTTCCTATGGACAGCATTGGAAGGGCCTGGCCATTTGGACAGGCCATTTTTATATCTGTATTTGCAGGGACCACACCCTTAACCTAAACCTGAACCCATTCTCAAATCCCAAAACCTATAACCTAAACCTAAACATATACCTTAACCGAAACCAAAACCTATAACCTAAACCCGAACCCATTCTCAAATCCAAAAACCTATAACCTAAACCAAAACCAAAACCATAACCTATAACCTAAACCCGAACCCATTCTCAAATGCCAAAACCTATAACCTAAACCAAAACCAAAACCTATAACCTAAACCCGAACCCATTCTCAAATCCAAAAACTTATAACATAAACCTAAACCTTAACCTAAACCTATAACCTATAACCTAAATCAAAACCAAAACCAAAACCTATAACCTATAACCTAAATCAAAACCTATAACCTAAACCTAAACCTAAACCTTAACCTAAACCTATAACCTAAATCAAAACCTAAACCTAAACCTATAACCTATAACCTAAACCAAAACCTATAACCTAAACCAAAACCAAAACCTATAGCCGAAACCCGAACTCATTCTCAAATCCAAAAACCAATAACCTAAACCTAAACCTTAACCTAAACCGTTAACCTATAACCTAAATCAAAACCTATAACCTAAACCCGAACCCATTCTCAAATCCCAAAACCTATAACCTAACCGAACCTTAACCTAAACCTATAACCTATAACCTAAACCAAAACCTATAACCAAAACCAAAACCTATAACCTAAACCCGAACCCATTTTCAAATCCCAAAACCTATAACCTAACCAAACCTAACCTAAACCTAAACCTATAACCTATAACCTAAACCAAAACCTATAACCTAAACCAAAACCAAAACCTATAGCCGAAACCTGAACCATTCTCAAATCCAAAAACCAATAACCTAAACCTAAACCTTAACCTAAACCGTTAACCTATAACCTAAATCAAAACCTATAACCTAAACCAAAACCAAAACCTATAACCTAAACCCGAACCCATTATCAAATCCCAAAACCTATAACCTAAAACCGAACCCATTCTCAAATCCAAAAACCTATAACCTAAACCAAACCTTAACCTAAACCGTTAACCTATAACCAACCTATAACCTAAACCCGAACCCATTTCAAATCCCAAAACCTATAACCTATACCGAAACCTTAACCTAAACCTATAACCTATAACGTAAACCCAAAACCTATAACCAAACCAAAACCTATAACCTAAACCCGAACCCATTTAAACCAAAACCTATAACCTAAACCAAACCTTAACCTAAACCTATAGCCTAAACCTAAATCAAAACCTATAACCTAAACCTAAACCTTAACCTAAACCTATAAACTATAACCTAAACCAAAACCAAAACCTATAGCCTAAACCCGAACCCATTCTCAAATCCCAAGACCTATAACTTAAACCAAAACCAAAACCTATAACCTAAACCCGAACCCATTCTCAAATTCCAAAACCTATAACCTAAACCGAAACCTTAACCTAAACCTATAACCTAAACAAAAACCAAAACCTATAACCTAAACCCGAACCCATTCTCAAATCCTATAACCTAAAACCTAAACCAAAACCAAAACCTATAACCTAAACCCAAACCCATTCCCAAATCCCAAAACCTGTAACGTAAACCAAAACCTATAACCTAAACCAAAACCAAAACCTATAATCTAAACCCGAACCCATTCTCAAATCCTATAACCTAAACCTATAACATATATCCTAAACCAAAACCTATAACCTAGACCAAAACCAAAACCTATAGCCTAAACCTAAATCAAAACCTATAACCTAAACCTAAACCTAAACCTTAACCTAAACCTATAAACTATAACCTAAACCAAAACCAAAACCTATAGCCTAAACCCGAACCCATTCTCAAATCCCAAGACCTATAACTTAAACCAAAACCAAAACCTATAACCTAAACCCGAACCCATTCTCAAATTCCAAAACCTATAACCTAAACCGAAACCTTAACCTAAACCTATAACCTAAACAAAAACCAAAACCTATAACCTAAACCCGAACCCATTCTCAAATCCTATAACCTAAAACCTAAACCAAAACCAAAACCTATAACCTAAACCCAAACCCATTCCCAAATCCCAAAACCTGTAACGTAAACCAAAACCTATAACCTAAACCAAAACCAAAACCTATAATCTAAACCCGAACCCATTCTCAAATCCTATAACCTAAACCTATAACCTATATCCTAAACCAAAACCTATAACCTAGACCAAAACCAAAACCTATAGCCTAAACCTAAATCAAAACCTATAACCTAAACCTAAACCTTAACCTAAACCTATAACCTATAACCTAAAACCTAAACCAAAACCAAAACCTATAGCCTAAACCCGAACCCATTCTCAAATCCCAAGACCTGTAACTTAAACCAAAACCAAAACCTATAACCTAGACCCGAACCCATTCTCAAATTCCAAAACCTATAACCTAAACCGAAACCTTAACCTAAACCTATAACCTAAACAAAAACCTATAACCTAAACGAAAACGAAAACCTATAACCTAAACCAAAACCCGAACCCATTCGCAAATTCTATAACCTATAACCTATAACCTAAACCAAAACCTATAACCTAAACAAAACCAAAACCAAAACCTATAGCCTAAACCTAAATCAAAACCTATAACCTAAACCTAAACCTCAACCTAAACCTATAACCTATAACCTAATTCAAAACCTAAACCTAAACCTATAACCTATAACCTAAACTAAAACCTATAACCTAAACCAAAACCAAAACCTATACCCTAAACCCGAATCCATTCTCATATCCAAAAACCTATAACCTAAACCTAAACCTTAACCTAAACTTGAAAACCCAAACTTAAACCTAAACTTGAAAACCCAACCTAATCTCAACTCCCTAACCAAAACCTAAACCTAAACTTGAAAACCTAATCTAAAACCCAATCCCGAACCTGAACCCGATTTCTATAACCTAAACCATAACCCATTCTCAAATCCTATAACCTAAACCTATAACCTATATCCAAAACCAAAACCTATAACCTAAACCAAAACCTTAACCTAAACCGAAACCTAAATCAAAACCTATAACATAAACCTAAACATTAACCTAAACCTGTAACCTATAACCTAAATCAAAACCTAAACCTAAACCTATAACCTATAACCAAAACCAAAACCTATAACTTAAACCAAAACCAAAACCTATAGCCTAAACCCGAACCTAAACCTAAACCTTAACCTAAATGTATTCTCAAATCCCTAAACCTAAACCTACACCTAATCCTAATCTCAACTCTCTAACCTAAACCTAAACCTAAACTTGAAAACCAAAGCCTAAGCCCGATCTTGAACCCGAACCCGATTTCCTAAACCTAAACCTAAACCTATTCTCAATTCCCTAAACCTTAACCTAAATGTATTCTCAAATCCCTAAACCAAAACCTACACCTAATCCTAATCTCAACTCCCTAACATAAACCTAAACCTAAACTTGAAAACCCAAACCTAAACCCAATCCCGAATTCGAACCCGATTTCTTAAACCTAAACCTTAACCTATTCTCAATTTCCTAAACCTTAACCTAAATGTATTCTCAAATCCCTAAACCTAAACCTACACCTAATCCTAATCTCAACTCTCTAATCTAAACCTAAACCTAAACTTGAAAACCCAAACCTAAACTCGACCTTGAACCCGAACCCGATTTCCTAAACCTAAACCTTAACTTATTCTCAATTCCCTAAACCTTAACCTAAATGTATTCTCAAATCCCTAAACCTAAACCTACACCTCCTAATCTCAACTCACTAATCTAAACCTAAACCTAAACTTGAAAACCCAAACCTAAACCCGATCCCGAACCCGAATCCGATTTCCTAAACCTAAACCTTAACCTATTCTCAATTCCCTAAACCTTAACCTAAATGTATTCTCAAATCCCTAAACCTAAACCTACACCTAATCCTAATCTCAACTCTCTAACCTAAACCTAAACCTAAACTGAAAACCCAAACCTAAACCCGATCTTGAACCCGAACCCGATTTCCTAAACCTAAACCTTAACCTATTCTCAATTCCCTAAACCTTAACCTAAATGTATTCTCAATTCCCTAAACCTAAACCTACACCTAATCCTAATCTCAACTCCCTAATCTAAACCTAAACCTAAACTTGAAAACCCAAACCTAAACCCGATCCCGAACCCGAATCCGATTTCCTAAACCTAAACCTTAACCTATTCTCAATTTCCTAAACCTTAACCTAAATGTATTCTCAAATCCCTAAACCTAAACCTACACCTAATCCTAATCTCAACTCTCTAACCTAAACCTAAACTGAAAACCCAAACCTAAACCCGATCTTGAACCCGAACCCGATTTCCTAAACCTAAACCTTAACCTATTCTCAATTCCCTAAACCTTAACCTAAATGTATTCTCAAATCCCTAAACCTAAACCTACACCTAATCTTAATCTCAACTCCCTAACCTAAACCTAAACCTAAACTTGAAAACCCAAACCTAAACCCAATCCCGAACCCGAATCCGATTTCCTAAACCTAAACCTTAACCTATTCTCAATTCTCTAAACCTTAACCTAAATGTATTCTCAAATCCCTAAACCTAAACCTACACCTAAACTTGAAAACCCAAACCTAAACCCAATCCCGAACCCGAATCCGATTTCCTAAACCTAAACCTTAACCTATTCTCAATTCTCTAAACCTTAACCTAAATGTATTCTCAAATCCCTAAACCTAAACCTACATCTAATCCTAATCTCAACTCCTTAACCTAAACCTAAACCTAAACTTGAAAACCCAAACCTAAACCCGATCCTGAACCCGAATCCGATTTCCTAAACCTATAAACTAAACCTTAACCTATAACTTATAACCTAAACTTATAACCGATAACCTAACCTATGGATTTTGCTATAGTTTAGAAAATTTGTAGGTACATTTTTTATTTCTTTATATATGATTGTTTTTTTTCAGCTCTTTTTTTTTGGTCTTTCTTCCTTTTGAGATGTGTACAAAGGCATGCTTGTTTGATTGTGTCTACAATTATTGTTTTATACAGGCTGACAAGTTAAAGAAGTCAGTGGATGATGAAATTCATTTCCTCAAGGGAAGGGTTTTAAAACTTGAAAGTGATCTTGTGTCGAAGTCTACAGAAGTTACATATGCAGTTTCAAGGAAAGAAGAAGCTCTATCTTCTGTGTTTGCTGAACTTGACAGTCTGAAGAAAGAAAATTCTGCATGAGGGCACGCCTTAGTTGTAATTCTTTTGATAGGTTGAGCAAAGCGAAGTATTGTTTATTTAGAAATGTGAATGTAGGATGCATTGTAGATTTGATTGCTATTGTAATAAATGCATCAATTTTTTTTTCTCTGATTGTATTAAGCTTAGATGAGTTATCAATATAGCAGGTTCTTGCAATGGAAACAGGGAAAATAGCTACGAAATATAATCCGTAGCAAAGTTACAGCTTTTTGCCGTAGCTATTGCTATATATTGCTACGGATTATATCCGTAGCTATTGGTATCTATTGCTACGGCTTATATCCGTAGCTATACCTATAGCTACGGATAATATCCGTAGCTCTCCTTATCTAGGGCTGGAAATACCGTAGATATCAGTATCTATTGCTACGGATTATGGCATCTATTGCTACGGATATAATCCGTAGCTAATATTGCTACGGATATGATCCGTAGCTATAGGTATCTATTGTTATGGGTATAATCCGTAGCTATAGGTGTATATTGCTACGGATAGGATCCGTAGCTAATACTCTCTATTGCTACGGACATAATCCGTAGCGAATGCATCTATGGCTACGGATATGATCCGTAGCTAGGGCTTTAGCTACCCCACCAATTGAGACGGACGTGGGACGGACTAGATCCGTAGCAAAAACCCTTTTGCTACGGATCTAGTCCGTAGCCTTTGCCCATTTTTCTTGTAGTGTTTTCATTCATAAATTCTATATCATTGACCCGTGTTCGATGTCATCGAATGTGTCTTCGATGTTATCGAACGGCGGTCGATGACACAGTCATTATGAATTCCGCACTCGTTCTTTCGACTTCTTTCCTTCTCCACTTGGTTTTCTTAAATCTTAAGACCTTGAAATCTTCATTCTTTGTCCTTTAAGATCCATTCTTTGCCTAGGTGATCTTTGAGCCTCAAATCCATGATTTTAGCACCTTTTCCAATCCAAGCTCTTAAATTCACCTTGCAATATAAACATGAGTAAAATCAGACATTAAGCAATTTTATATTCATAAAACCAAGATATAATTGGGGGATAATATGCAATATTTGACCCTCAACACTTGCGACCCTACTTCCAGGCCCACACTATCATAGTTCCAACCAATCAGCCCCTCCGCTAGGTACTCTAGAAACCTAAAGTATCGGGAAGATTGACAAAATAGTCAGTTGAGCTCAGTGAGTTCGATATCAAATATCAGCCCAGGACAACCATCAAAGGCCAGGTGGTGGCCAACTTCATTGTCGAATTCACAAGCGGGAACGACCAGGAAGCTAGTCCAAGCTAATAAATCGACCAACCAGAAGGTCAGTTAGTTATATTAGACTTGCCAAGATGGGTGCTGCACATTGACGGCTCATCCAAGTCAAAGGCAGCGGGGCCGAAATAGTTATTGATGCTCCTGACCAAACCTGCATACAATATGCCTTAAGATTTAGATTCCAAACATCAAACAACACAGCAGAATATGAAGCTTATTGGCCAATCTCAGGCTGGCAGCAATGATGAGAGCTCAGAACCTGAACGTACATAGTGATTATCAACTCGTAGTTAACCATATCACCAGCGAATACTAGAACAAAGAAGAAAGAATGATGGCCTATCTACACAAAGCTCGAGAACTCATCAACAAATTTTTGAGCTACGACATCGGCCTAATCCCTAGATCGGAAAACTCCAAAGCAGACATGTTGGAAAAACTGGCTACGGCGACCGAAGATGATATCTCAAAATCAATCTCGATCGAGTTCTTAGCTCAGTTGGGCATCGGTGAGCCCAATCCGAGCACAGTCCTCCCAATAAATCCAAAGCTAAAATGGATGGACCCAATAATCGACTACTTTAAGAAGGTAAACTACTCGAAGACCGACTACAGGCGCGCAGACTCCGTTCTATATCATCCTGTTATGTCATGATCGGAAACATCTTGAATAAAAGGGATTCTCTCTCCCATACCTCAGGTGCCTTTGACCTGACGAACCCGAGTACGTGCTAAGAGAAATTCATGAAGGCATTTCCAGTAAACACTTTGGCAACCGCGTTCTTGCTCACAAAGTCATCTGACAAGGATATTTTTAGCCAACCATCCAAACAGACGCCAGGCAATATACTTGGAAATGTGACAAATGTCAACGGTTCGCGGCTATACCCCATCAACCACTTGAGCAGCTGACCCCCATGATCGGACCATGGCCCTTCGCCCAGTAGGGAATCGATATCATAGGTCTTCTACCAACTGACAAAGGATAGACCAAGTTCACGGTCGACTACTTCACCAAATGGGTTGAAGCCGAGTCTTTAGCCAAGATCACCGAGCAAAATATTACCGACTTCATTTGGAAGAGTATTATATGTCAGTGCGGAATTTCCCAGTAAGGAATCCCCCACACCATCATCTCAGACAACGAGAAGCAGTTCGATAACAACCGATTCCAAGGCATGTGCGGGAGCCTCGGAATTCGAAATGTCTATTCATCACCTCGGCACCCTTAGTCTAACGGGCAAGTCGAATAGGTCAACAAAATTATCAAGAGTCACCTCCGAACAAAGCTCGAGAAAGCTAAAGGAGCCTGGGCAGAAGAGCTTCCCCATGTTCTCTGGGTATATCAGACCATTACCTGAATGACTACAGAAGAAACTCCTTTCTCCTTGTCCTTCGACGCAGAAGCCCTTGTCCCGGTCAAAATTGGACTCCCAACTGCTTGGACACGCTCCTACGACGAACTTCAAAACACCGAGCAGATGACACTAGGCCTTGACCTTGTTGAAGAAAGAAGGGAACAATCCCAACTCAAGGTTATAACTTAACAACAGCAGGTCGCCTGCTTCTACAAATCTAGGGTGAAAACAAGAAGGTTTCGAGCTGGAGACCTAGTCCTACACAAAACATTCCAGAACACGAAGAGCCAGCCTTAGGGACCCTGAGACCGAACTGGTAAGCATGAGCTGACCAGGAACTTATATAACAGCCCACGCCCACACTGTATGATATTATTCGCTCTGGGCACAGCCTGCACTGTTTTGTTCTCAGGGTCACCCCCAAAAGGCCTCATACAGTATAGGGTGACAACTCCACATATAACCACCACAACTTCAGACGACACGTCCGATGTGGAACAAAGTTTCACCTTCACTGTGTGCATAGTAGCCTGACAACACAATATCCTGCCAGCTACCTTGGGACTCGCCCACATGTATGCTCGCCCACGTGTGCCCGCCCACATGTGACCACAGTGACGGGGCGTCACAATATCCCCCACCGAGGGCAAAGCCGAACCTGGCTCTAATACCAATTGTAACAGCCCATGCCCACACTGCATGATATTGTCCGCTTTGGGTACAGCCCACACGGTTTTATTCTCGGGGTCGCCCCTAAAAGGCCTCATACAGTATAGGGTGGCAACTGCACATATAACCACTAGAACTTCAGACGACACTTCCGATGTGGGACAAAGTTTCACCTTCACTATGTGTATAGTAGCCTGCCACCCACCTTGGGGCCCGCCCACATGTGCACCCGCCCACGTGTGTCTGCCCACATGTGACCACAGAGACGGGACGTCACAATATCCCCCCACCGAGGACAGAGCCGAACCTGGCTATAATACCATTTGTAACAGCCCACGCCCAGATTGTATGATATTGCCCGCTCTGGGCACAGCCCGCACAGTTTTGTTCTCGGGGTCGCCCCTAAAAGGCCTCATACAGTATAGGGTGGCAACTCCATATATAACCACCACAACTTCAGATGATACTTCCAATGTGGGACAAAGGTTCACCTTCACTATGTGCACAGTAACCTGACAGCACAGTAACCTGCCACCCACCTTGGGGCCTGCCCACTTGTGCGCCTGCCCACATGTGACCACAGTGATGGGGTGTCACAACTTACCAAATCGAGAGCATGGAAGGACGACCCCTGTCGCACCCGTGGAATGCAAGCATCTGAAAATCTACCACCCATAGAGACCAAGTAGGTCTAGAGCATGAATCTACAAATCTATTACTTAGAATCTACATTGGCCGACTAAGTCAAAATTTACTTATTTTCTTCAGAATTTGCAATAAAAGTCCCAAAGTATGGACGTTCTACTTTCTATTCGTCGTCCACAATAACTCAATCTAGACGACCTACCAAGGTTCCCTTGATGCAAGGGAGGAGGAACAGTCCCTATCTGTTACCTAACCCTTAGAGAGGAGGTCGGGACACTAACTAATCAACACTATCAAGACTACGTTATCTACAAAGCTCGGATCTAAAAAGATCGGGGACGACCTCAAAATGGACTGACCTGTCAGCTAATAATTGGATTGACCAGTCCACTTAGAAAAATCCACACAAACGGATGTTCTGACCAAAAATGTTATTTTCATTAAAAAGATAAAAAGTACATTTCAGAAGGTAGATTACATAAAAAGAAGATTAAAAAGTCACAACGTCGAAGGGGGCTGCTCGGAAGGAGGCACCTCACAACCTTCGAAAGAATCGACCTCAAAAGCAGAAAGGTCGAGCTCAGGATACACCCCTTTGATATCCTTCAAGCACTTCTCGTACCCGAGTCCATACAAGGCATCCCAATGCTCCGTAAACTCCTTAGAGGCCATGTACTCCTCCACAGTAGCTGGCTGAGCCATTGGAATAACCGCCTGGGCTTCCTTTATCTTACACCATACTCGTGGTTCAACTCGCCCAAGTTGGACTTTCACTGGGCGCCCCTTTTGTAACGCCCTGAAAATCGGGGGTCGAGCATAAACTCAACTCCCGAGTTCCAACGCATCACTGATTGCAACAAAATGAATGATGATTGAATGTTGTCTGCATTATGTAGTGAACATGAGTGAGATTAAGCCAAAACAACATATCATACTCCAGAGACAAGTGAATTAGCAGCAAGCGGAAGACTGTGATAGATAAATAAAATATATAAACTGTGGTGAGTCTCCAGAGTGTGATAACATTACCAGGTTAAATAATTACAAGTATAGTTCCAAATTATACCAAATGTGTAGTGTCATCTAGTCAACATTCCTGTAATCTCATCGATCAAGACACGACTCACGTGAAGCCGTCAGCATAGCATATACGAACAAGCATCATTTTCATCATACAGGTCCGGCTCCGCCTCAAGAGTAGCATCACCATCTGCAATCAGACAAAGTCTAGTGGGTGTTCGGAACACCATCCCGTAACGTGGGAGTGAGTGATCAACTCAGTGGAACAATAAAGCATAGGTTAACATGTTATCAATTCAGTCAAGCAGTAATGATAAAGCAGTACAATCAAACAATTCTAAATACTCTTATTAATGCAAGTATGAATGCAGTCATGATGTATGCCCTTGCCAAACCACCCTCGTGTGACACCATCTTACGTTCGCTCCATGCTTACATCCCTCAGTGCTCCACATCTTCCAGGTACATGCAATGCGATGATGAACATGATTACCGAGTTGTTATTAGTCCATTTCAAACAGCAGTATTGGGAAACTAAGGTACCTCCCTTGTATCATTCCCAAACATGATCCATTCTAGGGTTGTCAGTCCTAATTAATCTCATACGATATTATGGTTTGAGAGGCATCGCGAAGGCATCACAAAGGGCTCGTCACCCGTCAGCCCGGATACAGATCTCACCGTATGCGGCTCAATTGCTGGCCGTCAGCTCGAATACAGGTCTCACCGTACTCAGCTCAATCACTGGCCGTCAGCTCGAATACAAGTCTCACCATACTCGGCTCAACTCATTCTCTAGTTGCTGCGAAGGGCTCATCGCCAATCACAGACTTTAGAGTATACTCGAAGACACCACGAAGGGCTCATCGTTGGTCAACACGAATACAGGTCTCACCGTATTTGGCTCTCGCCGTAGGTGTCGACAGCTCGAATATAGTGTCCCATACCACCATAATTAGCTTACGAGTCTGGTTGCTCACTGGTCACTACGGGGAGTCACGTGGCCCCAACGTAGGCTGAACCTCAACTACGGTGTCCCATACCACCATGCTTGGCTCATGAGTCATAGCGGATCGAGGTAGCATGGTTAACGGGATTTCACTGGTAAGCTTGGTACCCTAGATTCAAGCAGAGGCATCCAAACATGGTGAACATATATAAGACAAATCGGGTTGTTTGACGGGCTCGGCTAGCTCGAGCGCACAACAAGTTGAACGATATGAAGTGCATAAGCACTTCGTGTGGCCAACCACTATCGCCAACCGAAGTACGACTCGGGTTCGTCGAACACATCTCACGTAGCAAATGAATCTCAGCCACGAATTCAATCCCACTACCGATTGCCTGGACTATAATCATAGCCCCAAATCCAATCAATACAGATAGTTTAAAGCAGTAATGAATCAAGATTCAAATCATACAATCAAAGTCTGATATTATCCGCTTAGGGCTACCAGGGCTGTTGCACGCACTCGTTGCTCCACTCCCCCATCACCCTTCACGAATTTTTATGGAATACAACTTAAACATGTAAAGTAGTCCGAGCAAAATTAAATAAACCAGTAATTCAAACATATTAACAAGCATGTTATGAAACACAATCCAAACAGGAAATTCAAACACATGTTTCATAAGTAAGTGGTTTAAACTAAACAAACAACATGGATGAAATTATACACATTACTAAGGTAGTTGAGAATCCTATCTCAACACCCTTATACATTACAATTTACTAACTACTACTCATACAGACATTCCAACAAACATTTTAGATTACATACATCAACATACCTGACGTATGTTGATCACACAGGTATTAGGCCAAATCCTTTCACTAGGGAGCTGCCCCATGGATAACACGCGAGCACCCACGACGGATAGTCATGTCAAGCAGGAATCCAAGTTCCATATTCATTCAGTCATTTCCACATACACTTGGGCCACACATTTTAGTATATATAGTGTATATTGGTCGTGGCGTGATTCAAGGCAAATCCGTTCGTCAAAGGGGTGTCACCTAAACAACGATTATATATCCATGACAATTAGTCGTGGCGAGCACGAATGAGAATTCTATACTCATTCAGTCATTTTCACAAACACTTAGAATACACTATTTTAAGATACATAGTGTATATTAGCAAAAACATGTATTAGGGCGAGTCCTTTCGCCAAACAAGTATTTATCCATATATCATATATCAATACAGCAAATAATCATGGAAAACACATTTCCAAAATTTATACGTATACAGTACTTTCTACAAATACCTAGAGTATGTAAAATTCCATATTCTTCATCTTTAATCGAAACAGAAAACAGACAACACTTTGTACATGTGCAATTGCATGCAGATCATGAATCTATCATTATCTGACATTGAAAGCATTGAAAACCATAACCTATACACCTAAAGTCCGTACCTTTTGTCATAGATTCGTAACGGATCCAATAGGTTTCCTGAGCTTTAGTATTTGACGATTTGGCAACCTATAGAACGAAATAGGTTAGATATTTCATAACCTACAACTATCAAAACCCTAAAATAGATTAGGGTTAGGGTTTCTTACCTAGAAATGACGCCGGAATCCCCAGGAAAATGCTTAGAAGGAAGTGATTAAGCATGGATAGCAGCAGGGTAGAGCATCAGGGAGATCCTCCCACATCTCCCACACTTTCTCTCTCTTTTCTCTCTTCTCTCTCCTAAGCTTTTCTCAAATTCGTATGGCTGAATGAGAGAGGGTTTTAAGGTCCTTATATAGACTCCAGGTCAAAGTATACTTAGGTTATAACCAAATCGGGTCAGTTTCATCTCAATGAAGGACTTCTGGTGGGCCTCCTTGAGTCAAAGGTTGGACTTCAGCTCACCAACCTTGGATATAGGTGGAGTTAAGTTTCGTTTAAGTGGGATTTCCAGATCACGCGTGGTGAACCAGTTTCAGTTCAACGGTCAGCGGATCTCGATCGGAGATTCCGAGTACATGGATATGTATATGAAATTTCTCCTGATCCGAGGGGTGTAATTTGGTCTAATTCTGACGGTCTGGTTGCTTAAAACTGATCCGCAAGAGAGAGGTGTCAGATTACTATTTAAGATATTTTATTTGAATTAATTTCACATTTCTCACACTCTTCACTCCGAGCTCAAGCGAATAGCACTGCGACACTATCTGGATTTGATTTTCGAGATGGTTGTCAAGCCCAGCAAGGCGGTCCTAATTCCTTAACTTCGTGTTAATCAAACTTCCGACGTGCGGTCCAGATCTGATACGGAGTTTCGAGATGCTCCCGAGAGCAGCCGGATAATGAGATTGATCCTAGATTTTAGGGTACCCTAGCGTCAATGATTCTATAAGTTTTAGGTCTTACAGATCGTATTTAGAGTGATTAGTGCTAATTTCATAGGTACTCTAGTTTCACACTGGCTAATCCTCGCCTAATTTCTAAAGGATTTAGTCCCGAGTAATTTCTATCTGAGGTTGTACCTGGGCCTTTGTAGTTTGTATATAAAGTGATCCAAGTATACTACTTAGCTAGTTTAAGATAGTGTCTAGGGTGAAAGTACTTAGAAAAAATTAAAGAACAAGGTGGTGAAGGGTGGGATTTGTGAAGGAAATGGGTTCACAAGCGATTTTAGCCTTTGGGACTGAGTTTTGACTAGTTAATAAGGTGTTAGGATCAACCCATTGCCTAAGGACATCTAATCCCAGGTTGGCAAAAATCCGGGATGCTACACCTTTCTAGAGCTTCAGCAAGGAGCTTCTTGGACACCTCCAGCTAGGCCCTCAGGGCAGCATTCTCCTCGTCCGCTTGGGCCTTCAAAGCAGTGCTTTCAGAGCGAAGCCACTCTGCCTCAACACTCTTCTTGTAGCAGTGCCTCCTCGGCCTCCTTGCGTTCTATCCTCCCCGCAGTATCACACGAAGGGCGTTAAGGATAGAAGGGGCGAACTGAAACTAAACTCCCGTAGAAAACATGAAAAAACTAAGTAATGAAAAGAAGATTTTGAATGAAACCTCACCCTGAGGAGAAGCTTCGCCAACTTCCTCATGTCATCGTTTGGAGGCATATCCCTCGTCCTGGTGAATTCGGTACCTGGGATATGCCACTCCACTGAGGGCAACAGACCTTCAAACGAGGCATGCGCCGATTTGGAGGATGTCTGACCCCTGTCAGCTTGACCTTCAACTCTAGACGGAACGTTAACCTTCTCAGCACCCGGCGTCTCAAGAGGTCGACCCTCAGAAACAGGGATCGCATCTACCACCACCTCGGCCGCCTCAGAGACAGTGGTTGTATGAGCTGGAGATGATGCGACATCTACGTCGCTGTGACCCATGGTAGGGGAAGTGCCAACCGCTCCATTCTTCTTCTTCGAGATCGTCTTCTTCTTCTTCTGGGCCACCTTAGCTAAAGAAGGTTCCCTACGTTTCGAACCCCTTTTGTAACACCCTGAAAATCGGGGGTCGATCATAAACTCAACTCCCGAGTTCCAACGCATCACTTATGCAACAAAATGAATGATGATTGAACGTTTGTCTGTATTAGTGCATTGAACATGAGTGAGATTAAGCCTAAACATCATATTATACTCCAGAGACAGTTAAATTTGCAAGCGGAAGACTATGATAGATATAAAAAATATAAAAACTATGGTAAGTCTCCAAAGTGTGATAAGGTTACCAGGTTAAAGAATTACAAATATAATTCAAATGATACCAAATGTGTAGTGTCATCTAGTTAACATCCCTGTAACCCCGTCGATCAAGGCACGACTCACATGAAGCCGCTCGAAAACCGCATATACGAGAAAGCATCCTCATCGTCACAAAAGTCCAGCTCCGCCTCAGGAGTAGCGTCGTCGCCATCTGCAATCAGACAAAGTCTGGTGGGTGTCCGAAACACCGTCCCGTAACATGGGAGTGAGTGATCAACTTAGTGGAACAATAAAGCAAAGGTTAACATGTTATCAATTCAGTCAAGCAGTAATGATAAAGCAGTACAATCAAACAATTCTAACTACTCTTATTTAATGCAAGTATGAATGACATGATGTATGCCCTTGCCAAACCACCCTCATGCGCAGTATCTTCAATCAAACAATTGCGAATGCATGATTACTGAGTACTTATTAGTCCATTTCAAACAACAGTATTGGGAAACTAAGGTACCTCCCTTATATCATTCCCAAACATGATCCATTTTAGGGTTGTCAGTCCTAGTTAATCTCATACGATATTATGGTTTGAG